>OZ037781.1:8933403-9118403 GCA_964035525.1 Porites cylindrica | reverse complement strand
GGAGTCCACATTAAGCTGGCGTCCGTGAAGAGGGGTTTGACTGTATGATACAGGATAAACATAATCTAATAATAACAGAGGCTTAGTGCTCACTAAGTTTTTCAGTGTGTATGTATTCCACCTTAAGTGACAAGATATTACTATAATGACATAGTTTTTACACTAAATCAAAAAAACCCAGAAACCCAGGCATTGTTTGGGCTACAAGACAGCCTTTATTAATCATAACAAAATACAATACATGGTAAATAACTAAAAGGAAATATTTAGTATAAAAATAAAGTGCTCCAACAAATGAGAAAGACCAAGTTAAAAAAGAATTAAAACAACCTCAATCAAATAATAAAAGTGATCACACTGTCCATGAATAGAACAAAATAAAGCCCAACAGGGAGGGAGGGAAATGATTGCTAGTGCAATAAAAGTGAATGTTGCTACTGCAATACACCGAATGCAAATATGGCGGACCTCTCGGCCGGCCCGGGTCTAGTTGCGCGAAAGCGAGGCTAGTGAGGCCTCAAGAGTTTTGTTTTGACTGCGCGTCTTAGCGGTTGAGTCGATCGATATGGTTTGCTTCGAGTTGTTGCATACCTGAGGGCCACCAAAAAGAAGATTTTACTCTAGCTGGAATAACCTTTACTTTCCCGAGATCTTTTCACAAAGAAAGTTAAGGATTCATACGATTCGGCGCGGCGATGGGAATCACTTAACAGCTAAAGTGTGCTCGCTTCACTTGCTTTAGATGAGAGGAGTCAGGAAAGTATTTGAATGAAATAATTTTCACAAGAGATGGTGCTGTTCCAAGATGTTTGCATGGTCTGTTATTTATCCAACAAAAGGTAAACATTCTCGAGAACGGGAGCATCCGCTGTGGACTGTAGGATCTTTTAGATTTCACGCTGAAAACAGCTGCATTAAAATATATCAACAATAACAATCGCCTGTTAATCCTACAAGCGTGGACTGTGAGACTATGTAAGAACCAGAAGAAAGCGCCATATTTCAAGAACAGTCCTTGACCAAAGTGCCCTGAAAAAACTAACAGAGGAACCGTTGCCAACTAAGAAAGTAAGAAGACGGAAAAAGGTTCTGGTAGAGAAAGAGCGTGCAAGTATTCGAGCATTGTATCTGACTTTGCGCGTGATCTATTTTAGCAACTTGTCGAATGGTTTCGAGATATACTAACAGCGATTTTCCAAAAATTGCTTCTTTTATGGCACTGCTAAAACTCTTGAACACAGGATCGTGAAGACTGTGAAAACATTCGGCCTTATTGTCTGTCGTTGTGTCCCTGAGAGCGCCTAAAGATTGGTAAGTCGCGACGGCGGATTCACTCGTTCTCGAGGATATTTACCTTTCCTTGGTAAGAGAACGGACAAAGCAAACTTGAAACAGAACCATGAATCTTTCAGTTATTACCCATTCTAATAGTTCGTGAGTCTTCTCTTCTGAAGTGAAGCGAGCGTCCGAAGCGAGCACACTTTCGTTCTTTTAACTCCGTGATAGTAAAGTGCCTCCATTCGCCGCGCCGAATCGCTTGAATCCATTTCTCTCTTCTTAAAAAACCTTAGCAAAGCGAAGAAAATCAACTTTCGTTTCTAGTGGAGTTTAAATCTCCTCTTTGATGGCTCTTAAGCACGTAACAACTCGAAGGAAACCATATAGTTCGACTGAATCACTAAGACGCGCAGTCAAAACAAACTCTCGAGGCCTCACTAGCCTCGCTTTCGCGCAACTAGACCCGGGCCGACCGAGAGATCCGCCATATTTGCATTCGGTGTATGCCAAGTGAGAATGTGACTAAGCTAGAATTGTATCCGTCTGTAACCCATATTACAGTCGTGGTATTCCTATCTACCCTAAAACTACTATATCCTAGGTAGTAGACAAATGGTATTATGAAATCTCTCATGCCAAAAAACTACTGTGATGCTGTACTAGCCCTGCATCCCAATGTGACACCTTCCTTAGAGATTTAGAAGCGCATCAGTCGTCTCAACTGATGCGCCCTCTTAATAACAATAATTTAAAGGAACAAATTTTTTTAAAAAAATATAGAGATATAAATATATATAATGTTTTTTTGTCTTGTGAAAAACCATTCTATTAAATATTTTGACACAAACAATAGTAAAGTCTGCACATCTATTTCATTTGTCAAAGCTGTTTTTCAAAATACAATTGTCAAATTATGTTTACGTCCTCTCAGCGACTATTTAACAGCTATTAGAACACGAATACGTCCACTTGCATTATTTTCATCCGCAATGGGGTTTTGCAATTTGCAATAAGCAAAGACAGAAGTTTGTTCATGACTGCTTAAGACTCTTCGCGAGTGCAATTTCTACAAATTTTATTTATTTCTTTAACCTTCGCACATTTCCAACATGTGTGACGATTCAATATACTGGAAATTTATATACAGCAAGAATAATTATCATTAAGATTATCATTATCAATCCTTCGATCGAAATTAGATTTTAGCGCGAATGGTAAAAATTGCCCCCGAAGTAGAATAGAACAGACTTCTCCAGGTCGAAGCTGTGCTCGCAGAAATTACTCCAAACAGGACTTCTTAAAACCTTTCTACTTACAATGTATCGCGGTATTCAAATTCCCTATTCTTCCAACTCGATCGGAGTCGTCGAGTTGTTTCTGGTCTCTTGAAATATTATCAGAAATCCACGAGTGTTTACAGGAAGCGTTCTCGACCATTAACATCTCGATATTCGTAAATCGAACGCCATGACGCATAAAATAATTTCGATTAATCGGCTCCGTATTGCTGTTACTTTTCTTCAAGGTACATTCCACCCAAAGTACTCGACAGCTATTTGCTTCGAAGTTTCCCTGTTCGACATTTCTGTCGAGCTTAGTCCTTTCGCGGTCAAGTCAATGTTTTGGTTGAGCTCTGAGCCAATCAGATTGCAGGAAATTGCATATCCAGATCTGGTTGTGGCCCGGACTGTCTGCGCTTAACGAGTGTCTTTTGGTCCATAACTTTCACTGAAACAACTGCCCCATGGAATGTCACTGATAACACGTAACGCAAAAGAGTATCGAAGTATGACTGCACAATAAATGTCACAAAATCTACGTAAGCGGTCCCTTCGGAATTTTGTCTTCATCACGTCATCATTACCTACCGATTCCTCGCGGCCCCTGTTCAGGCAAATCGAGATTTTTTCTGGCATACTGACTGTGTATTTCAACTGTAAGTACTTTCCTTAATATACGCGCGAGTTACTAGAGTGCCTCCTCGGGATTTCGCCCTCTGGCGCTTAATCCCTGCGGGGGCAATTATCACCCCCCCCCCCCCCCCGTCCCCCCGTGAATTCCGAACGTGTCTGCAAGTCTGCAAGTCTGCAAGTCTGCAAGTCTGCAAGTCTGCAAGTCTGCAGGTCTGCAAGTCTGCAGGTCTGCGGTCTGCAAGTCTGCAGTCTGCGTTTGTCGCACACCGCTAAAAATCCTGAGTCTTAAAGCGTAAAGCTTAAGCCGGCTTCCCGGTGCGGTGTTTACTGTTTTCGAAGGTGAACTACTCGAAGCAAGAAAATCGCTCAAAGTTTTCTTTCTACAGCCAAATTTATAACTAAATATTCTTCGGATCGTTTTCTTTCTATTTGTGGTGAGCAAATAGATCTGAAGGCTTTTTAAAGTTCTGTAAGCTTATATCAAACCTGATACTAGGTCAGATCATTGACTCAAATCCTACAAACGTGCATAAACTTGTCGCATAAACTGTCAGCGTGAACTGTGCAAGACTTCATGAAATTAGATATAACAAAAACAAACATCAAATACAATAATTACTCAGGCTTACCATTCGAGATTCAGTTTCTGAAGGCTATCAAGGAAGGCCACAGTTGCTTCACACTTTTAAACCCTCTTACGCATTAAGCAAGGTGAAAAACGAAAACGATGCCATCCGAAATCGAATTACTGAATTTTGACAAGCGACGCATTTCTCAACCAAAAAGCCAGTAAACAAACCAGCCATGAATAACAGAAGACTCTTGATAGCGGCTGCATTTCATTTTGCACATGCAGAGGAAAAAGACAGTTAAAAACATCACAAGTTGACACAAAACTCTGTCAGCTTCAGCTGTCAAAGTAAACAACTTTCAAGATGCTGCATAATTTTTCCGCATGAACTCACCTGTCAAAGTTTGACCAATCAGACTATAAAAATTGGACGTAGAGCGTGACCAACGCGTGACCATGGTAAGATAAGGTTTCCCCCGCCTGTACTTTTAAAAAAACTGGCGGAATTTTCGCTTTCGAGGTCAGTTTGAAATCAAAATCCTAATAGTACGGGGCCATAGTGACATAAACGCAACATATTTGATATGAATCCTTGGAAAAAAAATAAACTTGAGCCTTCAGTCATTTGAAACTGGTAATTTGTCAGCGGAAAACTTCAAAAAGTACTCGACCTCGATGGGTTAAGAAGTCAGACAATGAATAAGCTGATTTAGTTTCTCTTTCATGGTAGATAACTGTGGCTTACCTTAGTAGCCATTTTATGCGATCAATATTTCAATATTATTTTCCGAGATCCAAAAACTTTCATTTTCAAAACAAGGTCTTTCTTACACCTTTCCCCTTTGAAATTAAATTTCTTATTAAAAGGCTTCGCACTTCGCACCGTTTTAAGACGGAAGCTCGAGTGAAGTCGAAAATGGACTATAAGAATTACAATAAAATACCTGCCTTATTATAGGACATTGATACTCTATAATACTAAAAGGTATTGTGGAAATTAAGGGGGCTTAAATTAAGGCGAATATAGTGGAAAACGACTTTCAAACAGAGGAAAGTCAATTATATGAAAGAGACGTGGCTACGAAGTATCTCAGTGAGTGTCTCAATTAAGGGATCTTTAAGTGTTACCTGTACATTTATCTTCTCCATTTTTAGAATAACCTTCCCTGCAGCACACCCGCGTTTGTATTTTTTTGGTTCAGCTTGAGTTGTAAAGATATTGTTAACTTCTACCGTAAAGTATTAAGACCCGCGCCTAGAATATTGCTCAGTCGCCGATTTTCCACCACAGCTAACCGACTATCTACGTGAGCGTGTACATAAAAGAGCGCTATCCATAATGTCGCCTGATAAATCATACGTCAACACTATTAAGTTAGTTTTGGTCTCAGCACTTTAAGAGGCTGTCCGCGTAAGAACCGATAAGACAAATTTTGGTCTATCACGGATTGCCCTGATTTTTTCAGTGGAAGATAACTATCCTATCCCATGAAGAAATATCACATTTATTTGGACCAACTCAATTTTTTCTTTATTTTACAGAAAGATTTTCTAGGTCACCTAAACCTAGCCAGTTTGCCGTCGGAAGTGGTGCGATTTTAAGGAAACTTTAGGGCTCTTGCAAACCTACCTTACCAAGCCGAATAAGCTGATTATCTTACACACAAATGTTTTAACACTGATTAATAGTTTCAAGGTTTAATGGTTGCATTCTGTGGAAAGCTGGCTGAGATATGATTTTTTTAAAATGACCTTTAATTTGCTTATTTGGAAAATTAATTTGCATAACTAGAGCTGAACGGTAATTTCGCAAAAGTGGCACCTGACCCAGACTCAAGTCTGTGATAAAACAGAAGTACTAAGACCAGTCTACTTCTTAATGCAATAAAATTTGTGGGCACTCCTCTTTGCGTGCTGTACAAAGTTCCGTTAATGTTCCAAAATTCGCCATTTTGACAGCTGGAATTGTAACGGTCTGCATCTGGTCGACTAATTTCCACAGCTTTAACGTTTCTAGTTATCACTAACCGTCATTAGACCCTTTAAATGTTGGACTTTCGAAGACATGTGGAGAAAACTTAGTAATCGCTTTTTCTTGGTTTTTTTCTTGTCGACGATGAACGTGACTTTATTCTCCATATGCAAATTAGATGCGTCGTTTCAACAACTTGACAGGAAACATAATCGTTACATTTCGCATTTCTAAGGAGAAAAATAACTCTCCTTTCTACAGAAAAACACGAACCATCACTTAGAATCCCCTTAAGGTCTGTTTTTGTTGTTGTTTAACGAGGAAGAAGCAGCTGAATAATATGTCATGATATATGTTTGCGCGGCTTAAACTATATACTACGGTGGCCCATAGAGGACACGCTACTTACATTTTTATATCGCGCGATAAAAAGACAGTTTATCGCGCGATAAATTGAGAATTATCGCGCGATAAATTCAAATTATCGCGCAATAAATAAGAAAATTATCGCGCGATAAATGAGAAAATTATCGCTCGATAAATTTGCATAACATTATAAAGAGAAGCCTGACTCACGCTTTCCACCCTCGTGTTTATAGCCTTTAATTCTCAGAGTTTAGCTTTTACAAGTATATCTTTGAGAGACCTTCCTCGTTTGTACGATATAATTAGAGGTTCTTTGTAGATCTGTCTAAGAAGAGGTTGGTTCTCTATCAGTTGCCAGTGTTTCATAAGAATGTTTTTAAGGCTAGCAACTCAAATTTCAAAGAACGCTTGATTGACAGAGGCTACCCACAAACTATGATAGAAAACCTTCCATCAGATACAAAGTTCATAGAGAGGGAGTCTGCACTCCTGAAAGGAAAAAGAAATATTGCCTTTTGAGACACAGTACCAGCCCTCAGTGTCTACTTTAAAAGAAGTTTTAATGAAAAAACCAACCGTTACTTCGCCAAATTTTTAAAGAACCACCTATCATTTCCAACAAGAAAGGAAAATCCCTGAAGGACATGCTCGTTAGAGCTAAAATATAAAAGGTTAACACAAGGTTTCACGCCGGTATGGATGTGCGGCCTGTCACCGCTTGCATTTTCGTATGTTAACCTTTAATTATTGCGCATTCTAATCCGCCGGAGAACTCAGTCCTTTTCTGTAAATACATAACAAGAACATAACCTTTACTCACTTCACTTAACAAAAGGGACCACTGTTGGACGATGAAATACTTTAAACTTGAAGCTAAGAAGTAACCTGGCTTGATTCTCACTGTATAGTTTTGAAACGAGAGATACTTGATTACATATACGTATATAGCAACTGTAAATCTTAATTACTCCCCTTTTCCTTCAGGATTAAAATGCTGTAATCCTTGCTTGGAAATCTAGCTTGGCAACTCAAATGAACTCTATTAAGCTGGCTTAAAAGTTAGACTATAACTCCTTCTTAGTATGATAAAGAAAGGGTCAACATCAAGATAATGCATGCATACATGCATGCAACGTTTCAGCTTCTCTCAAGTTCGTGTGATATGTT
The DNA here is from genome assembly GCA_964035525.1 of Porites cylindrica. Classification (NCBI taxonomy): domain Eukaryota; kingdom Metazoa; phylum Cnidaria; class Anthozoa; order Scleractinia; family Poritidae; genus Porites; species Porites cylindrica. The sequence continues at coordinate 9,111,136 of OZ037781.1, read as the reverse complement.
GCAATTTATCGCGCGATAAACTGGCTAATTATCGCGCGATAATTCAAAGTTATCGCGCGATAATTTGAACTTATCGCGCGATAAGTTGAAATTATCGCGCGATAACTTAAGCAAAAAAAAATATATTGTAATGTCCCTTACGGACCACCGAACTTACGGGCCACCGTAGTATATTCCCAAGATGATCTTGTTTTGGTTTCAGTCTAATTGAATTATAATGCATCAGGTGCCAGTTTCAAATATAATTATGCCAATGAATCGCCGAAGAGATCAATTGTGAAAAAAGCTGTTCTTTTCGCGAGATCGTCAAGACAGAGTGTGGTCCCAGTAGGGGTGTGGAGGGAAATGTGTTGGTCGCAGAGTGCATGAATGATATTACGTCGCACTTAGCCAGCTGTCACTTGTCTAAGTGTAGCAAAGTCAATGACTGAATGAACTCATTTTAGCGAGAGTAGAGGTTTGGTAGGTATTCGGAACTGAAATGAAAATCTGCCCAAGGCACAGACACTAAATAGCCTGTGTACAGACCCCCCCCCCCCCTCCCCTTAGGAAAAATCGGAGAAAGGGCCCCTTCTCCGAGGGGGTCGGGGGTGATGTGTACACAGGCTAACACTAAAATGACAATCTGCCCAAGGCACAGACACAGACAGGTTTTTGCCAGCGCCAAGGTCTTGTTAGGCTCGATTGTAAGCCGCTGTTCTGGAAAATGAGCCCCCAAGGGATTGGGAGACGGCGGAAATCAAGGTCTTGTCAATACCCCAGTCACACTCTGGATCATACTGGCAAAATAACTACTGTGGCAGGAAGTAAGTCAAAGTTGTGCTCCATCATGTAAGTATCATTCTTTTTTCTTATTCATGCAAAAAATTTCTAAACGTACAGAGATATTCTTATTTCTCCATTTAACATTTTATCTTGCGATGTTTTCTGATGTTCGTTTCCAGTTTAATTGAGCTTGCAAGGATAGTTTATTTATTTCTATTTTTTGACAGCCGTGTATCTTGCTCTAATCAATTCTTACCTATAAAATACTATACATAAAGGTTAATCCGTGTGTTGTAAAAGATAGTTTTCTGATGATTGTTTGAAGAGCATTATAAATGGGGAAAAAAGAAAGAACTTTCTACACGGAGTCAGGATTCAACCTCCTCCCCAGGGCTTTCCTGCCCCTGCCATTTTCTAAGAGGAATGTCCTTGGGACGTGTGTGAAAAGTATTTCATTCTTGCAATAAAAACAATTTTTTTAACTTAAACAGTGTTTAAAACACGTCTCTGGTTTTGTAAAAATTAGTGAGACTTAAAAGTACCAGAATGTTCAGTTCAACTTTAAATAGCCGATTTGCTCCTCCTGTGGCAAGAAACGGGAAAAAACTTGACGCCAAAGGGCAGAGAAGAGTACGATTGAGCAGTCTCTGTTTTTCTTGTTTTGATAACGTTTTCATCAAGTCTTCAAAAATGCCTCCAGATTGCTGTTTTTTCTTTTTTTTTTTTTGTATTTATACCCTCTTGAACAATGTGCTCCATCAAAGTGCTCCTCCCATCTCTCTATTTCTAACCTACTTTACCATCCACCATCTCTCCCTCCGGTTCCAAATCTACTTTTACAAGCATTTATACTTAAAGGGGTGAAATTTCTGCGCTGTATATTAATTTTTGAAAAATTAAGTCCTTCTACTTTTTCCTTAAATTCTTAAACTTAGTTCTTTTTTCTTTAAGAACCGCCAAAGGTGCTGCTAAGGCTGAAATAAGCGCACTCGCCCTTTCATATACTTCATCTAGTGAAAGCCTACCCTTTCATATACCTGAAGCCTGAAAAAAGATACTCCTTTCGGGTGGAGCCTCCCCGTATAGGCCATCATAGGGAGTTCCCCCACCCCCGTTCCAATTCCGTGCTCACCTATTGCCAGCCCATGTTGGACTCTAGGCCCGTTTGAGTCAACACCTAAACATAGTCCTAAGTGTAACTACAATAAGGCAATGGACGAAATAACCAATGTAATGAACTTGAATATACATTGAACTTGACCATAGAGATCTGCTGCAAGAAGACGAGGTGTTCGGAAGGCAAAAGCTTGTTGCAGGAATCGCTGAAGAATAATTGAGACCACAACACCCTCAAGTTTTCAACCTATGTGTATGTCAAAGAAAGATCAACCTAGTCAGTTCAACGTGGTAACAGAGCCGTAGGGTAGCTGCCTCCCCTGGACCTGTTGAGCCAGACAAATCAAGTCTGTGGATGGATTTGTTTTCTTTAGGCTCAGTTATTTTGATTATAGTGACTTGCAATTGTTTGCCATTTTCATATTCGAGGTCGATTTTTCGGAGACATATCTGCTGAAAATTGCATTTCGGAGCCTCCAAATTTGAAATTTTTTCTGGGGGAGGACACCCCCAGACCCCCCTACAAGGCTCGTCCCTTCGGCTCTCGCGATAATGCCCCTCGTTACAAAAAACCTAGCTACATCCCTGGGTAATGCTAAAAAAAAATAAGTTGTGTCACTTTGAAATACCATTCAAATCCAGGGAAAGAAAAGGAGACCTAATTTACAAACGTTCGTCTTCCATTCACTGAGTGCACGTGCTTTTCTCCATCAGCTCAGTAGTAAACATAGACAACATAGGGATCCTTAATTTAGTGTGATTAACAGCCGGCAAAAACTTTTGGGGTTTAACAGGAGATGGACCGTAAACAAAAAACTATGCCTTTTCCGTTTTTCCAATTGACTACTTTTTGGCTAATTGTCGTGTATTACACCATGGGCCGTCATATTAAACCCTATTCTAGTGGCGCCCGGTGATACTAACTCAGTTAAAACGGTCGTAGAATGAATAAATACAACAGCACGGTATTTCCCACCCAGTAAAGAATCGGAATTAACAGTGATTAAACTGTATGATTTTCAATAACTATCACCTCAAAAAAGATATAATAAGATAAAAGAACTGATCGATACACGGTCATTCTGGGGGAATGCGTGACGAGCCGCAGTAATTAAATTATTTTAATTCGCGTAAACATATCTTCTTCTGCTGCTTCTTCCTCGTAAAAGAAACAGACCTAAGGGGATTCCAAGTCATACATCGTTCGTGTTTTTCCGTGAAAGAAGAGATATTTTTCCCTTAAAAATATGAAATACAAGTACATGTGTATTATATTTCCTGTCAATTTGTTGAAACGACGCATCTAAGGCTAATTTGCATACGGAGAATGAAGTCATGTTCATCGTCGACAAAAAAAAAATAAAGAAAGAGCGATTACCAAGTTTTCTTCACATGTTTTCGAAAGTCCAACATTTAAAGGGTCTAATGACAGTTAGTGATAACTAGAAACATTGAAGTTGTGGAAAATAGTCGACCAGATGCAGACCGTTACAATTCCAGCTTTGATGTCAAAATGGCGAATTTTGGAACATTAACGGAACTTTGTACAGCACGCAAAGAGGAGTGCCCACAAATTTTATTGCATTAAGAAGTAGACTGGTCTTAGTACTTCTGTTTTATCACAGACTTGAGTCTGGGTCAGGTGCCACTTTTGCGAAATTACCGTTCAGCTCTAGTTATGCAAATTAATTTTCCCGATAAGCAAATTAAAGGTCATTTTAAAAAAATCATATCTCAGCCAGCTTTCCACAGAATGCAACCATTAAACCTTGAAACTATTAATCAGAGTTAAAAGATGTGTTTGTAAAATAATCAGCTTATTAATTCGGCTTTGTGAGGCAGATTTGACAGAGCCCTAAAGTTTCCTTAAAATCGTACCACTTCCGACGGCAAACTGGCCAGTTTTGGGTGACCGAGAAAATCTTCTTGTAATATAGAGAAAAAATTGAGTTGGTCCAAATAAATGTGATATTTCTTCATGGGATAGGATAGTTATCTTCCACTGGAAAAATCAGGGCAATCCTTGATAGACCGAAATTTGCCTTATCGGTTCTTACGCGGACAGCCTCTTAATTATGAGAGCTGTAACGATCAGTGTATTAATTAAGCCGTTTAATAGTATATCCTCGGATTAACACAAACTCGCTTGTCTCCTTTCTCCGAACCACCAAGGCTACTACAATACCAAGCATGAGAGATCGAGTTTACGACTTGTCCCCGCTCTCGCAAAAACCGCTTCAAAAAGTCATTCATACCAGCCATGTGCGGTCGTGCAAACATGTTATTATAATGTCACTTTATGTCTTATTACGTTATTTTCTTTTTTTTCCCTAATTAAAAAAATGGTAATTAGTCTTTTGCCACTATTTCATACCTTCTATAGTGTTGTAAATAATTAAGCAATTTAGCCTGCCGGCTGCAATTTGATTATTTTGTTAAACCCATCTATCTATCTACCTCTACTAGAGGAAGTAACGCCTTCAGTGGACTGATCAGATGTAAGGTTGATCGAGCTGGATTGGGTCACCGCAGACCTGGGGATAACATCCTCTTCACTCTACATAATTCTTCATATCCTACTCACCCTCATTTAGTAATTGCTAGTTATGACAACGATCACTTTGTCGATGAGGCTAGACTTCAAACTCTTATTTGTGCATTTGGAAATGTCTCTTATGGATTCTACTGACTCGAGACAAAATGATACTAAAATAGCCTTATGCATCAAATCAAAGGGTAATCTGTTTGGATTTTTAGAAGCTGGACCTTTGCCACCTTTGTCAGGGTAGGTGATAAACGTGAGAGTGGCATTGAACCCAATGGCTGGATTCATATTTTGAGCGCTATTCATTTTTCTTGCCAGTGACTCTAACATAGCATGTACATAATCACCACGGTGTACAAACTCCTTCGCGGGAATCCCATACTTCAGATGGGATAAGTATCGCGAATTGACAGTGCCATTTGAATGTTCTTTTGGGGTTAAAGTCAGATGAACTTTTGTTGAATCCGACAGGTTTTCCTTTTAGTATCGTTTCCCTTACCGCTTCAAACAGCGACTCTAACAAGCCCTCTCCCAAAGATTCCTCCTCTGTGGGTTTACGTAACTGGTCAAACGTAACGGTGAATTGCTCTTTCTTGACTGCTCCCTTTAATCCTTGCCGTTTGTATGGTAGAAACGTGAGATTGGCTTTGAACAATGGATTCTCAGACAGCTCTAAACGATTGGCTCTCTCTACCAAAAAGTCGTTCATTCCCTCGTCTATCAGATCAGACATGTCTACGTCCTCTTCTAATTTTCTTTTACCTGCCCGTGGTTCGTCTTTCAAAGGTTTAAGGTCCTCCTTTGCACTCTCGAAGTCTTTTTTCATACGTCTAGTACTCACAGCTCCGCCCTGCTGACTTTCATCACTGACTAGTGTTGGAACTTTGTTTGAATGCAATAACTCAAGGCGTAATAGTTCAGCCGACTCTTCTGCTTTTCGCTTTCCTGCTTAGCACTGCCCTCGACTGATTTAGCCCTAAGCACTGCACTCGACTGATTTAGCCCTAAGCACTGCGCTCGACTGATTTAACCCTAAGCACTGCACTCGACTGATTTAGCCCTAAGCACTGCGCTCGACTGATTTAGCCCTAAGCACTGCACTGGACTGATTTAACCCTAAGCACTGCACTCGACTTATTAGGGTAAGACAATTCGCCCAAAATTGGTTCGCCACCTTCTCCTATGTCATCATCATTCCCTTCGCTGTCATAGTAACGGATGTTGCGAAGGGTGTCCGCTATGGTGTCCGCTGTTGACTTTCATCATTCCAAAATTTAGAAGGGTTTGTATGGCGACGAACCTCATTTGCATAACAATGGTGTTAAAACAGACTAGTATTACTGCTGCATTATTGTTGCGCGAACGCGGTCGCTAAGCTTGAATATTCACGTCGCGTATTAAACCATGTCGTTTGCAGTCATATCGAAGCATAAAGGTCAACAGTGGTTGTTGATGAGCGAGCAATTATTGTGCAGTTGCGATAGGTTTTGTGGAGCAAGCGAGCCAGAAGCAGGAGCACACGTTACCTGCAGATTAGCCGATGGTTATTTGGACCGGATTCGTCGATTATTCTCGAATTTATAGCGCTTCGTGTGAAGGCGCGTGGAGATGGTCTGTTTGTTTTGTAGCCAGCCTTTAATTCTTCTTTAGTGGATAGTACCTACAATTGCAAAACTCAACAAAATGCCACTTAAACCGGCCAGGAAAGACAAGGATACGTTCAGTTGAAGGTATCTTAGCTTTGTTTTGTTATATTTTGACTTTTAGACTATTTTAGTCCATGGGAGTTTCGACGACTCATCGCATTAATTTGTCCATGTGAATATTAATATATTCATTCAGTGACACATACTACGTCTGGGTCGCCTGTGATCTGTCTTAACGCCAGCTTCTTCCCTTAACCCAGAGACCGCAAAGCTCCATTGAGGGGAGGGGGTGCTTGGGGTTTTTTTTTACCTAGTCTCGTGAATCGTTTGTACTGGCAACCTCTAAGTTTAAAGACACACTATCTCGGTGTTCAGCCACCGAATTGAGACCAGTATTAACAGCTACTGAAATAATAAATACTAATTTTAACACAAAATCAAACGTACAAACAACCATGGCCCAAAATACCGGGCAGATTAATTTTAGACAAGGCTGCACCGTTAATTTGCACTCTTAAACTCGAAGGGCAAAAACGCTTTTGAACTTGGAATGCAACAATGTTGTGCAACAAGTTAAGAGAAAATGTCGCCGGTATTACTTGGCCTTAAAGATCATGTCAAATCTTCATGTGCTTTTATCAAATTGAAACCAAACGAGTTCAACAAACTTTTCTGGTTTGATTTTTTTCTTCTCTAAAATAGCTATCAACGAAAAAGGGGAAATAAACGCGATACCAGTGATGACAATAATGAACATGATTTCACCGTTTGATAGACCCCAATTACACAGCGGCCACTTTTATCAGAGGAATCTACAATCTCAATGTACAGTATATTTACCGGTGCAATTAACGCCGTTCCAGAAATATCCTGGCTCCCTGCAGATACATAGGAAGGATCCTTTGGTGTTATGGCATTTGGAGCTGTTGTCACAGTTGTACTTTTCTGTTGCACACTCGTTAACGTCTGAAAAACAGATGCTACTATTTAGCTTGTCTTTTTTCTATATGTAGTGTTTACGACCACAAAAGGACTACTGAGAAACAGTTTTCTCTACGACTCCGATGATTACAGACGGAATTGATTCTAATCTGAGTCCTATTACCACTACTAAATGCTAGCGCTGTTCTAATTATGATAATAACGGTGTAATGGGATACAGTGCCCGGGGGCAGTACCCGTCATATATACATAAGTAATGGTACAATAATCACTCCATCGCGAACGCTCTTCGAGGTTTTTTTAGTTTTTGTTCTTGTTATTTATATTTTTCTTCTAGCCGCATGAAACTCTTACAAGATCTTGTGTTTTAGTTTCATAAAATCTGAAAGTATCACAAATTTTGTTACAGTTACGATTAAATGTTACTTATTTTTATACAAATCGGACTCCAGCTATGTGGTCTCCTGACTCCACTCAGACCTATTTCCATTATTAACAATATAAGTATTATAACTATCATTAAAATTACCATTATTATTATTATTGTTATTATTATTATAATCATTTCTTGCTTTGTACACTGGCTGATCTCGTACCGATTTACCTGCTAAGGGAGCGAGTCATAATCCCTGACCAAAGGCCAAAGTCCCCTTGAATTTCACCTCCTTACTCTAGAACTCTAATACCTTGTTGTTCCCAGTAGTGTAGTTTTTTAGATTAATGAAATACTAATTCTAATGTCCAACTTTTCCAGCCACTTATCCAAGTTCTTTGTCACACTCACGGCCCAATGATAATACAACAATCAGTATCTCCTGCACGGTTCTCATGCTCCATATCGTTGCAATTTCTCTTTTAAGCTCCTGATATTTTATAACCTTCTAATTCTGCTTTCAACAATTATCTTATTACCTGCTACAGCAATATCGAGAATGGCGCACTCTCTCCCTCCTGTTTGTTTACAACCAAATGATCATGTCTATTGTAGCATTGATGACATGATCACACTGGATGTTCATTATCCCACAGTAGTTTAACTTCACCGTTTTTACTCACACTGTCAGACACGTGTTCGTACCACTTGTCCTTCTTTCCCAGATGATATTTCTCACATAACTTCCAACGAACTACTTTTGCAATATTGTCATGTCTCTGTTTATATTCCCTTTGGGCTAACTTTTCAGTTGCACTCACAGACAATATGGTTTACACTCTCGCCTTCTCGCCACATTACCTACCTGAGGGGGATTCGCGCGGTATTGTCGACATGGTATCAGTTACATGGTTGGTCCTGAGAGCCTGTTCCTGGCCTGCACAAATAAGTGCTTCTGTTTTGATCTTCGAGTCTGCTTTTCGTAACCACCTCCAAGTTTTCTTTCATGTGTTGTTCCGTGTATTTCTCATAAAATTGACCATGCAGCTTTTTTTTCCTTCCAACTGTCGAGTTTCAGCTCATTGTTCCAAGATGTCTTCAATCAACTTAACTGACAATTTCATCACTTTCAATATACCTTACCCCTCACCCCTTGCAGTAAAACCTGCCAAGAATTCTTCACACACCACCCAAAACTGTTTTACTCACCTCTCACACACTCCTCACAGATTATTAGTCGGCCAGACCTCCATCCTCCCTTCATACATACAACCTATCAACATCTCTTTTTGAATGGAAAGCACCATTCATTGTCAACACCCTTCTAGTCATTTTATCCAATGTTTTCAGTTCTTCCTTTGCCCATCTTAGTTGCTCCATACTTGATCAGCACTGACAGCTGCGCAAGTGTTAATCGTTATAACCTTATTCTTTCAATTCAATGTTGATTTCAACATTAGTTTCAGCCTCCTTTTTTACTCTCTCAGTGAATTTTTTTTTCATCTCCGTTTCGTTTATTAAATCACTTCTACCCAAGCCATTAATTTTCTTTTTTTTCTTCTTCTTCTCCTTTATTAGTGTATTCCTACTTTACTATATATAATGTAAATATTTTATAAAGTGTGAATAATAAAATTGAATTGAATTGAATTGAATTGTGGCCTGCCAGCCTACCAGCTTAATAAGCTACAGAGGGGCCAAAATGCTGCCGCTAGGTTAATTTTCCAGAATTTTCCAGGAATCTAAATACTGCCACGTAAGACCGATGCTGTATAATCCGCACTGGTTGCCGGTTAAATTCAAATTTGACCTTAAGATACTACTGTTAACGGAAAAGACTATCACTGGCTCAGCACCTTTTTATCTCCAGGAACGTAATAATCTTAAAGAAGCATACAATTTACTCTCCGATTGTGATGGACTGCTACTAAACCCTGTGAAATCAAGACTTTAACAACGTTAGGAGATCGATCTTTTGCTGCTGTTGCTCCTCAACTATGGAATTCATGGCCCTATGCGATTAGGAGTAGCCCCTCAGTAGCATCTTTTCAAAAGAAACTCAAGACATTTTTATTTCAGAAAGCTTTTTTGTAATTTTATGTGCTTTTTAATCTCTTTTTTAGTAGGTTTTATGCAGTTTTTTACCATTTAAGTAAACTAAGTAATTTTTATAGTTTTAGTGCTGACATAATTGTTTTAACTCTTTTTGGTAGGTTCATTCACTTTGTATATTTTATGCAGTCCTAGTAATTTTTTTTTAATATTTCTATTTTTAAGCGCTGATGAAAATAGCAATATATATCGGCGCTGTATAAGTTTTACTATTATTATTATTATTATTATTATTATTATTTCCATTCCTTGTAGACTCAGGCAGGATGTTCGGCCTGGTTTATAGTCCTTGGAAGCAGGTTACAACAATTCACCACGGCTCCCAGGTCTCTCTTTTCCTTCTTCGTACAGGGACAGTACTTTCCTTAGTATCTTTGCTTTCCCCAACAATGCTGTTTTCTGGATAACTTCCAATCTCACGTTCACGCCGATTCTCTTCATGTACTCCTTAAAGTTGAAGCGAATCGGCGTGAACGTTATCCAGCAAACAGCATTGTTGGGGACAGCAAAGATACTACGGAAAGTACTGTCCCTATTATTATCATTATCATTATCATTATCATTATCATTATCATTATCATTATCATTATCATTATCATTATCATTATCATTATCATTATCATTATCATTATCATTATCATTATCATTATCATTATCATTATTATTATTATTATTATTATTATTATTAACGATCTCAAGTGGAAAGTTTATATAATATACAACTATCCCCTGAAGGGGAGGTGATCAGAATAGTCAGGTGGGATATACCTAGACGCGAAGTGTCGAGGTATATATCTAGCGCTATGAACCGACCCTGAGTGGGATAGTTGTTTTAGTATTTACCAAATCAGTTGGATAAAAATCACTTAGTTCGAGTTTGTTGACGTTTCAATTTACAATGTTTCGGGGATCATTTGTTATGACCTTGTTCCAAATTCAGTGAGAAAATTCTTTTCTAGCGACCAGTAAACATCGAAAAGCCAAATTTTTTCTCGTTCTTGGTATTTGTTGGTGCAGCTGCTTCATTTACCGCTAAAATTTCATCTTTCGAAGCTGTCGCGAAACGAGAAGCAGAATCCCGTCATGAACAAATGAAACAGTGAATATCCAAGGATATTCCTAGTAAGGGAAGCCAATCAGAACGCGTGAAAATTGCTATCCACTGATTTGGTGAATTATGAAACTATTAAGAAAGCAAATAAGCGTTTGTATTTTTTTTGGTTCAGCTTGAGCTGTAAAGATTTTGTTGACTTCCACTGTACCGCAATGAGACCCGTTCGAGAATATTGCTCATCCATTTTCCACCATAGCCTACCCCGGACTGTCTAACTGAGAGTGTACAAAAAAGAGCGCTCTCCATAATAGCGCCTGATAAATCATACAAACACTGTTTAGTCAGTTTTGGTCTCAGCACTATATATGATAGGCGTAACGATCAATGTATTAAGCTGTTTAATAGTATATCATCGGATCAGCACAAATTCGCTTGCCTGCTTTCTCAGAACCACTGAGGGTACTAAAATACCAGACAGAAGAGAGTTTACGACTTGCCCCACTTTCGCACAAACCGCTGCAAAAATTCATTCAAAAACCAGCCATGTGCAGCCGTCCAAACATGTTATTATAATGTAAGATTGAGTGTTATTACGTTATTTTTCCTTTCTTTTTCAGTTCTTCATTATCATTTTTCCTAATTAACAAAATTGAAATTAGTCTTTTACCATTATTTTATACTTTTTATTGTATTATAAATAATTAAACAATTCAGCCTTCAGCCGGCTGCGATTTGATTATTTTATTATCTATGATCTATCTTTACTGGAGAGAAGTAACGCTTTTAGTGGATTGATCAGATGTACTAAACTTCGATCAAGCTGGATTGAGTCACCCCAAAATTGAGGATAACATCCTCTTCGCTCTACATAATTCTTCACATGCAGTCTACTAAGCCTCATTCAGTAATTGCTAAATAATTATGAAAACGATCACTTTGTCGATCGAAGCTAGACTTCAAACTCTTATTTGTACATTAAAATTGGAAATGTCACTTCTGGATTCTACTCAGGGACTCAAACGCGTGAACTCGAGACAAAATAATACTGAATTAATAGCCTTAACATTAAGACGATCCAGGTCTTTACTGAAATATAGTCACCTGTGCAGTTAACTCCGTTCCCGGAATACCCTGGCTTGCAAGTGCACTCGAAAGATCCTTCAGTGTTATTGCAGTCTGCATTGGCATCACAGTTGTGCTCTCCTGTTATACACTCGTTTACGTCTGCAAGTCAGATGCAGGACTAAATCATCAAAACTGATTTACCTATTAACCTTTTATTTTCTAGAACTGGGTAAGATCAGAAGAGAGAGGGAGCGAGAGATTTCTGGCTATACTGAAAAGCAGAAACATTTTTGCTATATATTGAGCAGGTGAGAAATTCAGAAATGACATCAAGTGTATAGATAGAGGATTCGCGAGACCTAAGGAAGCAAGATGTTAGAGAATACAGAATGACTTCCTCTCTAAAGAAAAATGGCCAACAGAATGAGGGATAAAAAGGGCACGTTTCCGCTCATACTCTAAACGCGGAATTGTGTACATTGGTTTGATATAATTAAATGTAGTAAGGTCACCCAGTGTGAATGCGTTTTTGGACATGACAATCCTGCATGGGAACAATATAATAATACATAAAAAACTTAAATATCTCAAGCATGTATAAGGCTAAAATTGCATACAGATACTGCAAATCACAAACTTTTATAATGCAGGAGCATTCCATACTTATTCAGCTTAAAAGAACAAACTGCACTACCAGAGACTAAGCTGCATACTACCTTGTGGCTGAACTTGGCTAGATAAATGGCTTGATAAATGGAGTTGATTAGAAAAAGACTCATTATAAAGAAGACCGAGGTATTGTTTTCACCTGTGCAGTTAACTCCATTCCCAGAATACCCTGGCTTGCAGGTGCACTCAAAGGATCCTTTAGTGTTATTGCAATTAGCTTTTGCATGACAGCTGTGCTTTCCTGCTTCACATTCATTTATATCTGCAAAAAAGAAGTGAGACACTGAATGATTAAAACTGATTTCCTTTTTCTTTCACAGTAATTACTGTGGCCTACCACAATAGCCATTTCATGCGATCAATTTTCATTTCAAAACGAGGTCAATCCTCAAACCTTTCTCCTTTGAAATTAATTTTCATATCAAAAGCTTCACACTTCCCTTAGTTTTAAAACAGAAGCTCGAGTCAACTCGAAAATGGCCTATTAGAATTTATTTACAATAATATACCTGACTTATTATAGGAACTTAATGCTCTGGGATCACTAAAATGTATTATGGAAATTAACGAGACTTAAATTAAGGCAAATTTAGTGAAAAACCACTTTGGAACAGAGGAAATTGACTTGAAAGATACGTGGTTAAGAAATATCTGAGTGTTTAAATTAAGGGATTTGAGGTGTTACCTGCACATTTATCTTTTCCATTTTCAAAATAACCTTCCTTGCAAGCACATCCGAAGGATCCTATAGTATTATGGCACACTGAACTACTGACGTCACAGTTGTGTTTTCCTGAGTTACACTCGTTTATGTCTGGAAATCAAGATTTAATGCTGAATTATCAAACTGAATCAGTTCTATTTCAGTTTTATATCATTGAATGAGTGATAGCAATGCAATGCTTTCGAGACTGGTAGTCCACAAATGAATAAATCAGTTTTTACAATTTGGCAATTGCAAGGAACACTAATTCAATTGATGGCATTTATAACAACGGTGAAATGGCAGATAAAATCAGTGAAAAATGATTAAACAAAGTTTTACATGTTGCAAGTTATGTTATTTATGACGAATTATCGCGCTAAGAATAAGAAATAACTATTTTGACGGCACGAAATACGACAAAACCTGGGTGTTAGACCAGGGGTACTAGTTCATATTAAGTTCTTTCTGTTCCAATATTTTCTCCACTTCCTCAATTTTTCAGTGATTCAATTCTGTACATATGCGTTTTTGTGTTTTATTTTCTTTGTTTATTTGTTTGTTTGTTTTTTTACACTGTTTTCTACTTGTGCCTCCATGAAAGAACCTCTTAAATGTTCTTAATTAATCTATAATGCCTCCTAGGTAGATTAGCTTTTTAGCTGTAAGACGCTTGTACCTTACATAAGTAGCATTGTCTTTTGTTAATGTCTTTTTTTTTCTGTGTGGTATAAATAAAGTTCTGTGTCTTGTCCATACCGGGAGTATACAAGGCTACGTATGAATATCGCGTGTACGTCATCTCGGCGTCTGAAACGATCTTTCTTTGGTTTTCCTATTTTTTTTGTTTATTTTAGGAGCGGTCTTTTTCGATTAACTTGTAAAGTCCCTTAGAAACGTCTTTGAGCTTGAGGCTTGGTTCCTATCCAGATCTTTCGCCCGCATTTTTTTCCTTCGTGGATTTTTGGGCAGGTTTTCTTTTCTGGCCTCTGTCTGACCGCATTTTTACTGTTGGCAGCTCAGCTCTGCCATTTTTCTGAATTTTATCACTTCGTATTTTATTTGTACGGTTAGCAGTATGCCTCATCGTGGCAGTTATGTAATCCTGCTTTACAATCGTCTACAAATCAGCAAGTGAAAGTTAGTTATAAGAATTTCCTTGACGTAAACCTTTTCTCCTGTAAGCACCAACAACTGATTTCATGATCTCCTGGTTAAAATTCAGTGAGAAAACGTTGGTATCAATACTCCAAACAAAAAATATTGCATTTAAAGGCCTGTTATCGCATGGTCTTGCTGGTCTACGTGGTTGCCATACAAGTGAAATGTGACCTTTCAATTGGTAACTAGTATCTCGCGCGCTTTTAGACTGCCGCAGTCAGCGCGAGATAATTTTTCGTGCCACGAGCAGCATTGCGTTTCTTTCTCGTTTACGCCCTCAACAAATCGTCTGCGCTCCGCTCTTACTAGTCGGCAAGTTTGACTTTCATAGCTAAGTTTTGCTTCTATTCACCTTTCATGAGAGATAAAAATCTATTTTCTCCTGCTTGCGAGCACCCGAAATAGTTGATGAGCCAAGAACCTAAAAAATGTAATTAGGTAGCACCCTCAAAATTAAAACTTAGGGTGTGCTAAATTGTAATCAGTCTGTCTCCATCAACTGGAAAATGGGTCAGAATAAAGACTTAGAAGAAACCATTGCCATGGAAACTCACCACTAACTTCTAAAGATAGAAGGGCCGGCGTATTCGATTGGGAAATCTGGACTTGGATTTTTGAATTTCGGGTGGCACGACGTGAAATCTGAAAACGGATTTCAACGCTGATAAACCTGTCCTTCAGTCCGGAAGATATCCATTTCTGGATATACGATGACGTCACTGATCTTGGACCTTCAAAGAAAAATCAATATTCGAAACGCTTTTGTTGTTATTTTGGTCCCTTTTATTTATCCCATGAGACGACGCGTTATTGGTAAAGGAACATCAGAGGAACATGTAAAACAAAGAAAGATGGCGTGCGTCAACGGTTGTGTTTTTGATGCATTCTGAGTGGAGTCGTCTTTGAGTTATTGCAAATCTCAGGTATGTAATAATTTTTTCTGGTTTTGAAAAAATTACCCCGAGATACTAGAGTAAATTTGCTTGTTGTTTATTCAAACAAAATCCATATGCTCCATACTTTAGTTCGTATGCACTGGCTTTGAAAATCTGTGAAGTGTGTGCATGTAATTTCGGCGCCATTACTGGTTCACTATGAGAGCTTTTCGTGGATCGCAGTCTTAACTGATCCTTGGTTTCGTTTAATTTGGAATTGTTCGTGTTGCAAGACGTTGCAAATTTTTATTAGCTCTTAAATCCAAAATCAGTAGATTACACTGTGGAGGATTCCAAACTTTAACTGAGTGAATCAGTCTTATCTTTGCAGTTATTTGTGTCACATTTAGAGGTCATTTCCTGGGATCTTTGCAATTGTTTTGTCCGTGAATAAGATGGTGTCCTGCTCTGCTTTGTCACGCGTTCTTGTAAGATGTTGAATTCTCACGGGTAGCAATCTACATGTCCAAATTTACACGGTATAAAAAGGAGTCTGTAGGCCTAAACGACTTTTACCTCATTATTTAAAATGTCGCTTGTTCCGATTATTTTCTTAGTGCTAGCGGGTAGATCATGCTGTAAAGCAAATTTTATATTTCGCGGCTGGTCTCACCTTGAGAGATCATGAAGCTGACCTGATTCAGGCATATTGGTTAATTATTTCTTGTCATTTTTTTTTTTTCTTACAGGATTTATCTCTGATGCGATGCAGTTTTTTTCCATTGTCTGAGAAAATTGAGAATCGCAAGACACTCGTAAATTAATCGATTTTTTTTATTATTTTAGCAAAACATCCCAGCCTCCTCCTCAGGCGCTTTGTTTAGGGGCGAGCGACTGGTGATGAACCGCAAGGGATCATGGGAAGAGTACAGACTGTAGGCGAAGCACCTCTCGCCCGTTGTCTCCTTCCCGCCTTCCTTTCCGCGCACATTTTCATCGGGAGAGAGACGCCTTGGTACGAGGCAGAAAACATCCCTTTTAGTGACCTAATTTAAGGAAAAATAGTTTTGGGTTCAAACGATTCATTAATTAAACGAGAAATTAGAAAAAGTTTGAAAAATCGATTTTATGCCTGTTTTTCCCACAAAACATGGCAAGATGCAATGGCAACTTCAAGAGAAGAGTGAACGCGCAAGAAACATTCCCTGACATTGAAACTTCCGCGAATTATTATTTTGTTCTTACTCTTTAAAATCTTAAAAGAAAATTTGAAAAACAATGTTTTATATTTTTATAATCGACAAGTCTAAAGAGGTCATATTTGTGACGTTAGACATGCTAGAAAATGAAGGCCAACTTCGACTATTAAAAAAGACCTCTGGTATATGCCGCTTGATCATAAAATCAACACAAAATAGAACCTTGGCTCTTGTACTAAATTACTGGAACGTTTTAGCTCTGGAAATCAAATACCATCCCGACACTAAAGCAAGCGGTGAGAGCAGTTGAATAGGGAAATTTTGTGCAAATAAGACGGCTTGCTGACGGTTATCAAACTAAATGAAAAGTTTTACATGAAAGGATTGCTCACCATTGCTTCTAACACGTTTTTACAGTAAGGAAAGTTATTTCCAACTTCTGTTGCGTCGTTTTGATTCACAAAATCCATAATTTGAAGCCAAACGAAAAACGTACGTCAGCTCAGCAACTGCGTCAGAATCCGGCCGTGAATCGAAATAAAGTCACAACACGTCACTGTGGTCATTTAGAAGCAAGAGTTACAATCTTAGAGTTTTTACTTCAGTCAGGAGACGAAAGGAATGACTTCGATTTTGAAAACCTTTCATCACTTCAATCGTTCGTCGGCTGATAATAAACATCGCACAAGATCGTATGACCTTTGGCGTGTGACCGGAAATCGGTCACACGCTTACGTGACGTTAGCATGCTGTCACGAATTTTAATACGATTTTTCACGTTTACTTTCGACAAAAAATAGACTCATCGAAATAAAAACATGCTTCCTTTATTTGGTTTCTTAAAATTTCTTTTACAGCCTGCTGCAGAACTTGCTCCCCATGCATCACGCGTGTCTCGCGCTCCAAGTCCGCTTGACAGTGCTAGCGTGAAAAGCGCAAAAAAACTGGTATTGGCTCCTGTTCTGCAGTCGATTTCTTTTATAGACACCTTCCAGGTATTGACAGGCTGTGAAACAAGCGTATTTTTTGTTATTTGAAGTGTTACATCATTTTCCTACAAATTTCAAAAGTGATTGCTGAAAGGCTGTTTGGAACCCGTGGATTGAAGAAAGCTGTGCCGGAGAGAAGTTCGACCTCCCAGCCGAGCCAACTTTAGCGAGCGTTTGTATGAGGAAAAATTGACCACTTTGTCCGAGTCAACAGTGCCTGCGAATGCTGTCTTTGTCTAGCCTTGACAGAGTTGACCCAGCTAGCTGGGCGAGCCAAAGCGGAGAAATGTTAGCCGGGCTAGAAGGGTGAGCCTACTACTACCGGCTCACTGGTGGGTCGACTTCCGGAAGCCCTCAACCACGCCCACTACTGGTAGTAAGGCGTATATCCGAACCAACCTTTTGTTTCTCATGTAAACGGTTTACCAAGTTTTGTAAGGAAATGCAGGAAAGGTTGGCTCGCCCCGGATGGCTCGGGTAGGTGAGTAACCACCAGATAACCCCAATAATAAGCGCAAACTTTGATTGTCAGTTAGATGTCCACTATTTTAAGTAAGTCACCTAGCATGTGATTGTCGCATCCATGCCCCTTTCCAGATCCTCTTCACTATCGGTAAGCCTCTTATAGGTCAAAATAATACAGTTGAACCTCCCGTAAGCGACCCAAAAATGCAAAGATTTAGTGTTTCCTAACGGGAGGTGGTCGTTTAGAAGAATCGGACCACATGGGGTCTATTCCGAGAAGAGGTCCAGGCACATTCTATTAAATGACGGTGTAACAAATTCACGGCAAATTATTATCTTTTACCTCTTTAGACAAATACAGCTTTTAAATCATGCTAAATTTAAAGAGCGATTCAGGTGAGTGCGATATAGAATAGTCTAGAATCACAACTGAATCTTCACTTTGTTGGTTACATCTAAGTTAGGATATGTGTAGTTCCACGATGTCATTAAAGGTCTTCATATATTCTAAGGAACATAGTACACACAGCCAAAATAGAGAGCAGAGAATGCGTCAACTGGTCGCTTATGGCAAATAATTGAACGTGAGACCCAAAAAGTGGTCGCGGTCACGTACAGAAGGTGGTTGTTTGCTAGAGGTTCCAACTGCAAGGCTTTGACTGAGAAAATTTTGGTGTTTTGGATTGGCGGCTGCTTATGGGCGGCGGTCGCACATAGAGGTTCGACTGTATTAAGTCTATTAGAGTATAAGCCACTATCACCTCACTGTGAGTGTCGAGAGCCAGGAAAGTATATACACTCCCTTGGGATACAGTGTCATTGGTTATTGCTCCAATGAGATATGAGATGACACTCGTTCACGTACTGATGTTTATTTCTTTTCTTAACCTTACTTCCATAAACACCGTGAGAACTAAAATAAGGTAAGAGTATTTTACAAATAAGGTTGTGAAATTACGGAAATACATACATTTCATCCTTGAAAGTAACAAGACGGAAAGGTAAAAACTTAAGATTGCCAAATAACGGTAAATGATGTCGTGTGTAAACTTAACTTCGTCTAAAATCTAAAATCTTGATTTTACAATGCAATGAGCGATAAAATTGGTTTAAAGGATAAAATTACAAAGTGCTTACTTAAATAATAAAATATAGCGTAAATATTTACCTTGGTGATGTCCTTAAAATCACTAGAACAAGGAAAACTTCTTGGCTTCTTGAAATGGATTGACAAAGAACTTGCGTCAACTAACCGCAAAAACAGAAAACTTAATCTTTTAACAACAAAATTGCGTGGCGCTTTCGCTTGCGTCCTAGCTTGCGTTAGAAAGAACTTTCTCGTTAAATCTACAAATTGCGTTAGCGTGCGCGTGCAGAAAACAAAGATTTCGGATAAAAAATAAGTTAATTAAACGTGCGGCTAATTGCTGTAGCTACATTGGTATCGTTGTTTTGAGGTCCTGTTTAGAGAAATGGATCATGCAAAGGAGGTGCTGAAGTCCCACAGTGAGATTTATAGGGTTTATGGGTTTTTAGTGCAAGGCGAAACACAACTATTAGGGCCCTGTTGTTCAAGCGCCACCCACCGGAAATCACCATCAAGCGAATAAGAAGAAGCAATTGCGTTACTTATTGGATATAGATTTATCTAGGGGAAAGCGTTAGTCCCGGGGGCGTTAGTCAACGTTTCGAACATACAGCATCTCAGTCACTCTCCTCTGCAGACTTACGCTGGTCGACCAGGATAGGGGAGCATGATACTCGACCTTTCTCGTATCATCGCGAGAGCCTATAGCCGTCACTTTCTTTTGGCTTGTCCCTCAATCCTACCCAACGTTCGTGGGACAGGAACGTCTGCATGCGAGGCTAGGGAATCTAGGGAGACTATGGTAGCATTGTGCAAATAGCCGGGGTGAGCTACTTTGTCCACACCAACCAAGAGGACTGGGTCTGCTTGAAGAAATCATGAGTAGCTTTCTGTGATAAGTAATATTCCAACAGTATAGGATGTTTGAAGCCATTTCATTATCACTAATTTCCGCGCACCTCTTCCGGCGAGTTGTGAACAAAGCAGCTGATAGCTGTATGTGACCCTTTTTTTCCACAAAATGGTTTCTGGGTTTTCGTATCCGACAGTGTCATGTCTATTTTTTTTTTTTTTTTAAATCTTAACGGAGGTTTTCTTTTTATTATGTTCTGTCTGTCTGACTGACTGTTTCTTTGTGTTTTTTCCTGTAATAACATGCACAGGTTTCATAAGTTGGTCGTGGTTGGGGTTATGGGCTCCTGGTCCTGAGCAAATCACGAAAACATCAACAAGCAAAACCAAAGTAAACTAATATATTCAGAGCAAAGGAATTCCAACTTAAGTATTCCTGTTTGAGGCTCCTTTTCTTTCTTAAAAAGGAACTCTCCAGACTTTCCACATCCACTGCATTTGCTTTCTGAAACAGCATCTCACATAACTTGAGAAGTCGAAATCAAAAACGACGATGGCTTAGTAGAGAGATTCTTACTTGTTAGCTCATCAAGTTTGTGATTTTTTCTTTTTAAACACACTCTTCACTCTAG
This sequence comes from Porites cylindrica, assembly GCA_964035525.1. Lineage (NCBI taxonomy): Eukaryota > Metazoa > Cnidaria > Anthozoa > Scleractinia > Poritidae > Porites > Porites cylindrica. Next base: position 9,090,886 of record OZ037781.1, on the reverse strand, counting down.
GAATTGTTCTGTTTCTTTAATAATCTTCTCGTTAAGGCTGCCACATTTTGTAGATTCTCGCCGTTCAGAGCTGGTAAAATTCACAGAAGTCATGTAATATGTCCGCATGGAGAGCGAATTCGCAGTCTTGCTTTATACCACTTACTTCGGACGACGAAGCAGGTAAAACTGAGTCAGTCTGCGTGGCAGAAGTTTGGACATGAACGGGTTGCTTGAAATTAATTTCAAGCTGGCAAGCAAAATCCTTTATCGACGGAATAGACCAGCGCTCCTTAGAAATTTCCAGGCAATGTCTTTTCCTGTTCAGTACCTTTCTGCTTGTCATGTTTTCATGTTGTTTTTGTTTTGTTTTGTTTTTGTTTTTTAGTTTTTGTTTTTGTTTTTGTTTTTTGCTTTGTTTTGTTTAGTTTTTCTTTTCCTTTTCTTTCTTTTTCCATATTTTCAAACTCGGGGTGAGACATGCTTTATTGTTTGAAAGTAGCAATTTAGCAAAATGTTTTCAAATTTTGCCGCGTTCGCGCACTTATGATAGCTACGCGCGGCGTTAGCTAAAAATAATGACGCCATCGACCGGAAGTGAAATTGCACGTCCTTAGCAACGCGCGAGATCGCGCGAAAGATAGGTCACTGGGCCCTCATTTTTTTTTTTTTTTTAATAAGTCACTTTTTATTTTACTCTATTGTAAACAGACCTATGTCTCCTTATGGAGAGTAAGGCTGGTATAGGTGACCTAACTTATTCTAACAGCAAAGTTATTGTTCCTTACAAATGACACTTCAATTTTATTGTACATAAAAACAGCTTCTGTCATTTCTTAACTGCCCTACAGTGTATTTTATATTCACTAGCACAGGAATAACCTGGTACAAGACAGTTTGAGGTTGAGAGCATATGAAGAGGAAAATTAACTTTATTGTTTATTAACGTATTTTTTACACTGATACAAACTTAATAATTACTAAAAATCTGAAGAACATGGCAGGGTGATGGTCAAAATTGTAAAAATATATATATATCAAACTGATCATTGTGGCAAAGGGAAAAGGCAAAAATAGAAATATCTTACCATTTTCCTGACTTTTTCTATAAAAATTAGGCATTAGCCAGATGTGGTCCTAATGTCAAAACATGCAAACTTGAATATTTGGGATCATTTGAGGTTAGTGAATGTTTTTAAACGATCACCCTGTTCCAATAGTGTAGTTTTACCATCTTAACTTAGTTAACTGCTTTTAAAAGCAATAATTAGTTCTCCATTTGTTAGACTTGCCACAAGTCGACCTCATCAGTTTATAAGGGAGCGGAGCGAGCTTTTCAGGCCCGCGAAGAGGCCGAGCGAGTGACCAAGTCGCGAGAGGTCGTCTTTCGTCCCGCGACATATTAATTGGACGAAGGACTCTCTTGAAAGGCTACCCCTTTGTTTACACTAAAACACACTTGAGGAGGACTAAAGGTGATTCATTTCAGAGGAAGGCACAGGAATAATTGCTGCCATGGAAAAAGAAGAATCTCATCTACACAAAATAGCTACGCTTTCATTTGGTATTGCTTTATTTTAGATAAGCTAAGGTATGATTAATAAATCACACAAAGATAGTCACAAGTGAAGCTTTTTAATTTGTAAATTTTCAAAATTTATTTGGCTTCTATCTCATTAGTGCATTTAGAAATACGTACACTAGGATTTTCAACCACCCGACACAACTCTACTGGGATAAAGTTCACAGCTTGTCGGCTTAAAGATGTGATGATAAAACCGTACACTTGATTAGCCAGAAAAGCCCACTACTCGCTTTGAAAGGTGATAGCCACCGCCTTATTACGAATTATAAATTCCTGGCTTTTCACTTAAAAATTTATAGTCTTTTGCAAACCTAATGGTAATTTAGCACCTCTATCAGTCTTCGTTGTCTTTGACGTGCAGAAAATACCGCTTAAAAGCCATTCAGTGAAGTGAAGTAGACATCGAGAGGCGGCACGCATAAACGATTTATACCTTTACGATCAATGTTCACTGGTCTCGTTCTTCGCGCAGACTACGCCGCATGAAAAGAAGGGGTGACGTAAGCTCCATGTTACCGCGGTAAAAATGGTTGTAGTACTGACAGAAACGACCAAAAGGGACTTCACTTTGCACTGTGGACACTCCGCGAAGACAAAATCTCTTTCGACTCTTTCATGACCCGTTTCGTGCATGCTTACTACAGTTCTCGAATGATTGACAGGTTTCTTAACTGGTACGATCATGGAAAGCCGAAAAGCGCCAAGGTCAAAGGCCGTGGCCACCCCGCTTCCCCGACCCTAGTTGTGCGGATATATACAACGCTCTGCCTCTTCGGATGGATCTTGACTCACTGCAATTTTCTTTTCCGCAAATATAAGACTGTTAACATAAAAGGTCTGTTTGCAGGATATTTTTAGTTTAATGGCTTTCAAAAAGTTATTGTTTCTATTCTTATTATATTTACGGCAGCTTCGCATTAAGGCTCGGTTAAATCTAAATATTATATTAAGTAATATATAATCACCTGTGCAGTCAACTCCGTTCCCCGAATACCCTGGCTTGCAAGTGCACTCGAAAGATCCTTCAGTGTTATTGCAGACTGCATTAGCATCACAGTTGTGCTCTCCTGTTATACTCTCGTTCGGGTCTGCAAATCAGAATGTAGTACAAAATCTTTAAAACTGATCATGATTAAGTAACCTTTGCAATATCCAAGATTACGTGCGGTCAAGAGAAAAAGAACTGCCTTGCTTTATTGAGACTGATGCAATATAATTGTTAATGTGGCAATGAGGAATGAAGAGTAACAATAGATACATTTGTAACATTGTAAACACTAAGCAAGTTAGCTGGAGAGAATGCTGAACGACTTCGCAACTGCAAAAAGTTCCCACAGAAGGAGGAGTAACACGGTGAAGGCAGTGTGGATTAAAATTCGAAACTGAATATCATCTGATTTTATTTAAAATGCGGTAGCGTAGCCCAGCGGGAATACAAGCGTTGATATGATAATGTTGAATTGCCTTATAATACATAGAAAAAATTAAAGATTGGGAGTATTTAAACAAACAAACAGCAATCCATGAGCAAACTCACAAGGCAAAAATTCGCTTGTGCTGTTCCTTTTAACAATTTTATATATTGGCTTTTTTGGAGGAGATTGAGCTCTAAATTTTACAGAGAAATTAAAGAATTATTCAAATTTACGTTTGTTTTAATTTTACAAAAAGTAGAAGACAATCATAAAACAAATACAGTTAAGACTCAATTAGTGGAACGGTAGCGGTAACCATAACGATAATGATAAAGAAAACAATAAGAACGAAGCATTTTGCCCACTGATTCGTGAGCATTTGATCTCGTCACATAGCGGCCTTTACATCACAGAGATCTAGAATTTGAATGCATTGTATAGCAATTTAAACGCCATTCCAGAAATATATCCTTGTTGACGTAAACACTGGAATGATCGATTAGTGTTATTGCATATGGTACTGACGTTACAGTTGTGTTTTTCCAGGAGCCTATCAAATGGCGCCTCCATCTCCCATACAAGCCCTTGGTGTAAACCCTTTCCCGAGTAGATTTATAATTAGAACGGGTCCCAGGGGAGACTTCGCGCGCCGACGGTGGGAAGAGCCAATCACAACGACGAAATGACACTGCTATTGTACTTCATCAAACAGCAGAAAATTCGTTGTTGACAGGCCAAACACAATCATAAGCTAGTGAACCGTGACTTTAGCGTTTTCATATCTCAAAGATTTTTTTTTTTTCTTTCTAGCGGGTAGATTATACTGTGGAGAGTTTTAAACTCTGACTGTGTTAATCTTAATTTTGGTTGCTTGTCTGAGGCCATGAAGATGGTCTGTTACATGCATAATGATTACCTACTACCTGCGGCTGTAGTTCTGACAGGATTCTTTTTTTTTAGCCAATTTTTTTGAGCGTTAAGGTTCTTATTTCGGCTAAATGACTCAATATTAATCAAATTTCTAGTTTTTCAAGTTTTTTTTTTTCCGAAATGCGTTTATCTGAATAAATACTTGTAGTTCTTGTGGTTGTTTTGTCCGTCAGCTAGTGCCGGTGATGATTCCCTGCTATGTTGTAACGCCGGGCCCAGCCATTGTTTTCTCGCACAAAAGTGATCTACAGATGCGAATTCGAAGGAAGGAATTGAGCCTAAACTTCTACATTAACTGCTGAGAATTGTCCTGTTAGTCAGTCATAATTCTTTTGGCACAGATACAAGCCATTTTGTTTTTCTTGAGATAAGTGGGTCTTTGGACTGGAGCGCGATGTCACAAATTCCTCTGTTAGCAAATTACTTTTGAGTTAGCTTCACGGTCGAGCAACTGTTGTCTTCTGGTCAACTTTTCAAGTGCCAGTTTTATCAGGCAACTCTCATGGTGATACAAGTCAGTTGTAAAGGAAGACTGCAATTTCTCAAATTTCGGAACTGAAGCATTCCTCGTTAGTTGCTACTTAGGTCATCGCTTTTGCACGCGGTGCTTATCCACTCCACGGTGATGACAAACTTAAATCAAATGATCCCGGCACTTTTTCGGCGCTGATCATCGAAAAGTTCCAAATCCTCCACAGAACGCTTAATCGTCGATTCTTTTCAAGGTCCATGCTTAAATGTGGGATGTATGACGGCAAAAAAAAAAAAAGAACACTCGCAAAGATAAACCCTTTCGCTGTCTTTGTCCCATCGCTTCATGCTCAGTCTCAGTCGAGTAATTCATTAACTTCTATTTCATGATACCCAGATCCCAGCGGCTGTGAAATTGTAAAAATGGACGTAAAGGAAAAAAGGAAAACGGTCGAAGGACGAGCTTCTGAGTTCGACTTCATCTAATTTTATTTTTATCACGGTGCGATGACACACGAGACTCACGGAAATATGACACTTTTCGCGGGAAACTAGCCGTTCTATTTCTAAATCTACTCGGGAAAGGGTTGACGCAAGAAATTAATAGTGATGGAGGCTCCATTTGATGGGCTCCTGGTTTTTCTAATACACACCAGGTGTCTATGTCTACATATGAGGTACTACTATTTAGTTTGCTTTTTCTAAATAACTTTTTCACTCACATAAATGGGGCCACTGGGAAATAGTTTTTTTTGGAATTACTCTCACTGGTGATTACAGACGGGAATTACACTCCAGCTGAGTCCTATAAACATTTACAAGTTATTATAAATTTATTCTTCTTTTTCTTCAATTATTATTATTATTATTATTATTATTATTATTATTAAGTCGCACAGATGTAGTTGTTGTAGTTCAATTTTTTTTCTTGGTCAAAATGTTTTCGTACCAGTTCAGAATTTTTAAACTGGTCTGATTATTTTACACTAGTTTAATTTTTTTTTGTCAAATAAGTCACCTTTTACTTTACTCAAGTGAACTCTATTCTATGTAAGCCTTTTAAGTACACAGTTATTTTGCGTGTATCATTAGAATTAGTTTAATATTTTTACTTTATTGTAAACAGACGGGCGCCTCCTTATGGGGAGTAAGGCGCAATAAAGATTTACTATTACTGTTAATGTTACCTGTAACAGTCATGCTTTACTTAGGGACGCAGACTATTAAAAAAGTTACTTGGAGGTGGGGGGCCTAAGTATCAAAAAAAATTCGTGCACAAGAAAATTAATATTAAAAAAACATGCATATGGAGTAGCTCTAAGAAGTGTTCCATCACTGGCCTAAAAAACTCAGGCAAGGGAAATGTTCATGGGAACAAAAAAATTATGCGGTTCAAAAAATCGCCATTTCTTGTTCCCATAGCCTGTCCCTTATGTTACTCAGGGGCAATGTTTGAAGGGAGCAACTGAAGCTGATTGCCAACGACAACAATAACCCGAAGGCATGTGTTTCCCGTTTTGTTTCTTCGTTTGATTGTTTGTTGTTTGTTTGTTTTTTCTTGTAGTAACTTTAGTTTTCAACTGCTATTGATTTTAGGACATGCAGCAAAGATTCACTGATCACTCGGCATTGTATTATGAATAATATGTAGCCAGTTCGGGCCACGACCTGAGAAGTGGAAATATGATTTCCTGTAATCTGATTGGCTTACGCAAAACCAAACTGGTATTGATTTTAGGACATGATAAGACAATACCAGCATGAGCATATTAAGGTTAAGCTGCTGGAGGCCAATAAGTGTCTTTATGTGATAAGATGTTTACGTAAAGAGGAATGCCAACAACCAGATGTAGATTAAGTTTTTAGATCAATTTTTTTTTTACCGAAAGTAACGCATGGCTTCCTATATACGCCTCCTCAATACCTGAATTAATAACGGTACAGAATTTTCTACAGCGTTGCTTTAAACGCAAATATATTTCTTACCAAATTGACATATACGACGTATTACAAGAGGTAGATCACTCACTATTCAAGAAGATCTCCAGTATACCCGGCTACCCTCTGTACCCTTCCCTCACCAAAACGAAGCTTTCCTCCGAGTTCCTAGCTGTTAACTTCCTAGGATTAATACAAGCGTGTTTTTAGTAGACTATTTTTCAAATATAGAGTAGCTATTTTATAATGTAATATGGATCTTGAATGTTAAATTCAATGCTTCTACATGGAATGGTCTTGTAATTCTTTTTGCTGTTTTTAATGTTAAAGTGTTTTTGGTTTTTAGCATGTATTTTTGTTTAAGACACGACAAAGACCTTTATTGTTATAATTATTAAAACTAAAACGTTTCTTAGACCTCGAAAGGATTAAGACCTAAAGGAATGGCGAGCGCAAAGAAATCCATGGCAGCGGCGGCGTCGGACTATGTGGAAAGCAGCACCAAAGAAAACATTCTCATGATACGATGGAATCTATCGATCTGTCAACTTTAGGGACCTGAAGGTGAATTCGCAGAGGATAAGCAGGGTCACCATACATTTACACTAGCTTCTCTAGCCAGATTAAATGCATTTCTCTCAAGGTCTTCTAATAATCCAGAATCCTTCAGCATCGTTGCATAATGTTAATTTCGTGCCTTCTGTGTGAGTTGAAAACATAGAAGCAGGTCAGTAAATCGAGACATATATGGTGTCTTATATGCTGCTGATGAACATCGGGTGACGCTGGTCAACAAGCGTTACGCTAATAAAACTTACCAACAGGTCCATATAAATGAGCAACCAGTCCAAGTCCATTTGGTAGTGTAACTGACTTAAATTTCACTGCGTGTACACGCTTGTGGCCATTATATACAATCGTTTGGTTTTCGCCAGGTCTACATATTAATAGGCCGCATGGTACCATCCAGGAAACCGAAGCAGTGAGACAGCGCCCCCCTTTTGCCGGCTATAGCATTAGACTAAATCTCAAAGTTATCTCGGCTAAGAAGCTGATTATTCCACTCCGTAATCTTGCTGTGATGGTTATTTTAAACCCCCTCCTGAAAATGGGTTGTAACTCAGGCACTACTCGTCCGATTCGGTGGATGATATCGCTCAACCAGCACGGATACGCAAATCTTTTTAGCAACATGCACAATCCCTCTATCCGGTCGGCTTTTGATCGTTGATTGCAGCACAGACTCTCAGAATCATAAGGGCATGAGCGAGTCGAGAAATGTCCATTTTTCTTACACGAAACCTGTGTAAGAAGTCAGTTTCGTCCCTAGCATCCAGATCAAACCGATCGTAGTCTTCGTACGGAAATGATGGATTTTTGGAAAAGCTGGCGTCGAATAAAAACAAAAATTCTTTCTCAGAAATAAAGTGATGGCTTAACGCTAGCAAGAGCATTTCCCGAGCTTGCCCGGGCATATCCCAAAAAAAAAAAAGAAAACCTGGCGAAAAATCTTTTTTTTTTTTTGCGTACATTATTGCCGGCTACGTCCGCGATGTTTTGTTTTGCTTAACACAATATTAATTGATTGGTTGACGGACTTTGCGACATCCTAGACCCAGGACTACTCGGCTGCGTGCCGACGTCTTTGGCGGGCGACTTTTTCTTTGTTTTAAGGGACTATGTCAACCCTGGCGCATCCGCAAATCAATGACAACAAACTTACAAAAGTTTGTCCAACTTTTTCAAGTTCGGAGATTTTGGAAGGCTGTTTTTAGCGGAGCTCCACGCGTGCGCGTAAGCTCGCGCGAGCGGAGCCCCATAGCTAATACAATTTGGCAATCTATCCGTCTGAGAAAATTTGGTTATGACGTCAACGTGCGACATAACGCTGACTGTACAAACTCTGGGGGAGGGGGGAGGAAGTCAGGAGTCAGCCCGTCGGGAGAGGAGTATATTGATTGGCTAGCCCCATGGCTACGAAAATTTGGTTTTATCCATTCGAGAAATGTTGTTAGTGAGCTAGTGTGGGATAATATTGCACATTCATGTGAGAGGGCTTAAAAACGGCTGGACATGCGCACTAAATGCAAGCCTTCTTCCCGCCATTCGATTTTAAAAATGGGGGACGACGAAGTTAAAATTTACACGTCATTTTATCGGCCATTTGCAACATCTTGTCCGCCCAAGGCTTTCAACTTCAGCTTCACTGAACACAACAAAGACTGGTGCTTTGGTTTGAACTACAATGACAGACATCGAAACGCTATTCTCAATTTCAAAAAGCGATCAACTGAACTCTTTTGAACAAAATCTTTCACCTTTTTAGAACTCAGTTGAGGTACTGTTTTGTAGCATACTAAGGTGGTTTTAGCTGCTCTAAGGTTTTAAAGTGCAATTTTTGTACCTTATTTATTCCTGTAACACATAACAATTTTTTTTTCGTTCTGATGAATTTTTTTTTAATTGCTTCTTGTTTATGAAAGTCGTTGGCATTGCTTGTAGAAGACATGAAAGAGCAACTTGTTAGCACAGTACGCTGTATTTTCTGTTTTTGCTGTCTTTACTCTCTTCTCTTGCGGCTGGTAAACGAAACTGAAATAGGAGTCCTGCCGATAGTTGAAAGATTTAAGACAAGACAAGACAAGACATTTATTATCATAATATTGCAAGTACGATTTCTTGGCACGCAGTTAGCAAAAAAACGCTAGTCGAGGCTTGCCAAATTAATTCTATTACAAATCAGATACTACAGATAATAAGTAAAAAACTAAGCAAAGAAAGAGAAAAGAAGAACAATGTGTAATAAATTCAAAAGCAAGAATTCAAATCTGTTTAATGCAACCTGTGAAAGAAGCTAAGGTTTAGGATTTCGCGATTTTATTTTTCGTGTTATCATGGTTGCATCAAGGTAATCATCTTTTGTCTTTTAGTTCATGATCATAGAGGCGTACAAAGTCTTGTACACACTGTTGTTAAGCATAATTTTGCTTTGTTTTGAAAGTGACGGTGTTCGGAAAACTTGAAATTAATAAACTTCATGCGACTTTATTGTGTACCTTAATAATTGTGTTTTAATTTCCTGAGTGTCACCGTGAGCTACACTCTGCGGCTGGCCGCGTGCGTCTCCAATGTTGTTATGACGTTTTTGAGCTTATAACCGGCCTATGTTAATTCTTTCTCGTGATGTTCTGTTTTCATGAGAAAAGGCTCGCTTCCGGCCTATTGGGGACTTGTTTGTACATAAGGGTATGGAGGGACGATCCTGCGGTAATTTGGAAGTGTATCAGTCTGCAAAAATACAATCGGGAGACTAAAGACAACAAACGAACTTTTGCTCATGACACAGAACTCAAAGTAAGGAGAACTCAGACAAAGGATTGAAATCCTGGAGAAGGAAAGGGGCCTTGGAAAAGAAAGAGAATTTAAATGATACTTCTAAACAAAATTAAGGTAGCCATTGTAGTTTTTATGCACAATTGCAAGCAAAACATATACATGTGCACTTTGTACCTAGAATGATCATAAATAAATGTAAAATTTACACCATTACTGATGTCAGCTTATGCTGCCACCTGTCAACCTGTTTTATCAAATAAAGCATGTATATATGTAGGCATCCATCACTGTATTATGACTCTCTTATGTATAATAATTTCAAATTAGACAGACATTTTCCAGCAAAATTGCTCAACTCCAGAGAAAAATGAGGACCTCCTGTACTATACTATTCTAAAAGAGAAATTTGAAAGGTAAACACCTCTAAAAGTCTTTTAAGAGTCCCAAACAAATATATACAATTAACTGTAAGAAATTAAGCACATTCAAGTTTTATCTCTGTAGTACATACGTAGGAAATTCTGACCAGTGACGTGAAAATGACAACAGCTTAATTATTATTTCTGCCTTATTGTAAAATTTTTTTCCACAAGGGGACACATTGTTCAGCACACAGTTCCTACAATTCCACAAGGCTCTCATCAGACACTATAACAATGGAGGAGAAACTCTATGACATCTAAGATAGAAAGTTTTTTTTTTCATGATGACGTGTTCAGCTGTGTTTTTCGTCTCTTTTCCTAAGTACCCAAAAATCGACGGCAATGATAAAAAGCTTTCTAATTTTTGGAATTTAGCTTCGTTCTGGCCACTCAAACCAACAGCAAAAGCGGTGAAGATGTTTCGCAAATAATAGAGCCTGAATGATTCGTTGAAAAGTCTGCCGTAAAGACTGACAGTTAAGGTGACTCCCTAGAGTAAATTGGCCGTGCGCAGCCTGAGCACTTGTATGGCGCAAGCTTTGAAATCAGGGCAACGTCCACGCAAAAATAAAACAAACATAGCCTCTCAGTTTCGAAATATTCCCCCCAAAAGAACTTTATTAACTTTCTGTTGAAGCCCATCGTGCAAAAAGTTTGGTTAAAGTAGGTGAAACATTTATGAGAGGAGACAATGTTACAGCGGTTACAAGTCATTTATCTGGAACTATTGATCTCCATAAAAGTAAATTGTATGATAAAGGTCGATAAACAAAGCAGAAATTTTCCAAAGACATCAATTCTTTCGCTTTAAAGGTAGACAAACGTAAAATAGTCGAAGTAAATGGTGAATAGAAACTTTACAAAGAAAACAAAGAAGTAAGTACACCACCCGTGAAGTAGGCAATGTTACTGTTTCTGGCCTTTGGTTCACGGTCAGTGGAAAGATCTGAAAGATCGAGCCAAGTCCCGCACAAACACTGAAGAATATCTTCCCCGACGGAGCTCCTCGGTCACATTTGATTTGATTTAAGAAATTCTAGAAGTGACTTTAAGGCAAGATTACAGACAGTGAAAGTTTAATTTTTTGTTTCGCCGACTCTATCACTTTCAGTCTAAAATACTAATGAGAAAAAGGTTTCCTACTTGCTCTCTGAAGGAACCTTTCCGGGTCCGTGCACGGTTCGGCCAACCCTTTTTTTAAATTTTCTGTTCCATGTTGAGCAAACAGAAAGATATGAAATTGACATCTTTTTCGATTAATTCGTTTATAATGTTACAAGTGTCTAAATTGCTTTTGCTTTAAAAGCACTGTTTTTATTGAAATTTTATAATATGACGGCGCCAAATAATTTTTGCACTTAAAAATAATGGTAAAATCTCCAAAAATTGCCAAAATTCCAGAAGTCCTTGTTTCTTTTCTTGAATCAGTAAATCTTATCCCTCCATAACAAAAATTACTCAATATCTTCTTTTTACTGTTTTATGCTATCTTTTTCCAAAAAAAGATAAACAAAATTTGACTTCCGTTTTATCGTTTTTTGTTTTTTCGAAAGACGATACACAAAAAACGAAAAACGAAATTCGACTTCCGTTTTATCGTTTTTCCATTTATGTACAAACAAACACAAAAAAAGGAAAAACGAAAAATGACTTCCGTTTTATCGTTTTTCCTTTTATGTACGAGAAAACAAAAAAACGGAAAAACAAAAATCGACTTCCGTTTTATCTTTTTTCGTTTTTTGTACGAACAAACACAAAAAACGGAAAAACGACAAATGACTTCCGTTTTATCGTTTTTCCTTTTATGTACGAGAAAACACAAAAACGGAAAAACAAAAATCGACTTCCGTTTTATCTTTTTCTTTTTATCTACAGACAAACACATAAAACGGAAAAACAAAAATCGACTTCCCTTTTATCGTTTCTTGGTTTTTCAAAGAACAGACACAAAAAACGGGAAAACGTAAGCCGACTTCCATTTTAACGTGTTTCGTTTTATTAACGACCAAACACCAAAAACGGTAAAATGATAATTGACTTCCCTTTTCGTTGCCACTTAGTGCAGCCGACTATGTTGGTGCGCATGCGTTACTTGAAACGAATGCCACTCTTACCGGCTCAGAATCCGCGATAGGTCGGTTCCGTAGGACGGGCTGATCCGTCAGTGAGAGATCGACAGGGGTCCGTGCACACTTCGGCCAATCTAATTTTCCATTTTTCCAACAAAAACGGAAAAAGGAAATATTACTTATCGTTATCATATTTACATATTTTAAAGTACAGAAAAAAATAGAAAAAAAGAAAATGGTCAGGAAAATTCATCATTTTTTCATTTTCCTAATTTTGAAGTCCGCTTCAAAAATTCAAAAAATACTGTAAACGGCTAAAAGCGATATTTTGCTATTTTTTATTTGTTGCTATTGTTAGAAAATGAGAAAAATGAAATAATCTCCGATTCTTAACTCATTTTTCTATTTTTCCGTTTTTCGCAAAAAATAGAAAAAAGGAAAAATGAAAAAAATCATATTTATTCGCACCATTTTTTCATTTTTTCCATTTTGTTCAAAAAATGAAAAAATAGAAAAATGGCATACCTATCGCCTAATTTTCCATAATTCCGTTTTAACAAGAAAAATGAAAAAAATGTCAAGTGTTGCGAACAATTTTTTCATTTTTTCAATAAATAGAAAACAAACAAACAAACAAAAACGGACAATTTTTCATCTTTTGTTTTAATGAAAAATAGCAAATAAAAATGACAAATCATGAGCATTTACCAATACAGAAAAGGAAAACCTAATCCACTTTAGACTCACTAGTTTTGTTAGACGATTTACACAGGGTCGGCAGAGACGTGGGATGGGAAGGGGGGGCTTGGGCCCTTTAGTTCTCGGAATGCGAACGTACTTTCATTCACTTTTGGATTTGATTGGCTGATTCCTTTACCTCATTACTTAGGACGCACTCTGTGACCTGCTCTAACACTGCGTCACCATAAAGTGTTCCTGTTCCATTCAAACTGTGGAACGTTTCCCCATACTTGTCGCATGGGTTTCCCGACATTAGCGATCTTTGCTCTCGTCTTTCCAGGGCTGACTTGCTTAAAAGGTGGATAACGCTATCCGCTGGATAAATAACTATCCAGTAGATAACGCAATTGGTTTCCCTAAAATACATAAAAAAATTATCAGGCCGCTGGATAGGGATTTATCGGGTGGATACTCGCTATCCAACGTTTAAACAAATGTATGAGCAAATGTATGGGGCCAGATCATTAAGATGTTCTCTCCCGCGAATGTATACTAGCCGCCTCATTAAGTTTCTCCTCCATAATATTAATTCAATATACTTTACTCTTGCAATCCTCAAACAACCGTTTTGCGGCAAGTTCCGTTATTTCGGCAGGCTAAGGGTTAGCAGGGTTAACCCTTAACCCAGGGTTAACCTTAAGCAGTCTACTTTCTATTTCATTTAAAAGCGTCTGACCTCTGGCGTGCTCTTTCTTTATTTTGTGCATGTGACTGTTCAACGACCTTCTTCTTAACTCCTTCAACTTAATCTCTCTCACGAACCGCTTTTTTTGTGCCGGACCATAGTTGCTGGCATGAAAACCTGAAAACCGTTGAGTTACCCCCCCTTTTTTCCTGTACCAATTTTCACGCCTTCTCCGCCTCCCTCGTACCCTTTCTAATATTCTTCATTTCCACGGCCGGTACGATACGGTTTTCCCGCCGCTTTCATCCACAGCCGACTCCCGACAACTCAAACCTTCAGGGAAATCGTGAAAAGTTAATCAACTTCAAAAGTTAATAGAACTACATACGTCCGCATCTCGAAAACTAAGCCCTCCCCTCCCCCCCCCCCCCCCCTCCCCAAATTCCCCCACATCTCCGCCGACTCTGGGTAAATCTTCTAACCAAATTAGCGAGTCTCTTCTTCACCGTTAAAATATTCATAACATCTCACTTTTCTGCGCCATTTTTCAATAAAATAAAAAGTGAAAAACTGTCTGAACGGGTGTATCGTTTTAAAGTTTTACTATTTATTAAATAAATAAAAAAAAAATTGAAAATTGCTCACAACACTTGTCATTTTTTCATTTTTCTCATTAAAATAGAATTATGGAAAATTGGGCGATAGGTATTCTATTTTTCTATTTTTTCATTTTTTGAACAAAATGGAAAAAATGAAAAAATGGTGCGAATAAATATGATTTTTTTCATTTTCCTGTTTTTCTATTTTTGGCGAAAAACGGAAAAATAGAAAAATGAGTTAGGAATCGGAGATTATTTCATTTTTCTCATTTTCTAACAATAGCAACAAATAAAAAATAGCAAAATATCGCTTTTAGCCGTTTACAGTATTTTTTGAATTTTTGAAGCGGACTTCAAAATTAGGAAAATGAAAAAATGATCAATTTTCCTGACCATTTTCTTTTTTTCTATTTTTTTTCTGTACTTTAAAATATGTAAATATGACAACGATAAGTAATATTTCCTGTTTCCGTTTTTGTTGGAAAAATGAAAAATTAGATTGGCCGAAGTGTGCACGGACCGACAGGCCTCCTGGCAACCACCCGCTATAAGGCTAGCCCAATCGATATTGAAACGCAAATTTCCTTCCGTAGATAAGCCTCTCCGAATATAAGCCCCTCCAAAAATAAGCCCCTCAAAAAGGGCCTTTGAAAAATATAAGCCCCCGGGCTTATTTTCGGAATTTTACAGTATGCTAAGATATTACACACTACCTGAATCTAATGTTATGTAGGGGAGCTACAATCACCTCAGTAATTGCAGGTGTAACCACATTATGAATATCAACATAACGCCGTATGCCATTCGTAGCACAAAATCGCCTGACACTCCTTTCAGATAGTCCATTCACTGCTGGATGCTGTTGTCTTGGAATATCTGCTACTTCTTTTATGTTTTGCCTTGCTCTTCAACAAGCTCCTTCACGTAGCGAGCAGTAACTACGTTTTCCATCCCCGCCACTTTTGAAGGACCCGCCGAAAAAAGACGCATACCAGGGTTATAAAAACTACTGACCAACAACACCTAGACGAGTTTCCGAATTGAACCACCAACCCCCACTCAAACCCCTCCCCCCCCCCCCCCCCTCCTCGACCCCTCTCTGTCCCAGCTCTTTGTTCACTTAAACAGCAGAGAAAACGAAAAAAAAATAGAAACGAAAAATTAGGTTATATCCAGCTCTTTTTTACATTGATTGGTCGTACTTACAAAGAAAAACGATAGAACGGAAGTCAGTTTCCGTTTGTATGTTTTTGTTTGTTTCAGTACATAAAAGGAAAAACGATAAAAAGGAAGTCATTTGTCGTTTTTCCGTTTTTTGTGTTTGTTCGTACAAAAAACAAAAAAAGATAAAACGGAAGTCGATTTTTGTTTTTCGGTTTTTTTGTTTTCTTGTACATAAAAGGAAAAACGATAAAACGGAAGTCATTTTTCGTTTTTCCTTTTTTTGTGTTTGTTTGTACATAAATGGAAAAACGATAAAACGGAAGTCAAATTTCGTTTTTCGTTTTTTGTGTATCTTCTTTCGAAAAAACAAAAAACGATAAAACGAAAGTCAAATTTTGTTTATCTTTTTTTGGAAAAAGATAGCATAAAACAGTAAAAAGAAGATATTGAGTAATTTTTGTTATGGAGAGATAAGATTTACGGATTCAAGAAAAGAAACAAGGACTTCTGGAATTTTGGCAATTTTTGGAGATTTTACTATTATTTTTAAGTGCAAAAATTATTTGTCGCCGTCATATTATAAAATTTCAATAAAAACGGTGCTTTTAAAGCAAAAGCAATTTAGACACTTGTAACATTATAAACGAATTAATCGAAAAAGATGTCAATTTCATATCTTTCTGTTTGCTCAACATGGAACAGAAAATTTAAAAAAAGGGTTGGCCGAACCGTGCACGGACCCTTTCCATCGACGAACCAACATCCTTGTACTTTTTCTTGTTTCAAAAGTCCTTCAACGCACAAGATGCACTAGAAAATGTTTTCGCACAACGAAAAGTAATTTTTGAGTCACAGATTGACCCTTGACGAAAACAATAGTCTTCCATAGAGAACTACGGTATTGTACGTGCAGCTGACTAGGTGTGATGTACGTATTTAGATCAGCGCCACCTTTTACTGCACTCTGTTAAAGAAAAACTTCGCCGTCGGCATTACCTAAAGAAGAACAAGCTTGAAAAAGTATCCGGAAGGGGGTTGGCATTTGAAGATCTGCAAACAGTGTACAGCAGATTAGGGAAATGAAGGGCTTATTGCGATCCGTGCACAACCACCGTCTTCATCTCCAATGATTGTCATCCGCATGAGTGACCACCAAGGCTCGAATTTTGGCTAAAATGGTCAAGTACTTCGAAGAAAACATCCAGTATTAGGAGTAAAATTGAATCCGCTATCTCTCCTTTAACAACTGGCGAGATATCACCTTAATAATACTAATAAACGGCTTTAAGAATGGCTACAGTAGCTATGTGCATTGTGCGAATGCAGGCGTGATGGCTCGCGCGCGTATTTTGTTCATACGACCTCGAACCACGCGTGTTTTTCCGATTTTTGTGACATCAGCGCAGTAAAGAGGTAGCCGTGACTTTTCTCACGTTTCCTTCTGTCACTTTTTTTTAAAAAAATCGCTTTTTTTCTTTACAGCTGCAGTACCTTTATACTGTCTGTTTTTTGTTAAAGTCTGTAAGAGCTAAATTTCCTTATTAAGAAAATTACAAATTTCAAAATATTGGCAAAACCGTCTTAATGTTCCCATGTTTTTTCACTTTCAAATGTTAAGCAATATCGTTAATATAATGTGGCAATGTTTAAAAACATTTTACTTAGGGAAATTAGAAATATTAAGAAAAAATGATCAAAAATGACAAATTTACTGCCTGGATGCGATGCTGCCATGGCAACGGCCTTAAATCCAGAAAATGAAACTTGATAAAGGAGCCTTCTTATATGGGTTACCTCAGCAGTGAATCTCGTGAACAAAATCGCAAAGACAAAGTAACTAGATTTTCTTCTGTAACGTATGCTAGATAGCTAGGGTTATTAGTAAATACTCTAGGGAGCCACCTTAATTCATGTAGCAACAACCGTTATCCCTAAAGAAGTAACGGCTTCGAGTCAGTGCTTAACCCTAATCGGTATGCCCAGTGCTTAGCTTTAATTGATAATCACTATTTTTGTTGCTTAACCCTAATGAGTATTGTCAGTTCTTAACCCTAATCAATTTATTCAGAATCCGGTATAAATAGCAAATACAAGTCGTTTTCCGGTCCCGTACGAATAGCCCACTAGGTTAATTTTAACCAGTATTAAGACCACCGATTTCCGTCTGAATTCCGATTTTTTTTTAATATCCAGTGGTATTTTCAATGATAGCCAACCCTTCACAGCGGCGCATACCTATATAGCCCATATAGGCCAGTGTCCCCCCCGCCCCCTCCGGGAGTCTACTCAACCTGAGATTATTGTAGGCTCGATTACCAGCCGCTGGACCCGGGAGACGGCGGAAATCGAGCCTAAGATTATTGGCACACCTTGTGAACGTCAGATTTCACGTGTAGTTTCACGTGACTTTTGATGACCTTTGTAAGTTGTAAACAAACCCGCAAAGTTCGGACATTCGTTCTCTGCCACATACTGTACTTGTACGAACTACACTCGCTATTTCAAGTTTGCTTTAATTTATAAATGTTATTTCCCTTTTGCTGTTTGAGACTCGAAAAGTTTAAGGTTCAAAAATGTCTGAGCAAAAGAATAAGAGCGATTTTAAAGGCCAAGAACATGGCAGAAGTTACGACAGGCCGGAACGAGGAGTGCTTGCAGTGGAATTCCCGTCTCAGCAGCGGAAATGGTTTTAACATTGGAACTAAATCTCGAAAGAGATAAAACCGGTGATGTAGGCAAATTTCATGATACATACATAATTCACATTTTAAAATTCATGATCACGCGCGGTCACAAGCTATTAATTTCCAATCCATTTTCGCTACAAAGACCGTTTGGCTATTTGTTGTTTGACATTTTCCTTTTCAATTTGTATATTACGGCAAACAGGGACTCGACACTTTTGATGACGGTTATGTTGATGACATTTACTTACTTAAGTTGAATCAAGATGTCTGTAGCAAAAAAGTGCAGGCTTTTGTGAACATACACTGGATTTGTATTTAATCGTGTAGAGACAAAAGGAGGCAGTGTACTTCAGCCAAGATAAGCATCTTTAATAGGAACTGCGTAAGCGCTGACATACAAGTATGTTTCCGACGTCATTCCTTGCACGCAAAGTTGAACTAAATCGCGTGATTGTATCTGGCCTGTTTCGGATTCAAATGTTTTTATCATCAATGTCTCTTGATTGATAGTTGGCAGCTGAAGAGCATTTCTCAGTCGAATGGACACATACGAGCGTTGACTTCCAGTGTCGAAAATAAGTCTAGCTTGAATGCGGTGATTCGGATCATCGGCCCTTGAAACAAAAATCTTTGCTGTTTGAAGTAAAACTGACGTTTTAGTATCAATAAACAGTACAGTGTTTTCGTTCCCACGAGAAGTTATCTTTGGATCGCCTCCGGTATTTCCCGGCATAATGGGATCTTGTTCGCAAACGCTTGCGTGATGATTTTGCCCTTGACATTTGAAACATCTTGTTGTGCTTTGGCAATCGCGTGCAATGCGTGATTTCTTGAGACAAATAAAACACCTCCCTTGTTTGAGAAGCTCTCAACAATCTTAAGCTTACTTATATTTAAGCGTATAAAAGTGAAAATGAAATGGAAAATGATACCCGCCATGAAATCCAGTCTGAAAGCGACCCACGCTATAAAAGGTAACTCGAAGGAGGTATCGCAGCCGGGCGAACGGCTTCCAGAACATCAGGAAGGATGGCGACAAGAGCCTCGGCCATGCTGAGCGACGAAAACCGGAACGGCAGACAGAAAACGCAAGTATATATATGCCCTCTCCGGGCATGAACGCATAGAAAAGCGATCTGATCAGTGATCCTGTTGTTGGCAAAGCATTCAAATACTACGCTCAATACCTGGGGGTAATGCAAGGGTCCCAGGAGGGAAAACGTGCTAAGTCATGGGGTCTGCGCACCCATTTCGGAGCAAACATATCAATGAAAATAGTCGTCAAATTTGTTAAAACACTTGTCACGTAACGCCCTGCCCAATGTTTCATTCACGTATAACCCGGCGTATCAGCCACTTGCAAATAAACACAACCTCAACATTGGGGAAGGAGAAAACTCCTTGTCTCGCTTTGGTGTAAAACTTTGGAATGAGATGCCTTGTCATATTAGAGATCTTCCTAAAAAGAAATTTAGGAAAGTACTTCACAGATTGCTTTCGGATATCTTAAAAAGAGAAGATGACTATATTGAGACGCCCTTAATAGCTGAAAAAGTTCGATTAATAGTTTAGTGATTTCTGTATTAAAGTATTTGTTTGTTTGCTTGTTCAGAGTTAATGTAATTAAAATAAAACTGTGATAGAACATTATTTATTGTAACTTAAAATTGTAGTTTTCCTTCCTTTTCCTTTCCTTTCTTTTCCTTTCTTTTAACTGGTCCGCCTAGATTAGCAATTGCTATTTTGCGGGCCAGTCTATTGTAACCAATCGTCTTATGAAATAAAGTTGAAGTTGAAGTTGATTAAACGAGGGAAAGTTAGATAAGTTGGTTAAGAAGGCATGACATGAAAAAAAAAACACCTCACTTTCAGTCTGTTAGTCTGTTCCAGGCTCCAAGATATTCCGCTGAATTGAGAAAGCGCCAACTTTTCGCGCGCCTTTTATTTTCGCGTCTTCCCCACTATCTGAGAGCCTGGAACAGCCTAGCTAGTCTAATGTATCAACGAAATTTGACGAGTATTGTAGGATGACTTTTAAAACTAAACTCGCTGGTAGTTCTGCGTATATGATCGCTCGCGCAAAGGAAGGAATGCATAAAAAATGTTTAAAAAACAAATTCCTAGAAAGTATTACGAGGTACATACTAAGTATCTCAATGGTAGGAAAGTTATAATTAGGTTACCTCTATTCGGCTTGCTTGTTGGAAGAACTCTCCTGGTTTCATTGCTGCTTCCAGGACCAAACCTACCGGCCACAATACCAATCACAGTGATAATTATTACCATTATAAACAGAGAGGCGAGAATTTGCCACAATCGGAAGGTGATCGTGAATGGACGGCTCAAACAGTTTTTAGCACTATGTTTCTTATATTTCGAATCTTGGAAAACTTCATCGAGTTCTTCAATTTCGAAATTCGTCATCTCACTGATCTCAGTAGACATTGTACTTGAGGCGCTTGATTCAGTGAGCATCAAAATGGTTTGCGGCTTCCTTTCGGTCTCAATTCACAGGTTGAGAAAAGGTGTTCCTGTTTCCGTTTTTGCTTCGGTTACCTCACGGAAACCTGAATACCTGCAAACGGAAATGCAACTAACCGTTGCGGGAAACACGTGTATACGTCATGTTTCAGTTCCGGAAAGCACTAGATAACATCGACCTAAACCAGATGAGTCATCGATATGTCAGCGGCGTCTTACGACTTCCGCTCAATTGATCGATCGCAGCGAAGATGTTGTATTTGAGTTAGTTTGAGTTATAAAACGGTCCGTTTTATAACTCAAACTAACTCAAATATACCATCTTCGCTGCGATCGATCAATTGAGCGGAAGTCGACGGGATCATTTTAGTCATTTTAGAAGGTACGTGGTGTAAGCATCATATAGTGGTTCCCCGTTAGTTACTAGAAGCAGTGTACATAATCCAACATAATCCTACGCAGCCCTACATAGCCATACATAGCCATACATAGCCATACATCGCCCTACATAGCCCTACATAGCCCTACATAGGAATACACAGCCCTACATAGCCATAAATAGCCATACATAGCCATACATAACCCTACATAGCCCTACATAGCCATGCATAGCCCTACATAGCCATACATAGCCCTACACAGCCCTACATAGCCATACATAGCCATACATAGCCATACATAGCCCTACATAGCCATACAAAGCCATACATAGGCATACAAAACCATACATAGCCCTAAATAGCCATACATAGCCATACATAGCCCTACATAGACCTACATAGCCATACACAGCCATACACAGCCCTACATAGCAATACATAGCCATACATAGCCATACATAGCCAAACACAGCCATACACAGCCCTACATAGCCATCCATAGCCCTACATAGCCCCACACAGCCCTACACATCCCTACATAGCAATACATAGCCATACATAGCCCTACATAGCCCTACATAGCCATACATAGCCCAACATAGACATACATGGCCCTACATAGCCCTACATAGCCCTAAACAGCCCTACATAGCCCTAAACAGCCCTAAATAGCCATACATAGCCATACATAACCCTACATAGCCCTACATAGCCATACATAGCCATACATACCCATACATAGCCTTACATAGCCATACACAGCCATACACAGCCCTACATAAACATCCATAGCCCTACATAGCCCTACACAGCCCTACTTAGCCCTACACAGCCCTACATAGCAAAACATAGCCATACATCGCCCTACATAGCCCTACATAGCCCTACATAGCCATACATAGCCATACATAGCCCTACATAGCCCTACATAGCCCTAAACAACTCTACATAGCCATACATAGCCATACATAACCCTACATAGCCCAACATAGCCCTACACAGCCCTACATAGCCATAAATAGCAATACATAGCCCTACATAGACCTACATAGCCATACACAGCCATACACAGCCCTACATAGCTGTACATAGCCCTACATAGCCCTACAAAGCCCTACATAGCCCTACATAGCCCTACATAGGCATACATAGCCATACATAGGCCTACATAGCCCTACATAGCCCTACAGAGCCATACATAGCGATACATAGCCAAACATGGCCCTACATAGGCCTACATAGCCATACATAGCCCTACATAGGCCTACATAGCCATACATAGCTATACATAGGCATACATAACCATACATAGCCCTACATAGCCACACACAGCCCTAAACAGCCCTACACAGCCCTACATAGCCATAAATAGCCATACATAGCCCTACATAGACCTACATAGCCATACACAACCATACACAGCTCTACATAGCCGTACATAGCCTTACATAGCGCTACAAAGCCCTAGATAGCCCTACATAGGCATACATAGCCATACATAGCCCTACATAGCCCCACATAGCCATACATAGCCATACATAGCCCTACATAGCCCTACATAGCCCTACATAGCCCTACAAAGCCATACATAGCCCTTCATAGCCATACATAGCTATACATAGCCCTACATAGCCATACATAGCCCTACAGAGACATACATAGCCATACATAAACATACATAACAATACATAGCCCTACATAGCTCTACATAGCCCTACATAGCCATACATAGCCCTACCTAGCCATACATAGCCCTACACAGCCCTACTAGCCATACTTAGCCATACATAGCCATACATAGCTATACATAGCCATACATAGGCATACATAACCATACATAGCCCTACATAGCCCTACATAACCATACATAGCCATACATAGCCCTACATAGACCTACATAGCCATACACAGCCATGCACAGCCCTACATAGCCATACATAGCCATACATAGCCATACATAGCCATACATAGCCATACATAGCCCTACATAGCTCTACATAGCCATACATAGCCATACATAGCCCTACCTAGCCATACATAGCCCTACACAGCCCTACTAGCCATACTTAGCCATACATAGCAATACATAGCTATACATAGCCATACATAGGCATACATAACCATACATAGCCCTACATAGCCCTACATAACCATACATAGCCATACATAGCCCTACATAGCCATACACAGCCATACACAGCCCTACATAGCCCTACATAGCCATACATAGCCATACATAGCCCTACATAGCTCTACATAGCCATACATAGCCATACATAGCCCTACATAGCCATACATAGCTGTACATAACCATACATAGCCCTACATAACCCTATTTAGCCATACATAGCCATACATAGCCCTACTTAGACCTACATAGCCATACACAGCCATACATAGACCTACATAGACCTACATAGCCATACACAGCCATACACAGCCCTACACAGCCATACATAGCCCCACATAGACCTATATAGTCCTACATAGCCATACATAGCCCTACATAGACCTACATAGCCATACACAGCCATACACAGCCCTACATTGCCCTACATAGCCATACACAGCCATTCACAGCTCTACATAGCCATACATAGCCCTACATAGCCCTTCACAGCCCTACATAGCCCTACACAGCCCTACATAGCCATACATAGCCATACATAGCCATACATAGCCCTACATAGCCCTACATAGCCATACATAGCCATCCATAGGCATACATAACCATACATAGCCCTATATAACCCTATTTAGCCATACATAGCCATACATAGCCCTACTTAGACCTACATAGCCATACACAGCCATACATAGACCTACATAGACCTACATAGCCATACACAGCCATACACAGCCCTACATAGCCATACATAGCCCCACATAGACCTACATAGTCCTACATAGCCATACATAGCCCTACATAGACCTACATAGCCATACACAGCCATACACAGCCCTACATTACCCTACATAGCCATACACAGCCATTCACAGCCCTACATAGGCATACATAGCCCTACATAGCCCTTCACAGCCCTACATAGCCCTGCACAGCCCTACATAGCCATACATAGCCATACATAGACCTACATAGACCTACATAGCCATACATAGCCCTACATAGCCATACATAGCCCTACATAGCCCTTCATAGCCCTACACAGCCCTACATAGCCATACATAGCGATACATAGCCACACATAACCCTAAATAGCCATACATAGCCGTACATAGCCCTACATAGCCCTACATAGCCCTACATAGCCATACATAGTTATACATACGCATACATAACCATACATAGCCCTACATAGCCCTACATAGCCCTACATAGCCATACACAGCCATACACAGCCCTGCATAGCCCTACATAGCCCTACATAGCCCTACATAGCCCTACATAGCCATACATAGCCATACATAGCCATACATAGCCATACATAGCCCTACATAGTCGTACATAGCCATACATATCTATACATAGCTTTACATAGCCATACCTAACCCTACATAGCCCTACATAGCCATACATAGCCATACATAGGCATACATAACCATACATACTCCTACATAGCCATACACAGCCCTACACAGCCCTACACAGCCATACATAGCCATACATGGCCCTACATAGACCTACATAGCCATACACAGCTATACACAACCCTACATAGCCGCACATAGCCCGACATAGCCCTACACAACCCTACATAGTCATACATAGCCCTACATAGCCATACATAGCTATACATAGGCATACATAACCATACATAGCCCTACATAGCCGTAAATAGCCATACATAGCCATACATAACCTTACATAGACCTACATAGCCATACACAGCCATACACAACCCTACATAGCCATACATAGCCCTACGCAGCCCTACATAGTGATACATAGCCCTACATAGGCGTACATAGCTATACATAGGCATACATAACCATACATAGCCCTACATAGCCGTATATAGCCATACATAGCCATACATAACCTTACATAGACCTACATAGCCATACATAGCCCTACACAGCCCTACATAGCCATTCCTAACCCTACATAGTCCTACATAGCACTACATAGCCCTAAATAACCCTACATAACTTTATAGAGAGCCTTATATACCCTTAAATAACCCTATATTACCGTACACATGTGCAGTAACTCTACATGGGTGACGTAGTGAAAAGTTTTTTGAAGTGCAGACAAAGCATCCATAAATCTTTTTCTGTTGATTATGAACGTAAAGGAAAGACGTGTTCTGCTGTGCGGTTATTTGTTAAAAAGAAAAGCCGACTTGAGATTCAATTGTTACGCGTATTTAAAGACATGACATTTTTGAGAAGTCGTTGGTTTAAGATATCGAACACAGGTAGCTGGAGACAGATATACCTCGGAAATTGCCGGGTTGTTACTCCCGCTCGAATTATAGATGGGAGTAATAAGACCACGGCATTAGGTCTAAGGCATGATACCTAGGGAAGGAATTGAATAATTTTTCATATACAGGCATCAAAGTGTCAAGACTCTAAAAGAGCTTTTACCATTTCACTTCTAATTTATCCGAAAATGGGCTGGGTTAAGAGATTCATTAGAATGAAGAGTTTGGAAATATTGCAGCCACTTTTTCTCTGAGATTGATAGGACATCCTCTCTCGTACATAACCCTACATACCCCGACAGATTCCAGGTATTAAGAAATTCAGTATATACTGGGAGATTTGAATTGTAGTTTTCTTTCAAATCCCTTAGAGGTTCACGCGTTCCTCGGGCAGGAACGCATGACGAACCCCTAAAAACGTTTGCGGGGAGGCTACTATATCTGAGGCTGAGGAGGGTATTTCCACTAACTCGGAATTTAGAGGCGTGTGCCGCCAGGGGTCGTCTCTGTAACGTTTGGGTTACGAATACTCTTACACAGCGTAGTTGTGACTCGTTGAAATGGAAAACAGGTTGTGGATAGTTATTTATAAAATTCGCGTTTGACAGTCGAACTACATACTTTACTACTTGGGGTGGCAGAAAAACAAATCCAGACTTGCTTTATTTATCAGGTGCTCCCAACGAGTGTTTTCGGCTAACTTCCTTCCCTATGATATAATTTGGGAGGCATGGTTTCTCACACGATTATTCTTGAGTCCAGATGGTAGGGAAGGGAACAGAGCGGGAAAAAACGGCGAGAATGAAGCCCAAAAGTGGCTTGATTAACCAACTCGGCTTTGAAAAGTTGCTTTATTATTGGCTTATTCAACAATCTAACTACTAAGTTGTAAAATAATCCTTAAAAAATTCCGTTTGCGTATTGATCGATCCTGAGTGACAAAATATTGCCACAATCGTGTTACAGTTTCACAAAACATATCAACGTTTCTTCTTTGAAACGTCCGCCATAACGTCAGAAACATCCTCAGGAAAATTAAGGCATGGGCCCCAAAATAATCCAGTGAAAAAAAGATGGGGGTGGTCTATCTCTGAGCACTTAAGCACTAGAAAAATGAAACTTTGCCAGATACATACATTGGTGTTTTCCAATTATACAAATGTTGTCACGTGACTCCATACTGTTAGAAAACAATAAAAAATCTTTCAACAAAAATGGCAACACTTTTTGTTGTGAGTTATTAAACCGAACTGGTTTAAGATAATGTTTAATACAAGAACCTATAAAACTGTGCTTGGCCTTTTCAAGAACAGTCTTTTTCAGCCAATGGAGGTCACGTGACCTAATTAGCGCATGAAGCCAAAAAAAAAAAAAAAACATTTTCAAATGGTATGAGGCATCACTCAAATGACAATTTATTATAAAGGTGAACCTTTCTTAACAACTTTCTTAAGGTCGCCCGAACCTTTTTATATGAGCGTTGGTTATGTTTTTGAATCGCGTTTCTCGGCAGGAATGAATTAACCGATTTCTATGATTTTGGCATCCTTAATACAGAATGGTCGAACTTTAAGAAAAGGTTATTTATTTTCTTGTAGGTACACAGGCGGCTCAGACGTAGTATGCGTCACTGAATGAATATATTAATATTCACATGGACAAATTAATGCGATGAGTCGTCGAAACTCCCATGAACTAAAATAGTCCAAAAGTCAAAATATAACAAAACAAAGCTAAGATACCTTCAACTGAACGTATCCTTGTCTTTCCTGGCCGGTTTAAGTGGCATTTTGTTGAGTTTTGCAATTGTAGGTACTATCTACTAAAGAAGAATTAAAGGCTGGCTACGAAACAAACGGACCATCTCCACGCGCCTTCCCACGAAGCGCTATAAATTCGAAAATAATCGACGAATCCGCTCCAAATTGCCATCGACTAATCTGCAGGTAATGTGTGCTCCTGCTTCTTGCTCGCTGGCTCCACAAAACCCATCGCAACTGCACAATAATTGCTCGCTCATCAACAACCACTGTTGACCTTTACGCTTCGATATGACCGCAAACTACCAGGTATAATACGCGACGTGAATATTCAAGCTTAGCGACCACGTTCGCGCAACAATGCAGCACTTGCTGTACCAGGTAAATTCTGTTTGTGGTTTCAGAACTGTACAACCGCAGGTCTTTGTATTTTCCTTATGTAATCGTTATTACTTTTACTATGACGTAAGAGAACATATAATGTTACACGTTTGGAAAAAGAACTATTAGATAAAAAAAGTTTTTAAAAAAAAAGCAAGGTCAAAAACGAGTCGTAAGGTACTTGTCAGAGTTAAATAATAGCCCATGATCCCAATAAAATATATATTTTTTTGAATCTGAGGGTTTCTTGTCATTTTTCTAACTTTGGTGTTCTTGGTGTCCAAGCTTCGTAATGTAGTCTCTTATGATAACGCAGGGCTATTTAGGACTATGTAGCCCTATGTCCGAGTATGCAGGGCTATGTGGGATTGCGTAGAGTTCTGTACGGCTATGTAGCGCTATTTTAGGGCTATGTATAGCTATGTAGGGTTGCGTAGTATTATGTAGGGTTGTGTAGAGCTATGTAACGCTATGTAGAGCTATGTATGGTTATGTAGGGTTGTGAAGGGATTATAGGGCTATTTGAAAAATGCAACTAGTGGTCTATTATCAATGCTGCATTGATTGGTTGCGCTACTACTGTGCTATATGTTACAGCCCACTATTAGCGAAAAGCGCCAGCTTTGAAAATCAAGACAATGGCGTATGTATGGCTATGTATGACTATGTACAGCTATATTTAAGCAACAGAAAACGTTTTCTGTTTGCATAGTTCCATATAAACACGAGAGGGGTTGGGAGAATTCGAGACAGCTATTCAAACCCGAGACGATTCGTCTCAGGTTGGTATAACTGTTGAGAATTCTCCCAACGCCTCGAGTGTTTATATCAGGCTATGAAAACACAGGAAATAAGCTTTCCATTGCTTTTATAAAATAACTTTCCCGAGAAAAAACGCAACACTCTTTGTACGGCACTGATTAAAAGATAAATTCTTACCAGTCGCAAAGTCCTGTCCACGAAGTGTTGCATGTGTAATCAGTTTTCGTTTTCCATAAAGATGCTTACTAAAATGCGGATTTTTCTCGCTTAAAATGTCAGCTTAAGCAAAGAGAAATTGACACACCTTCTTTGTAAGGATTTTCCAAGTTTCAGCCGACAAATAAAATGGGTAAATAAAGTAAACTTGTCGAGTTTTTAACTCCAAAACTTTTTGAAATTCGTGCCTAGATAGATAGATAGATAGATAGATAGATAGATAGATAACTTTATTTAAACACGGTTAAAATTCCTTCAGCATGTACAAAAAATCCAAGATCTATTATACCTAACTAAACTAACTCTGATTAAAAATATATTCATAAAATTTTAACTACCTAAAACCCCGGACAAAACCTGTTGAGACAAATCGCGAAAATGCCTATTTTTTCCTGTCATCCCGGCAAAAACTGAAACCGCCGCCAAATGAATGGCCGATTTCCCCCCTCCCCGTATCCAAAGTTGTTTAGGATAGCATGGCAATTATACACGTTGGTTTTTAGACCAAGGCAACTTTGAATAGGGGGTGGGGAGGGGGTTTACTTTTTGTGTTTAGGGGAGACGGGAGTAAGGCGCAAAAGTTAGAAAATAGATGGAATTGTCTCAACAGTTTGGTCCGGGGTTGTCTGTGAAGGCCAGTTGCTCAAATCGCTGTAACTTCGCGATGTAAGGTCGGAGGGTATTGATTTTTTGCACAGATGTTGTACTTGTCTAAAGCTTTGTGACTACGAAAGAAGGTGTCATAAAAACAATTAGGACGCATTAATTATGCACTTAGAAATTTAGCCATACATTAGAAACCTTATACCTAAATGAGAAAGAAATCATGCTCTTTACAGAAAAAGTATTGAAATTAATTGTGGTTGGTGGCCACGGTTAAGGAGTTACTGTGTGTCACAAATATGATATCTTAATAGGAGCCTTACCTCCTTCCTTTTTACCAACGTTAATTGTGCTTACATGTCGAATAAATTAGATAAGACTGGGTATTTATTATATTTGCGCAGCACAACTGTCCTGTTCAAAAATAATAGTGCGTGGTGTGCAGGTCATGCACGAGGACTCAAGAATGCGGCGGAGCAGTTAAAAATAACCCTTAGAGGTAGTGATACTTAGTTGCAGTGACAACTTTCTCCATGTAGTTAGAGTAGAACTGGAAAAGTAAGCTTCACCGAGTTAACAATACCCGCGTTTACTGAGTGTGTAATTAGAACAATTTACAACATATATACCAGATTATCTACTTGACAAAATAATGGAATCCATGCCGATAAAACCGTTAATTCTTCTATGACAACCAAGGCCAAAAGAACAAATATTAATGAAGAACTTCCAAAATGGGTAGAAATAGGATGTGTAGGGAAAGCAATGCCTCTTTGATCACAAATACAGCGAAAACATGTTGTCACGCGATGTGGCAACAAACAGCGCATTTCATGACAATTACACCAGTGTCAAAAAGTTTTCCCTTGAGTAAAAAGGTCTTTTTAATGCTTGAAAATCAACAAAAAGGTTATATATACTACGGAAAATGCTTGAAAGCACCGTAAACGCTTGAAATAAACGATTAACAGGCACGCACATGGTTATTGCAACGGTTAACAGCGGTTAACAGAATATATTAAAGGAAACTGATAGTCTAACTGTTGTTTTTCTTCAGAAAAGTTGTTAACCGTTGTTAACCGTCGTTAACCGATGTTTCTTTCCTCTGCGGTACTTTATTCGTTAAGTTAACCGTCTGCGAGAAAAACTACTCCGTTTTTGTTGCATAGCAAGCTCATCGAAGCATCTTACACATCAAGGGATTTCCCGTTATTGTTCCGGCGGGATCTGCGTGGAGAAATGAGAGATCCATCATACCACATTCCCGTTCGTACACAATTCCACATTTGCTGTAACTGAGGCAATGTTGTCCTATTAAGTGTAGGATCTTTGCACTAAACTTGGCGAACGACGTAATCACTGCTAAGGCAAATTACTCGCGGGATGGAAAAATGAGCCAAATTCGCGTGACTGTAAGTGACCAGATAAGCGCACTAACCTTCCTCTCACCTAGTGATTCATGCGATATTTCCGAGCCTCCTGAAAATGATTCGTCACTATCGGAAGTTCTCGAGAGATCCATTTTGTCTGGCGATTACATATCAATGTCATCATTTGAGCAGGCAAAGCGTCTACGGACACGTAAGCCGTTGAAAGTCATGCCCATGGTAACGTCACAGAGTAAATGTCATTTGACAGATCATGTAATCAGAGTGTTATAACTTCAATTTTTACTGTAAAAATTTTATTTCGCATTCAAAAGAAAAAAAAAAGTATGCTGAAACAATGGCTTTTATCAATTTGACCAAAAGAGAGGACTATAACTTCAGGTAATTGCTATGAAAGTTAAAGAATACCGAAAACAGTACGCAGACAACCCCGGACAAAACCTGTTGAGACAAATCGCGAAAATGCCTATTTTTTCCTGTCATCCCGGCAAAAACTGAAACCGCCGCCAAATGAATGGTCGATTTCCCCCCTCCCCTTATCCAAAGTTGTTTAGGATAGCATGGCAATTATACACGTTGGTTTTTAGACCAAGGCAACTTTGAATACGGGGTAGGGAGGTGGTTTACTTTTTGTGTTTAGGGGAGACGGGAGTAAGGCGCAAAATTTAGAAAATAGATGGAATTGTCTCAACAGTTTTGTCCGGGGTTGTAGCTATTTACAAATAAAAGCTGCTTTTCAAGGATGCCGTGTAAAACTGTATTAATGTATGATCTTATTCAAAACTGTTGCGACACAGTTTGCGTTTAAAATCATGTAAAGAATCTGCAGATCTTAAATCATGGGATAGGCTGTTCCACAGCTTAGCTTCCCTATAGGAAAAACTTTTTTTTAAATAATTGGTACGGGCAGTGGACTAATTTATTTTCAGTATTCCTCAATCGATAAGAAGTTATTTCGTCAAGAGATACAAATTTAGATGTTAGATAGTCGGGCGTCATCCCATGTACGGTTTTATACATCATAATAGCCGTCGATACTTGTCTTTGGTGTTTAATCTTACGCCAACCCAGTGCCAGGTACAAATCGTCCGCATTACAATCAGAATTAGCGGACATTAGAATACGGGCTGCACCATTTTGGAGCCTCTGCAGCTTATCGGAAAGACCAATGCTGCAGTTGCTCCATACGACATTACAGTAATCAAAATGCGGTTGAATTAAACTGTCGTAAACATTAATTAATACATTAAAAGGAATAAGATGTCGTATTCTTTTAATTGCACCCAAAGCAGAAGCAATCTTTTTAC
Source organism: Porites cylindrica (assembly GCA_964035525.1). Taxonomy (NCBI): domain Eukaryota; kingdom Metazoa; phylum Cnidaria; class Anthozoa; order Scleractinia; family Poritidae; genus Porites; species Porites cylindrica. The sequence goes on along the minus strand of OZ037781.1, from coordinate 9,059,259 downwards.
AAATACTCTGTATGTGGCATTCCCAGCTTAAGTTTTGGTCAATATGCACTCCAAGAGATTTTGCCGTTGACACTTGCATCACGGGATGGTCGTTTATCATAAAAGAAGGAGATTCAGAAAGCTTTGATAGCTTCTGCCTCGACCCAACTAACATAAACTCAGTTTTAGTCAAGTTAAGGGTCAGTTTGTTAGCCGATAGCCATATATACACCTTGTTTAAGTCGTCGTTAACGCAGTCATTAGGGACCTTAAGCATCGACAACTAAACGGACGACGACGACGCTTCCCAACCGAGGCAGACTGGGCCAAGGGTTTCGTTTTCGGCGGGGAAAACGAAGTTTAAGCAGTGCAGCTTCCCAGACGGACGACGACTTTTTCTTTGCGAAGAACTTTGTCTTGTTACAGTCTTGTTAGGGCATTCAAAGACCTCCGTAATTTGCATTTTATAAGGTATGAAGATGGTTTAATCGACGATGGCGAATTCATTGTTCTTTAGGACCTGGATTATTTGATTGTGGAGGCTTTCTCTTCGTCGCGCAGCTGTTGTTTTTGTTTTGAAATGAAATTAAACCTGTATACCGATCTCGAACAGCTCTTGACTTGCAGTTAAGCTAAATTTCGGCTGCTGAAGAGAATTCAGTGCTGCTACAATGTTCTCCCATATTTGTCCTCTCTCAGGGCTCCTCATAACCACATCATGTTCCAGCTGAGTCCAATGGAAAATAGTTGCCTTTAATAGCGGCTAAAGACAACATGGGAAATTATTAAATCTTAGTACGAAAAAATGAACATTTATCCTATAGCACAACCTAGAATGCATGAGTGAACATAGGACCGTAAGGGAACGAACAGCAGCTAATCTAAAAGGTTCGGAAGATAGCAGAGCAAAGCTTACTTGTCTGTCCGACTTGTTGTTCCGCCATCACTCAGGTTTTCAAACAAACCGAGCTATGTATGGCTATGTAGGGCTATGTAGGGCTATGTAGGGCTATGTAGGGCTATATAGGGCTATGTATGGCTATGTATGGCTCTGTAGGGCTATGTAGGGCTTTATAGGACTGTGTAGGGCTATGTATGGCTACGTAGGGCTATGTAGGGTTGTGTAGGGCTATGTATGGCTATGTATGGCTACGTAGGGCTATGTATTGCTATGTAGGGCTATGTTGGGCTATGTAGGGCTGTGTAGGGCTATGTGTGGCTACGTAGGGCTATGTAGGGTTGTGTAGGGCTATGTATTGCTATGTAGAGCTATGTATGGCTATATACGGCTATGTAGGGCTGTATAGGGCTATGGAGGGCTATGTAAGGCTATGTAGGGCTATATATGGCTATGTAGGGCTATGTAGGGCTGTGTAGGGCTAGGGAGGGCTATGTAGGGCTATGTAGGGCTATGTATGGCTATGTAGGGCTATGTATTACTATGTAGGGCTATGTATGGCTATGTAGGGCTATATATGGCTATGTAGAGCTATGTAGGCTTATGTAGGGCTATGTATGGCTATGTATGGCTATGTACGGCTATGTATGGCTATGTAGAGCTATGTAGGCTTATGTAGGGCTATGTATGGCTATATATGGCTATGTAGGGCTATGTATGGCTATGTATGGTTGTGTATAGCTGTGTATGGCTATGTAGGGCTATGTACGGCTATATAGGGCTATGTAGGGCTATGTATGGCTATGTAGGGCTATGTAGGGCTTTATAGGGCTGTGTAGGGCTATGTATGGCTACGTAGGGCTATGTAGGGTTGTGCTGGGCTATGTATCGCTATGTATGGCTATGTAGGGCTATGTATTGCTATGTAGGGCTATGAAGGGCTAAGTAGGGCTGTGTAGGGCTGTGTAGGGCTATATGTGGCTACGTAGGGCTATGTAGGGTTGTGTAGGGCTATGTATTGCTATGTAGAGCTATGTATGGCTATGTTTGGCTATGTAGGGCTGTGTAGGGCTATGGAGGGCTATGTAGGGCTATGTAGGGCTATGTATGGCTATGTAGGGCTATGTAGGGCTGTGTAGGGCTATGGAGGGCTATGTAGGGCTATGTAGGGCTATGTATGGCTATGTAGGGCTATGTAGGGCTATGTAGGGCTATGTATTGCTATGTAGGGCTATGTATGGTTATGTAGAGCTATGTAGGCTTATGTAGGGCTACGTATGGCTATGTATTGCTATGTAGGGCTATGTATGGCTATGTATGGTTGTGTATAGCTGTGTATGGCTATGTAGGGCTATGTACGGCTATATAGGGCTATATATGGCTATGTAGGGCTATGTAGGGCTATGTAGGGCTATGTAGGGCTATGTATGGCTATGTAGGGCTACGTAGGGCTATGTAGGGCTTTATAGGCTGTGTAGGGCTATGTATGGCTATGTATGGCTGTGTATAGCTGTGTATGGCTATGTAGGGCTATTTATGGCTATGTAGGGCTATGTAGGGCTATGTATGGCTATGTATGGCTATGTATGGCTATGTAGGGCTATGTAGGGCTGTGTAGGGCTGTGTAGGGCTATGTATGGCTATGTAGGTCTATGTATGGCTATATATGGCTATGTATGGCTATGTAGGGGTATGTACGGCTATGTATGGTTATGTATTCCTATGTAAAGGTATGTATGGCTATGTAGGGCTATGTAGGGCTATGTATGGCTATGTAGGGCTATGTATGGCTATGTAGGGCTATGTATGGCTATGTAGGGCTATGTATTGCTATGCAGGGCTATGTATGAATGTGTAGGGCTATGTGGGGCTATGTACGGCTGTGTATGGCTATGTAGGGCTATGTATGACTATGGAGGGCTATATATGGCTATATAGGGCTATGTAGGGCTATGTAGGGCTTTGTATGGCTATGTAGGGCCATGTATGACTATGTAGGGCTATGTATGGCTATGTAGGGCTATATAGGGCTATGTAGGGCTATGTATGGCTATGTAGGGCTATGTAGGGCTGTGTAGGGCTATGTATGGCTACGTAGGGCTATGTAGGGTTGTGTAGGGCTGTTTAGGCCTTTGTAGGGTATGTATGGCTATATACAGCTATTTTGGGGCTATGTATGGCTATGTAGGGCTGTGTAGGGCTGTGTAGGGCTATGGAGGGGTATGTAGGGCTTTGTAGGGCTATGTATGGCTATGTAGGGCTATGTAGGGCTATGTATGGCTACGTAGGGCTATGTAGGGTTGTGTAGGGCTATTTATGGCTATGTAGGGATGTGTAGGGCTGTTTAGGGCTTTGTATGGTATGTATGGCTATATACAGCTATTTAGGGCTATGTATGGCTATGTAGGGCTGTGTAGGGCTGTGTAGGGCTATGGAGGGGTATGTAGGGCTTTGTAGGGCTATTTATGGCTATGTAGGGCTATGTAGGGCTATGTAGGGCTATGCATGGCAATGTATGGCTATGTAGGGTTGTGTAGGGCTATGTAGGTCTATGTAGGGCTATGTATGGCTATGTATGGCTGTGTATAGCTGTGTATTGCTATGTATGGCTATGTATGACTATGTAGGGCTATATATGGCTATATAGGGTTATGTAGGGCTATGTAAGGCTTTGTATGGCTATGTAGGGCCATGTATGACTATGTAGGGCTATGTATGGCTATGTAGGGTTATCTAGGGCTATGTAGGGCTATGTATGGCTATGTATGGCTATGTAGGGCTATGTAGGGCTGTGTAAGGCTATGTATGGCTACGTAGGGCTATGTAGGGTTGTGTAGGGCTGTTTAGGGCATTGTAGGGTATGTATGGCTATATACAGCTATTTTGGGGCTATGTATGGCTATGTAGGGCTGTGTAGGGCTGTGTAGGGCTATGGAGGGGTATGTAGGGCTTTGTTGGGCTATGTATGGCTACGTAGGACTATGTAGGGTTGTGTAGGGCTATTTATGGCTATGTGGGGATGTGTAGGGCTGTTTAGGGCTTTGTATGGTATGTGTGGCTATATACAGCTATTTAGGGCTATGTATGGCTATGTAGGGCTGTGTAGGGCTGTGTAGGGCTATGGAGGGGTATGTAGGGCTTTGTAGGGCTATGTAGGGCTATGTAGGGCTATGTATGGCTATGTATGGCTGTGTATAGCTGTGTACTGCTATGTAGGGCTATGTACGGCTATGTAGGGCTATGTATGGCTATGTAGGGCTATGTAGGGCTATTTAGGTCTACGTAGTTATATGTATGGCTATGTATTGCTGTGTAGGGCTATGTAGGGCTATGTAGGGCTATGTAGGGCTATGTAGGGCTGTCTATTGCTATGTAGGGCTATGTATGGCTATATGTAGCTCTGTGTAGGGCTGAGTATGGCTATGTAGGGCGATGTAAAGTTATGCCACATATTAACTAACGGGGAACCACTATATGATGCTTACACCACGTACCTACCGTCATTTTGGAAGACGCCGCTGACATATCGATGACTCATCTTGTTTAGGTCGATGTTATCTAAAGCTTTCCTTCAGTTTCTGCGGAGTCGCGGAAAAACATCCTTTATACTCGCGTTTCCGTCAGGTTTACTCTTTGCGAAACGCTAACTGCCGTCATGTTTCCGCGGCTTGTAAATTTAGAGGATACTCAATTATCCGTGGAGTTGCCGGAACAATCAATGAGTGTGGAAACTCAGTTGGATCGATTTACACTCTGCAGCCTTCATTTTTCAGCAGATTTCAGTTTCGGTGGATTATTCGCTGCATTTCCTAGACGTGGAAACTTAAGTTAATTCTCCAGATCGGAGTCATTTACGATCATATACTGTTCATTTTATCCGCTATATAAAAGAAGTGGACGTTTGTCAGACCCTGGACTGTTTTATGGTTCCAGCATAGTGGCTTGATGTGCCTGGATGGTGGACCACTAGTCCCATCTTCATTGTCTTCACTCTCCTCCGAAGACATGAATTCCATAGCATTGTGTAGGTTTCATAAAGCCTTTATTTTGGCTTTGTCTTCAGGAGAAAGTTGAGCCTTGTCCAACAATTCTGTGCGATACTATTCTGAACACCAAAAAAACTCATTTATAGTCACAGTGGCATGACTAATATGAAAAACATTAACACTTACTTTTTTCTTCAACAACAGTTTAGTCTGACAATAAAGTACCCCTAACTGAATAAAAATTATTTAGATTTGGTTCTTGCTCTCTACTCTGACATGGCTGACACAGCCAGAGGTTTTTGAAATTCCCTGACTTTTTCCTGACAAGTGTAAAATTTCCCTGACCAACTGAGTTAACAATTTCACAAATTATTCCTGTTGATGGACTCAACGCACCACTCACAGCTATCCCCTACCAATTTAGGCAAATGTAATGTACATGAATTGATAGTTCCTTAATATCATGTGCAGTTTTTTGAAAACCCAACATCAGCTTGTTGTTCAGTTGAAAGGAACAATATTCTGCCAATACAACATGATCCGTGACAGTACTGTAAAAATGTACCAATGTACCTTTAAAATTTCACTTTTTCCTCACTTCCTACAAAGACTTCAATTTTTGCTGACTCGAAGTCAAATTCCCTTGCTTTTCCCTGACAAGTTGAAGAAATGTTATTTTCGCTGACCTGTGGCAACCATGTCTGAACAATTTACACCACAATCAAACCTCGCATATAAATGGAAAGGAAACTGTTAAGATTAAAAATGTCAAAGGGGGTAGCTGGTATTGCACTCAGGCATTCTATAACAATTAAATGTATGTACTAGACAAACACGCAAAACATGTGTTGTGTTCTAAAAAATGAAAGAGCCTAATGCCTTTAACCTGAAAAACCCAGGGTACCCAGGATGAATGTGTTTGAAAGAACTACGAATTCCTTGTCGTCGCGTCCAAGAGTAATAGTAAAGTGCCAGGGGCCACCAGGCATTGCCAAAGCACAACCCTGTTACAGGACAGGCTACATAAATCACTACCGGTAGGTGGATAACTTAAACTACACAATAGTACATTGCATGTAAGAAACATTTGCACTGCAAGCATTAACAAAATAATGTACATCTCGTCATGTATTTTACCTACCCCTTTCGCTCTCAATCGGCGCCTTGTCAGAACTCTGTGTTCTTCAAGGTTTCCATTTTGCTGCCTTACCACGTCATCGTGGGTACCTCTCCAGTACTAAAAAAAGGCCTCTAGCAAAAGGAATGCATGTTAAATGTGCAGGTCTGTAGAAAAGGAATTAAGATTATTTCTTGGTGTCGCTAAAAGTATTGTTGGTTTCCTCTTATTTTTTGGTATGGGAATTTTAGTGTCTTTTCCATCTTTTGAATTATGTTATTAGGTGATTGCACCTTTCCGAAACACCTAGAAACTGACAAATTCAAGGAACTTAGAAAAATGCACGACTTACCTTTTATCTCTGCTTTGGCCCATTTCTTTTTCCCAAAGTTTCCCCTCACTTCATTAACCAAAATACCCTCAAAGTTTTTGTTCTCCTCATAATCATACCTCAAAGAAAAAAGGACCAAAAAAATGTCCAAAAATTCTAAATATTTATTTCAAATAATATCAGGGGCACCCAAAGTCAATTTTCGGAAAATATCTGTTCGGAAGACGATTTGAGATCTAGAATTTTCGGAACATTTGTTGTAAAATTTCTTGCTTGCCTGACTCTCCCAGGATTTTCGAACATAGGCTCCTGTAATCGCCAGGAGCCCATCAAATGGAGCCTCCATCACCATTAATTTCTTGCGTCAACCCTTTCCCGAGTAGATTTATAAATAGAACGGCTAGTTTCCCGCGAAAAGTGTCATATTTCCGTGAGTCTCGTGTGTCACCGCACCGTGATAAAAATAAAATTAGATGAAGTCGAACTCAGAAGCTCGTCCTTCGACCGTTTTCCTTTTTTCCTTTACGTCCATTTTTACAATTTCACAGCCGCTGGGATCTGGGTATCATGAAATAAAAGTTAATGAATTACTCGACTGAGACTGAGCATGAAGCGATGGGACAAAGACAGCGAAAGGGTTTATCTTTGCGAGTGTTCTTTTTTTTTTTTGCCGTCATACATCCCACATTTAAGCTTGGACCTTGAAAAGAATCGACGATTAAGCGTTCTGTGGAGGATTTGGAACTTTTCGATGATCAGCGCCGAAAAAGTGCCGGGATCATTTGATTTAAGTTTGTCATCACCGTGGAGTGGATAAGCACCGCGTGCAAAAGCGATGACCTAAGTAGCAACTAACGAGGAATGCTTCAGTTCCGAAATTTGAGAAATTGCAGTCTTCCTTTACAACTGACTTGTATCACCATGAGAGTTGCCTGATAAAACTGGCACTTGAAAAGTTGACCAGAAGACAACAGTTGCTCGACCGTGAAGCTAACTCAAAAGTAATTTGCTAACAGAGGAATTTGTGACATCGCGCTCCAGTCCAAAGACCCACTTATCTCAAGAAAAACAAAATGGCTTGTATCTGTGCCAAAAGAATTATGACTGACTAACAGGACAATTCTCAGCAGTTAATGTAGAAGTTTAGGCTCAATTCCTTCCTTCGAATTCGCATCTGTAGATCACTTTTGTGCGAGAAAACAATGGCTGGGCCCGGCGTTACAACATAGCAGGGAATCATCACCGGCACTAGCTGACGGACAAAACAACCACAAGAACTACAAGTATTTATTCAGATAAACGCATTTCGGAAAAAAAAACTTGAAAAACTAGAAATTTGATTAATATTGAGTCATTTAGCCGAAATAAGAACCTTAACGCTCAAAAAAATTGGCTAAAAAAAAAGAATCCTGTCAGAACTACAGCCGCAGGTAGTAGGTAATCATTATGCATGTAACAGACCATCTTCATGGCCTCAGACAAGCAACCAAAATTAAGATTAACACAGTCAGAGTTTAAAACTCTCCACAGTATAATCTACCCGCTAGAAAGAAAAAAAAGAAAATCTTTGAGATATGAAAACGCTTAAGTCACGGTTCACTAGCTTATGATTGTGTTTGGCCTGTCAACACCGAATTTTCTGCTGTTTGATGAAGTACAATAGCAGTGTCATTTCGTCGTTGTGATTGGCTCTTCCCACCGTCGGCGCGCGAAGTCTCCCCTGGGACCCGTTCTAATTATAAATCTACTCGGGAAAGGGTTTACTCCAAGGGCTTGTATGGGAGATGGAGACTCCATTTGATAGGCTCCTGTAATCGCCCATTTTTAATGGACTTTTACCCTAAAAAGGTCACCTAGAATTTTCGGGAGCCTTTTTTCTGGCTGAAATTTTCGAAAAGGTAAGTATTGATCCCTATAATTTTCGGATCATTAGACTTTAGGCTAGGAAATCCGAACAGATGAAAAATCTTTAGGAGATGAAAATATGCCCATAACTACCGTTTAAATACTAAAATACGTTCATTAATGCTATGTTTAAGTGGTTTTGAGCTATATTATCGTTGGGTGCCCCTGTAATATGTACGTGTATATTGTAACAGCCTGGTTCTGAAAAAACTTAGTGAGCCTAATGTGGCAGTTTTCTGGTAGTACATGACAAAGAAAAATATATTTTTAAAATATATGAAGGTTGCTTTTGTCATCAAATAAAGCTCTCATCCAAGTGTTTGAAGCCCAATAACAAACTGAAGTGTAACTTTGTCCACTCAAAGAAAGGTAAATAGAATTGCGACTTCCCACTCAAAGATGGGTGTCTTACTTGTGCCAATGAAGGTTGCTTTGCAATCGAATAAAGCTCTTATCCAAGTGTTCGAAGCTTAACGACAAATCAAAGTGTAAGGAAATGATATTCCCGAATAATCTTCTTGTTTTTCTCCTGGTGACAGTTTCAACATTTGAAATATCATTGACACAAGCACTACTTTGTCCACTCAAAGATGGATGAATAGAATTGCGACTTCCCACTCAAAGATCGGCGTCTTACTTGTGTCAATGAAGGTTGCTTTTGTCATTGAATAAAGCCGTTATCCTACTGTTTGAAGCTCAATAACGAATTGAAGTGTAAGGACATGATTTACCGATAAAAATGATGTGACTCTTCTTGTGTTAAGGAGCTCGAGGGTTGCTTATATTTTCATTGAATGAACCTGTTATATAGGTCAGTACCAAACTCCACACTTGTAGGGTGATCATTATGAAAAATAGCCACGTAAATAAAATTATGAAGCACGTTTTGCTAACCTGGCATCTGTTTTAAAGCCATTGAAATCCTCTTTCTGTTACTTTAATTCCTTGTAAGTCCTTCTAACTGCATCCTTCAAAAACATAATTTTATACATTGTGTTGAGGTAAACTTTAAAGTCAATCAAACTGGAAGTATTTAAACAAGACCATCTTTTTATTGCTAGGAGAAAATATTAACAATTTGCTTGAATTAATGCATCTTCATTCAGGAAGAGCTTTTCTGGTCAAGAAATGTGTGGATGTTATACATGTATTTCGCGAGAAAGGATGTTGGGAAAAATGTAAAATTTAATATGGGATATGATCAATATACGCTGTTCCTGACACTACAGCCGCGTCGAACTTAATTACTTCTGTTGCTTACTTTGGTTGTGGATAAATAGCAGCATAGGAAGAGATGGAAATACGCGCCTTTTATATGGGAGGATCGCCCGTGGCTTAACCACACAGAATTAGGGGAATGTACGATGCATGAAAATTCGCTTCAATTGCCCGCCAAATTTCAAATGTCCTGCGGTGAATCTTACACAAAAGCGTTTTCTTATAACTGCAGCTATGGGCAGCAGGTTCTTCAATAACAGAAGAACGCCTTTATGGCGGCCTCACAATGATATTTTTTCATCGTGGAACCAACTACATGCCAACGCCAAAGGATATTTAGAATGAAAATCAAACTTGAGACATCTTTTATAGTTAGTTAGCCAAACATCACGAAGTATTGTGAAATGTTTAGTGTACTAGTGCTTGGATATACGGTGTTTCAAATTAACAGGACCTCGGATATAATCACTTGTAAGCACTGAAAACACCTGAATTTTCACGCTTGTACGAGGTCGATTTTTCGGAGACATATCTTATGACAAGTGCTGAAAATAGCGTTTTGGAGCCCCCAGATTTAAAAAATTTTCTGGGGGAGTATACCCTTAGACCCCCTTACAAGGCTCGTGCCTTCGGCACTCGCGATAATGCCCCCCGTTACATATCGATCCTCACATCGCTGAAAGAATGTAACCGAAACAACTTTCATTGATTGACTCAGTCCACGAACGAAAATTTCTCCTTTTTGGTTGATAAAGAACACCATCATGCATTTTACTTGACTTGGCCTACCTCAGGAATGTGACCACGAGAGTTTGCCACACTGACATAGTTTACCACAAAACGGCACTTATGTTCATTATTTTAATTTTTTGTTGTTAAGAGACTGTGACGGTGTAAATATCGAGAATCGCTGGCCAGGCTAAAAAAATCGAAAATTCTGATAATTTGTCAGAAAAACCCCTTTGGGGAACTATATTCGAAAAAATTATTTTCAACTTTCAAGAATCTATAGTTTTCGAGAAAATGAGGGAAAACGAAAATAGCGGTTTTTACCTAATTAATTATGCAAAAATTAGTGTAATAATGACCTACTTTATCGCGTCTGTACCGAGGCAGGAGCTGGCGACTTTAGGAGACTTAAGGTCCCAGAGTAGGCCGTATGGAAATTTTCTACACTAATTCAGAGGTGACTAAATTTCATGTGCACGGCTTGTTTCGCGTGACTGCACTTTCTATATTATATATTAACCGAAAGCGTCCGATTTGAACCTAGAATCAGGGACCGCGCAGCAAGTTTTCGAGTGGGGGGGCTAAAGAAGAATGCGTGAAGGAAATTTTTTGTTTTTGGGCCGCGGGGGGGGGGGGGGGGGGGGGGGCATGCTTGTGGATTTCTATTCAATTTCTCTAAAGTGACGGAGAATGCGAATAACGATAAAACTATTGATTTTTTTCCACATCTTCAGTGATGTTGCTATCGGGTCTGAAAATTCACCATCACTAAATTGAAATATCATGGATTGTTATGTTATACTACTGATATCAACCTTTAATTACTATAAATAAGCCAGAAATCCAACGATTTTGCTTGAGCTGCCTTGAACTCAAGGCTGTATAATTACTGAGCAATTATTGCACGAGGCTGAGTATGATATGAAGAGTTATGCAGATCGAGGGGGTTATCCGCCAAAGCCGAAGGCTTGAGCCCGGTGGATAACACCCTCCGAGATCTGTATATCTTCATATCATACGAAAGCCGAGTTCAATAATTGTTTAATTATTCATTCAAAATATTTACACGGCAAAACAAAACGGTAACTGAAAATAATTTAGTGAATGAAAGTTCAATTATAGAACCGATTCAGAAAAAAGTAGCAAAAATTATGCAGAGTTTACTCACCAGATAAAGAAGGTTTTCCATTTTGTTTGAAAAGTAATCAGAAATTTCAAGAGATCTCGTCTTTGCATTACTAGTGGTATGTGAAGTCTCGTCGTTCGTATTTATGTTGCCGTGTACCATGTGCACTTCTTTGTTCGTAATAACCGCCGGATTGAATGTTCCTTGATGACCAGAGCTATACACAATTCTGCGGTTTAAGTACTTTCGATGACAAAATGTTTTTATAAACAGACCGCGTTCAACGAAACTTGCAATTGGAATGCTCAACAAGACGTGAAGCCTGACATGAAAAGACGGACTTCGCGCTGATCGAGCTAAAATCAGGACGTACAATAACAAGAGAAACAATAACTTCACGACCTTCCAAAAATCAAGGTTGAAACTAATAAACAATTTGTTTGAGAATCGCCTTATAAACTAAACCCGGTTATTACTTTGGATCGAAATTGACCAATTACGAAAAAACGCTCCTGAGAGGTCCGCAGGAAAAAGAAGCCGTTTAAAAGACGTTTACCTCTGCTAGGTTACAAGCGAAAAAATATTTTACAATTGTAACGACTAATGCTTCATTCTGTCTATTTATCTGCGCGTTTGTCTTTGCCAGTAACTCTGGTCACTTTCGAATTAACGATTTTTTGCTATTTTTCACTCCGTTACTTTTGTTAAATTATTTTTTGTTAAATTTATTTTTATTCTTGCAAAAAAGTGGGGGGGGCTAAAGCTCCCCCAGCCCCTCCCTCTGCGCGGTCCCTGAGAATTCTCATACTTTCCCCAGCTGTGACTGCTAGAATGGGGTTGCAACGGTCTGAAAAATGTCACAGTGGGATTGAGAGATGTGAAAGAAGGAGGAATTAGTGCTAGAAAAGCAGGCTTATTGTGGGATCGACTGAGCATGAAGAAATCAACACTGCAGGTCAGTCGACTAAGTAGGAGAGTGACCTTTGACCGTCGGATTGAGGTCCCTTCCCCAAGCTTTTTTTTTTTTTGAACAAAAAATGAAGAAAAAAACTCGTTTGCAGATTGGCTAATTGACCATGCAAACCGCGGCTTCGGCATGTCCACGGATGCCTTCCTTAAATAAGCGAAAAAGTTCCTTTTTTAATCCTAGACAAGGAAGTAAGAATTATACCATTTAAGGTCATCTAACAGCCCCTCGTGTTCGCCACCATACCCCAGTCATTTGTTAAGTTTTATTTCATGATACAAGGTTATCTTTTTGGAATCGATTGCCAGACTACGTTGCAAGTGCAAGAGAAGCTTATGAGTCGCTTGCCTATCGAAATTCATGTGCAGTTACGTTGTTATTGTTGTGTCCGGATAATGGGCAACATAGGAGCTCTGGAAAAATATTAATTTCGCGATGGAAACAAAGGCAAAAAAGTTAAACTGTCTTTCGTCATATTGAGGACTAAATAGATTTTCTCTTGGCCAAATTTTAGAGCTCTTACGACTAACTAAGGAAAGTTATGGCAATGTTAAACTGAAGTGTCCGGATACTGGGTAACATACTGTACTCTTTTGAGAGTGTACAGTAACAGACTTGCGCTTTCTAAATAAAGTTGCGGTTACAACAAATTGAGACTGCAAACACTTTTACCTCCCAATAGAATGGACGCATTTATTTTATATGCTCTGAAACTGGCCTTGTCCAACAGATTTGAGTCGTCCTTCTGAATTCAATTCCTCTGATTCTTCTTCAATGATTTCTTTTTGAGGGGTTCCCAATTACGAGTGATGACCCCTTCTGTTCTCCTAAAAGTCAAGTGATAACCCCCCCACCCCCCCCCCCCCCCCCCACCCGCTCCCCATCAGCCCGCCAAAAAAATGCAAATTTCTTCCCAGGGCCGCTCGGTTGCTGAAATAAAAAAACATGGCGGCGGCAGCGATCTTCAGTGGATCATAGCGCACAAAAAAAAAAGTAGATATAGGGCAAGCCGTAATGAGTATTGTAAGAAGAACTTGGGCGAAATATCAACAGCTGCTTATAACGCATCCCTTGAAAACACAAACTATAGGAACAGGTATTGTAATTAATGAAATTCCGTTTTTAACTTCATTTGTCATGAAACTCATGATGGATTTGAGGAGCGCTGTGGCTATATGGCCGGTAACCGGTCAAGGTTTTCAAAACTCTAAATGGCCGGCAGTCCTATATTATCAGTAAATTTCACAAAATCGAAAGGTTCCAGCTAATCTAAACTATCATATGTCGATTTAGAAAAGTCAAGCGATCCTGAAATGCTTTACAGATCTCAAGTCTAGTGTTTGGTTTGCGCTGGGCTCAGAGGAGGAAATCATGTTTTGTGACACTTAGAAATTTTTTCAGCTCGACTGCCGGTCAAGGTTTTCAAAACACTAAATGGCCGGCAGTCCTATATTATCAGTAAATTTCACAAAACCGAAAGATTCTAGCTAATCTATAAAACTGTCATATGTCGATTTAGAAAAGTCAAGTGATCCTGAAATGCTTTACAGCCCTCAAGTCTAGTGTTTGGTTTACGCTGGGCTCAGAAGACGAAACCGTGTTTTGTGACACTTAGAACTTTTTCAGCTCGACTGCCGGTCAAGGTTTTCAAAACACTAAATGGCCGGCAGTCCCATATTCTCAGTAAATTTCACAAATCGAAAAAATTCAGCCGTTCTGAACTATCATAAGTCGTGATCCTGATCAAAGTCTCTACGCGTTAGTTCCCTTCTGGAGCTGAAATGCACTTCAACATTATCTTGTCGACGTTATGATGAAACAAGCTTGGCTCCAGAAGGGAACTAACGCGTCGAGACTCTTCCCGCCAGTTTTCCGTGGAGGCCGCATGAAAGGGCATGAAAGGTCAAGATGTTATGACGTCAAACGTCGCTTGTCACGCCATGCTTTGGACTCGACTCAACAAAAACATGATGTAGAAATCCCACAAAACCGGCTGGTTTGATCAGGATCACGATCAGGATCACGATATGGATCATGATAGTTCAGAACAGCTGGATTTTTTCGATTTGTGAAATTTACTGAGAATATGGGACTGCCGGCCATTTAGTGGTTTGAAAACCTTGACCGGCAGTCGAGCTGAAAAGTGTCACAAAACATGGTTCAGCGTAAACCAAACACTAGACTTGAGGGCTGTAAAGCATTTCAGGATCACTTGACTTTTCTAAATCGACATATGACAGTTTTATAGATTAGCTAGAATCTTTCGGTTTTGTGAAATTTACTGATAATATAGGACTGCCGGCCATTTAGTGTTTTGAAAACCTTGACGGGCAGTCGAGCTGAAAAAATTTCTAAGTGTCACAAAACATGATTTCCTCCTCTGAGCCCAGCGCAAACCAAACACTAGACTTGAGATCTGTAAAGCATTTCAGGATCGCTTGACTTTTCTAAATCGACATCTGATAGTTTAGATTAGCTAGAATCTTTCGATTTTGTGAAATTTACTGATAATATAGGACTGCCGGCCATTTAGTGTTTTGAAAACCTTGACCGGTTACCGGCCATATAGCCACAGCGTTTGAGGAGACATCACCTCACTCAAATCATTTGAGTGAGGTGATGTCTTCTAAAATCCAAAGCTTAATTGCTGTGAAATAAGCTTAAATCCTTTTACCGATCGCGTTGTAGGGGCTTAGAATTGTTTTGAAAGACAAAATTGATGAACTTCGGATTTGCGGATTTGCCATTATTATGCTTGGAATGTCCTCTAAATTTTCAGGGTATGAGGACGTTTGGAGAAACAGTTGGGAGAGTTTGTGTATTGTTAGATTTCGATGTACTCAAAATGGAAAACGTAGTAAAATAGAAAAGGCCTAGATCAAATGAAACTATGGGCATGAAACCAAACTATGGCACGCTGTTTGTTTTAAAATTATTTTAGTCAGTAATGTATCATATCAATGTCTTCTTGTCATTTATCTCTCATCCCTTATTTGGCATCATTTGTTGTTGCTTTTTCATATGTCTCCTCTTGATATTTAGTGCTCCAGAGAGAGACTGTCAGTTTAACATTAATGTTGGTTGTATGCATTAGTCTATCAGTTGTATCCATTACTCTGTCAGTTGTACACACTACTCTGTCATTTGTAAACATTTTCTCTGTTAACCCATGCACTGAGGGGTGTCCATATTAACTGGGTCGAATTTAGAGAAAATGTAACTTAAGGGTAACTTAAGGACTTTCTTTCCCCAGGGACAAAGCAAACTATCTGTAATAATGAGGTGTCCAAAAAACGGGGTTTGACTGTATACACAGGGCTTTCAACTCTCCTGCATAATCTGGGAGACTCCAGATTTTGAACCATAATTCACCCAGTCTCCAGGTTAGAATCTGAAATCTCGTGGATAATCGCTGTGGTTTGCCATTTCTTGTAGAATCAACTTTCTGACAGTGGAATTTTTTCAAATACCTTGCGTTGTTTGAGCTATTTTACTGTTAACATCGAACATTTCCTCACAAACTCCGGTATGCCATTGTAAATAATATAAGCAATAATGTGGTTGGTGGAAAGTAAGCCAATTAGGTCAAATGTTACAAGTCCACCAACATCTTTTTTGTGCAGTTTTTTTCACAAATGATGTCATGTGCCGTGGTCATTATGACATCATTTTATCATCCCCTTTCCCATCAATTCTCAATATTTTAAGATGTGGGGGGTTGACAGCTCTGGTATACACCTGATTGAAAAAAAGCGTTGTCACTTGAAAAGTATAAACCATGAACAATGGGACCTAATGGATTTATGGGTAGAACTTTATTAGCATTGCAAGTTCTTTTCAGGAATGTTTACTTTATCCAAGCTTTTGACAACGATGCACAGGGCTCAAAATTAATGCTCGCAAACTCGCAAAATGTGGGTGATTTTGATAATCTGCGAGTGAGGAAAATATCCACTAGCAAACGTTTGCGAGTTAGAATCATCCATGTCTACCAAACAAAGGGAGAGAATTTGCTAGTGGTCTCACCAGTTTGCTAGTGGAAAAAAATCTTACTAGCAAAACTTTGCAAGTGCACTAAAATTTTAACCTCGAGCCCTGGATGCGTCCAAAAAACGTCAAACAGTTTCCAGATTTCATGGCCATAAGCTCACCTCTTCACCTGTCCTGGACACATAACAGATGTCTACAGTTAAAGAGCGTAGCCATTTGGCAAATTCACACTTAAAAATCATAAGATAGGACCTAATACTTTCTTGGAAGACAAAAAAAAGACAACGGCATGCCTTACAGAAAGTACTCTAGACTAGGGATTTGCATCCGCACAAGCATCTCGTGACAATGTAAACTTTTGTCAAAAGAACTTTGAATTTGCTTTGCTAATGAGTGTATACCCATAAATCCTTGAGCCCTCATCGTTCATGGTTTACACTTTTTAGCAACAACATTTTTTCAATCAGATTTATCAAGAGGATAATGCTCTTGGCCCACAGATTGTCTTCATGCAGATTTCACAGTTGCACTAGATACCTAGACATGTATGCACAGTGCAGATCAAAACAACTGTCCAAAGAATGCGTGTGTACAATTTGTGCGTCTGCATCTGAGAGTGCATGCATCTCTGACTTGTCTGATTAGTATGTATGGACCAGCTTAGCTCTTTCACAATGGTGTGTTATTAATGTTTTTTTTATATGTATGATAAACTCAGCCTGTCTGACCTAGTTTGAAAGTAAGAATTCGCTTGTATTTTTCACATGCTAGAAAAGGTTATCATCATACTGATATAAAAATAATACATTAATAGGCCACAATTGTGAAAGAGGTCTATTGTCTACTTATTGCTCTTATTTTGTGAAAGGTTTGAACCCAGGAGTCATTTCATAAGTAGGCTGAGTATGTTTGTCTGGGTGAACGTAGTCCTGAATGTTGACAGTGACTGACGTTTCAACATCCTATGCAGTATTCATCTTCAGAGTGACTCTGAAGATGAATACTACAGATTGTTGAAATACCAGTGACTGTCAACAATAACAGTCCTATTCAGGACATAATGTTCACCTGGACATTCATGCATAACCTTCTTTTGTTTTTATTATGTTGTTAGTTTTTGTGGACTTTATTGTATTAAGTCATTGCATCTTAAACAGTGAATAATGCTTTGGGCATTAACCGAGAACTGTATACAAGTAAACATATATTTATCTTCCTACAGGGTATGTCAAACATTTGAACAAGCATCCACATCATTGGCACTAAACGAATCTTTGGCTAAATGTTTTCCATCCGTTGTTAGTTTAAGCATCTTGTGGAAGGATGAACATGTATATACAGAAAGTAAACCAATTTCTCCACCTAGTCTAATTACGAGAAATGTTGATGACAAAAAGTTATAAAGCACAAGTGTCAGTCATTTGGCTACAGTGAAGTTAGCTAAGAACCATGGCTGTGCCACTTTGACTTACAAACATTCACAGAAAATATTTCCCATAGAGTGAATTTAAAGAGTCAGTGATGTTTGTTTTGAAGATGTAAACTTTCCCATCATGGATACCCAGCATTTGGTGTCTTTGACAAAATGTTAATTATCTTCTTTTAAAGAATAATTGCTGACATGATCTAACTTGACTGTGCAGGTAAATTATTTTATTTACGCTGGCAAGTTACTTCATGACCGAGTCAACCTGGAATGTTTTTTGAATAAGAAGGATATCTCATTTCAAAATAAAGACTGTCTCTGCTTGTGTGGTTTTGTATCTGTCAGGCCAAATCGCATGAATTATAACCAAATTTTGTACATTTTCTAGATCTGATCCTAGTAAAATCAAGATCGACATATATAATAATACTACTAATAACTCCATGCTTAAATCTACATTTCTTTTGTAAATATGAAATGTCACTTTTATAATATTTAAGTAATATTTCATTCTTAGGTTTTACAGTGTCCTTTTTACAACTTACTGTGGTTTAAGTACAAGTATCTTTTTCTTTTGTTGTGTATTGTTGCTCATAATTAAAAACAGTAAGATTTATACTACAAATAATTTGAGAGCAATTTTCTACGAAAGACTTTCATTATAGTACCGTATGACTGTTCTTAGTGAGATTCTCACAACAAAAAGATTAAAGAGGCTATGTCACACTATTTTCTAACTTTGCATCAGTTGAATTCCAAAAATAATGGTCCAGTTCTGTTATGCACGGCTATTAATATTAGTTAGGCATTGAAACAATATCCTTTAGACCTTTGTCAGGCGACGGCCATTTTGTCCCAGGAGATTTAAAAAGCTATGTTTTTGCATGGTTAACCTCGCAGTGAGAACAAGGCTAGCTGTACAAATACAAAGCTTTTTTAATCTCTTGGGACAAAATGGCTGCCGCATGACAAAGGTCTATTGTTTGTAGCTACAAATGGCAATTAAGGATGGAAGTTGATTAAAACTTGAAAAAGTTGTGCCAGCCTTTTCAAGTTTTAAAGCTTTGTGCCTGCAAAAATTACAATCATAAAAATTGTTATGGCTAGTGCACCATGGTGAAAACTTTGTTTGGTTATCTTCTTTAAACCTCTAAACAAGTATTTGTTGTATGGGTTAAAGGACTAAGTTCTGATGTATATGTAAGCTGTCCATGAACATGCTACGGTACAACTAGGCAGCATAATATTATTGCAAAAAGAAGAAAGTGTGCAATAGCTCTGGACTGGTGGATTTTGCTATTGTGCTAGTGAATTTCATTCTTAACTTGCCCAACGTACAGCACAGTGAAGTTTTTTTTTGGGATTCAAAAGACAGTCTAAGAACTGTGTAATCATTGCAGTTTCAAAAAGTATTTGGAGATAGACCTTTGGGCTAATGCATGCTAGCTCATACAGCTTGCCCAAATGACAAGCTGTAAAACTGACTTTTGCACCCTGCTGATGTTAATTCCCATTAGACTTCACAGTCCCCTATTATTCCATAAGATCATCAAATACTGTAACTTTTATACATCTGAGTTGGATCAGAATACACAGAAGTTAAAGGGGAAGGATTTCATTCACACCCCCTGGATATGAGCTGCAGTGATATGAGGACAGTCCCCATATTCCCGCAAATCGGTGATCCTATACCCCCCTCCCAACCTGCCGTCCCTGGGTAGAATTGATACTCATCCCTAGGTTACATTCAGACCATGGGCAAATTAAAGGAAAAAAAAAGAAAGAAAGAAAAAGAGTAATTATCCATTAAATGTGTTTATGTAAAGTATAAAAGTACAGAGGAAGTGACAATTTGACTGGGTTGATTAAGCTGTTGCTGCCAATCCCACTTGCTGTCTCATTTATATACCCTGTATGCCTCCATAAGGCCTTAAAACCGTCCGTTTCACTACTCCATTTTAGACAAGAGACTCTCCAACCCGTATTTAGGCTATTGAATCCCCCCTCACACACGCATAATATACATGTACACTGATTGAAATCTCCCACATTTTACAGCCTGTTCAGGGCAACACCCTGTTTGAGAGGCTAATAGCAAAATTGTGTACTCAGTTTTAAGACTCTCAACCCCCCAAACCCATACCATGTTCAGTGCTGTTACCCATTAAGGCCAAATAAGGGAGTGCTTTCCCCTGGGGTGGAAAGACAGTATAACTCTTCATTACTTCTTGTTTTTGCCTTAGGTGTCCTTGTCGCCACTGGAGATGTCATCACCCAGCAATTTGCTGAGCGAAAAGGCACAAATCATGACTTCAGAAGAACAGCTCGTATGGGAGTGGTTGGACTAGATATTGGCCCTGTGCTAAGATCATGGTATCTTACACTGGAAAGGATTGTCCCTGGGACTGCCAAAACTGCCGGCTTTAAAAAGATGCTGCTTGATCAGAGTCTCTTTGCTCCTGTTATGATTTGCTTCTTTTTCAGTGTGTCAGAGACACTTGCTGGAAAACGACCACATGAAATTAAAGAGATGCTCCAGGAACGCTACGTACAAACACTGATCACAAATTATAAGATCTGGCCTCTTGCACAGACTCTGAATTTTACATTTGTTCCTATTCAGCACCGTGTTGGCTTTGTCCAAATTGTAGCAATATTTTGGAATGCATACCTGTCATGGATGGCTAACAAGCCATCACCTGATGCTGCAGCCTTAACTGTTAAGGATTCTTTGGAGCTGGTTCAGTGATGTGACTCACAGCACCCTGTGTATGGTTAGTTGATTCACTTGAGGTTAACCATTTTTTAACTACATTTATTATTCAAAAGGTTGAGTTTGATCGTCCGGGTGAACGTAGTCCTGAATAGGACTGTTGTTGACAGTGACTGACGTTTCGACAACCTGTGCGGTAGTCATCTTCAGAGTCAAAGTGAGTTGTATCACGTCAGTTGATGGTATTATACTCTGGTTATTGATCTGATTGGTCAATTATGTCGCGATGTTATTGGTCATCTGTCGGTTAAGCCGTGATATTATTGGCTATGAAGACTCGTAATCAGTGATTGTGTTTGCCGTTGTACTGAAAGTACGTCGAAGTCAAACAGAGGTTGAGTAGGTCCATAATGTCGTCTGTAGGTAGTGGTAGTTCAACAGTAGAGTTCTTAATAGCGTTCTCAGTACAGTCTAGAGCCAGTTGAAGTGGAATACTGGTGAACAGCGATTTCATGTCAAAGGACACTAGTTTGTGGTCGTCCGGTATCTGTATTGTCTTAATGGCGTCAATAAAGTTCTCAGTAGGCTGTAGTTTGTGTCTAGATTCGTCAGTCAGATTCGTCAGTCAGTCTAGATTCGTCAGTCAAAATATTTCCCCAATTCTGATTGGCTAAAAGCACACGCATAATTCACCATAACCAGTTACTGATGACCAAATTTGGAAGAATTTTGTGTTTAACGAGGAAATGATGTCAAAAATGCAGCCTTCTACAGGTTAATGCACCGTTATCCGAGAAGACCTGGGGACGAGGTTGAGTTGTTTTGGTTGTGACCTTGAAAAATGGCAAACATTTCACTCGTTTCAAGAGTAAGAACTAGGCAAAAAAATAGCTAAAAACATGGCAAGAACATGCAGCAAGAAGACAACTCGAAGGGCGACATCTGCTATTTGGAGAATATTTGCGGAGCTGAACAACCCTAAACGTGCACTATCAAAGGTGGACTTATCATCGATGGAAGTAAGCATGTTTAATCATTATTTTGAATGAATAATATTAAAAACAATTATTGAATTTTGCTTTCGTATCATATGAAGAATTATAGAGATCTCGGAGGGTGTTATTGGCCTCGGCCTACGCCCTCGACAGATAACACCCTCCTCGATCTCCAAAATTCTTCATAACTTAAAGATACTCATGCTGCCTTATTCATTAATTGTTAATTATGATGTTAATATTTCAAATACAATTACACTGTAAAAGTACTAATGTTGTTGTGATTACGATATTTATATAAATGAAAGTTATTTACGATTCAATGGCACAAATGATAAAAAAGTGATGTTTAAAATATTGGAATCACATTGTAACCTGACATTGAATTAGGCTGAGGATGAAAATTCGCATCTACAGACAATCCTTCAACTAATTCAGTTCCATTAAAAAAAAGACATAGTGTAGATAACATTCCCTTTTTTGGTCCTAATTTGAAGTCAGAAAAGAAAAAATACCCAAATATGAAAAAGGTCAATTTCAGCTTTTCATTTTTTATCACTGGCATTAATGTTACATCATTTGATTGCTCTTAGCACCTTTATCTAGCAGGTGCGTAGTAAATTAAAATAGATTGGTAAAAGTGTCATTAATTGTGTTCATAACTTCAGAGAACTTTGTAAAGTATATAGATGTTGGTACCCTGGGACCATGCAGGCTCCGTAGTGGGGGAAAAAGGCAGAAAAAAGGGGTGAAATAGGAAAAATAGCAGTAAGCGAAGCAAGCTTAGTGGTGGGGAGGACTACCACTTGGCTGGCTTCACTGGCCGAGTTTTTTTTTTTTTTTTTTTTTGCCAACACCGATTTTTTTCTCCTTTTCCCCCAATGCGGAGCCTGGGCCCAGACTAAGAGGCTGGCTGTATCTTCAAGGCTCCACTGCATTTGGTGGTAGTAGAGGGGATGGTGTTTACATAGTGGTACCTGACGTACTATCTGTTACCATTCCTTATTAATTTTCTTCAGGCATATTTGAGTGGTTGGGGTGGGGAGGGTGTGTGTGTGTGTGTAACGGGCTGGGTTGGGATGATGCTATGCTATTATGTAAGACTGGAGCAGCAAGCCTTTAGTAATTATTCTATTGCATGAGCAGTATTTCTGAGAAACTTAAGCAAATCAATTTTTAAATGATGCATGGTTTGAATTTTACAAAGTTGTTTTTATTATCAGTTGATTATCACACACTGAATATTTTAGTTCGAGAACTCTACAGGCAAGGAATAATAAATTATTATAAGGCTGTTTTTAAAACATTGCTGGAATGTTATTGTGTCACCATTAATAAACCAGTCAGGTGCAGTGGGTGAAAAATAAAGTACAATCAACAACGGTGATTAGTTTGTGGTGTTTTGACTAGCTCACAGGAATTGTAATCATTGGTTCCAACACATGTTGCTGAACATTTGTAGGTGCAGTTCATGGTGTTGTAAATTGAACAGTAAAGATATTTGCTGTTGTGCAACAAATCGCTCTGTGACAATAATTTTAAGGGTCTTACTTGTGGGGGGGGGGGGGGGGGAGGAATGTTGCTTAACCCCTTTAAACCCCAATATTAACAAACAAATTGTCCAGACTGTCCTAGTTTATACATTTTCTGAAAGGATTATTCGAGAATAATTTGTTTCTTGATCAAAGCATTTACTCGATTGTGATCTTTTTAACAATTCTCATTAATAACCTTTTCATTTTATGATGTTGCAATGATGTTAGGAGAAAATCTTTGTTGGTCACTCAAAGTGGAGGCAGAGGTGGGTTTATGGTCAGAGAGGTTACACTAGCCTATGTAAACAGGGATACCACAACAGTGGTAAGCCAAATAAAGTGGTCCCAGAGTTTTAAAAAAAGTGTAAAATTAATATATATAGTTTTAGCCAGGGCTAAAAGCGAAGCTCTCAATAATATTTATAGTTTGTTCACAAAAATATAAAATCGTCTAGTGCTAAGCGGCGAAGGCAACGCCGGAGAATGGTGAAAAACAGCAATAGGTCTAATCAGCAAAAAAAGCAAGTTTGCACGTGCCGCACACTTTTTTTGTACATTTCTTTGCCGTTGTTTTGCACGACTTCATCATGAAACTTCCAGAAACTTCTTAGTTACACGTTTTATGGAAGGAATGTCGTACGTGTTCTCGTTCACTGTTTTTTCACTGCCGGTTTTTTTCACCTTGCATTGGTGGCCGCTAGGATTTCCCATTTTGTCACCGCCGCTACAAGATTTTCATGTTGTTCTTCCAACAAAAAAAACGTCTCCTCACTCGAGACTTCTGTCGCCCTTTCTCTCGTTGAGCTTTGCTTTTCTCTGTCTTTCTCCTGCTCTATATTCCAAATTTGTGGACATGACAATTAGTCTAAACTAAATACCTTAGACTACACGGATACAGAAACAATTTGCGCTCTCCGTTTTCGTCTTTATTGATTTTTTAGTTGTGTCTGCTTTACAAGACGCCGGTTCCCACCACAATAACCTCGAGTTGCATTTGGGTTGCCATTCCTGTTGATTGAGTTATTTTACATTGGTATGCCTGTGGTGAGGACGGACTGTCGCTTGGTCGGTGTACAGTCACGTGATTACCAAATTTCCTCGGATGGGTAGATTACTTTTTTGTCTTACCCATAGGGTGCTCCGCTAGCGCGCTTCGCGCGCGAGAGCTCCGCTATTAAGCTACAACAGTCGCATATATATGCTTCTGGCTACAAAAGACGATTCAAAACAACAACGAAGATGGACAGACACATTACGTGAAACGTTATGTGACGGTCAGATGGTTTTCCAATATCGGATTGAGTGTCATTGGGTGTCTTCGCATTTTTAAACTCCGGTTGTTTTACAAGATGTACACTTGCTTGACCTCATATCTTGCTAAATGAAATTGTTTTTTTTTCTTTGCCTGGTAGTGTCGAATCACTTTCAATCCCAGAAAAGCTTTATGCTGCCCACAGGCTCTTTTATAACTACTTAGGAGATAAAAGAAAAACAAACAAGCAAACAACAACATAAAAACGCGCTCATATTTCATGTGTCATCTGTCGCGCTCACGGTATGTAAAAAAGGCAAAAACAAATCGTGATCTTTCCGCAAAACACGAAGGCCAATGACTTGTTCTTTAAAAAAGTGAACTTTGATAAGCAATAGGACAGCAGAGGAAAGGAAACAGCAAACCTTCTGTGACAAGAGTGACAATCAGTAATGTTTGAAAAAAATTCCGCCAAACTTCAATTCAGAAGATCTTTTCGTAAAAGGAGGGGGGCGTAAGGGGGGTACGAATACTGCAATACCGCACGTGGTAGAGAAAGAAAACCGCAATACCGCATCAAAATTTACCCAAATACCGAAACCGCAGTTGCAAATGGGAAGAAGTTGCCGTTCTCAAGACTAAAATCCGCCTTTTGAATAGTGTTTCCAAATTAAGGTGCGTCGATGTTAAGCATACGATAAACATACATGTACGACCATCGCACTCGTCTTTGTTTATCAAACGTTTTCAGTGAAACTCATATACGATAAGGTGCGATAACTGTCAGTCCAGTTTTTCAAGTAGACTGTAGGACAGGAAAATGTCGATAATCGATGTACTGTTGAGGTAGGTTAGGAGTAAGTACAATAAAATAGTACTTACCAAACGGTTTCCCTGAATTTCCCCAGGCTCTTCTCCCCTCGATTTACCAAACAACGGAACTTTTTTTTTTCTGTAATTTTCGCCCCCTTTTCCTTTTTCGTAGAAAATTGCTACGCAATTTATAACGACCTCACTATTTACTGGATTATCTGACTAGTCACTCTGTTCACCATCTGGATCGCTCGCCATTGTTTCGCGACTGGCACGAAAGAGACGGTAAGGTCGGTAAGAACGTTAGCCAAGACACAATTTAGGGCACTTTTTCTCGCGAAAATACAGTCTCCACCATGTCTATGAGGGCATTGTCTGGACTCTCTTTGCACAATCATGACGGTCCCCGACTGTGCAACTAGGGAGACACGCAGGCTAGGGGACCTAGGCAGACCTTTTAGGACTCCTTTTAGGATTTGTCAGGAACCCATAGATTTGTATAGTTGTCATGCTTCAAAGAAACGAAGCAGATCACCGCGTGACAACAATTTTTTCACCGATTACCGCGTCATAAAATTTAAAATTACCGCATACTTGGACTCTGAAAACCGCAATATCGTACTTTGAAAAAAAAAATTACTGCAAAGTCGCACCAAAAATAACCCAATACCGCAAAGCGCCGCGCGTGGAGCTCAGCTAAGAACACAACGTTACGTGAAGATCACGAGAAAACGCGCAAGTAATAGCCCTGTTACGTTTGTCATAAACAAACGTTTTGTCGCCTTCTTCTTTCTGCACTCCTTTTCTATTTTTCACCCGACCATTATTTTTTTTTTCGACGATGGTTTTCATTCTCGTTCGGTTCCTCATTGCACTGCGGGCGCAGAGTGCTCCAAGTGTTCGAAAGTGCCGCGTCACGACAATTCGTCATGAAACGTCCCTATGGTAACTGTACGTTTTGAAAGTTTTAGTTCGCATTTGTTCTTGTGCTACTGTTTGTACCACATCGCCTTTTTTAATGAAAATATTGACCCAATTGTATCATGGTCGTGCTTCAAAAATCAGATAACCAACTTTACGCAGACATTGTTCGATGTTTGAAACAAAATTTTCCATCTGAGTTTCAACTGTCTTTCGTCGCATCGCATGGCGAGCGAAAAGTCCGAATTCGAACGGGTTGTCATTACAAATCGCAATTACCGGAAGACCATTGGCGAGAAAAGTACAATCGCAATGTAAAACAGAGTGTTCGTGGATTTTATACGCCGGCTCATGTTCCGTATGCTTCAGTTGGAGATGTTTGTTTGGATGTAAAAGACCTCGTAGTGAAAACAGTTGGCGGTGAACAGAGGATTGGATTGGATTGGATTCTTTTTCAACTAAACGAAATTTAAATTTAGGCTGAAAGTTGCGTTTTATATTTTAGGCATGTGCTACACCTCGATACACCTTGGTTTTACCTTTGGTCTGACTTAGGCCATTTATGTCACTACAGGTCGTTACAGGTTAATTCCAATTATCATACACAGCAAGTATTCCACACCATCATACACTAGAATGTGCCTCTCAAGGAAGCACCTATTTTTGAAACCGGTCAGATAAAAGTAAATAAAGTAAAAGAGATTAATAAATATACAAAAGTCCAGACATAAATAAGTAAATAAATATAGACAATATTGTCCCTAAAATCCCGAATTACATGTTTAGCATCTCTATAAATATAGACAATATTATCACTAAAATCCCATATCGCGTGTTTAGCATCTCTTAAATCGGGCATAATAATGATTTCCACACCAACTCCCTAAACTTATCCACAAACTAATCCTGACCCCCCCCCCCCCCCCCCCCCTCCCGCACTGGCAAGAAAAATATATAGTCCTTGATTTTTACAACCTTTAAAAACCTCAGGCTTCTTAACAAAATAATTTAAACGCAAATTTCTGTTCTTGTGCCAATAACTAAATGAGAGCCTGTCAACCTATATGCAAATTTCTATTGTTGAACCAATAACTAAGTGAGAATCTGTTAACCTATCTGCAATAAACCATAGCAATGACTGAGCTTTATAGGATAAAGCAGTGGAGGCAGTACAACAGAAAAGCTAATTTAATGGACCACCTATAATCGTGGGCTGACTGCGACTTTTCCAAGACGCGCCTCCTGAGGAATTGCCACAAAGCTACGTCGGCTGGAGAATAAAACTAAGCAAGCAGGCGGATGGGGCAATGTGAGCAAGCCCAGAAGATTTCGAAAACTGAACAAGGTCACTTGACAGATCTGTCAATAGCGTAGAGTCCGAGTATGTTAAAAATCAAAAATATGTGAAAATAAAACTGACGCCCCGCATTCCCAGTCCCAGTAGACCCCCTTCCTTGATATTAACTAATAAACAAACATTAATGCTCGTGTCATTTTCTGAACTCATGTTGTTGTGGTTGAACTTTATTGTCGTTCTTGAACTTTGTTGTCCTTGTTGAACTACACAAGGGTGGAAACTGAATTTTAACTGCTGAGCGGGTATTAATGCTTGTGTCATTTTCTGAACTCATGTAGTTGTTATTGAACTTTGTTATCGTTCTTGAACTTTAGTGTCTTTATTGAACTACAAAAAAGAAAACTGAAGTATGAAAAGACTCCGAAGAGAAATGAATTACTTCCACTTAACTATGCTTATTGCCTACTCTGCATGCAGGTTCGGGGATTTAGAACGAGAGGCTCTTGAAGGGCAATTGAAGATCATTGAAGTGATTTGCTTGTTTAGCAAGTTGCATCCATTTGCAACTGACGACGTGAAAACTATTCCTTTCGCCCAGGTTTGTTTTAATGTGTAAGATTTCAGGCGGTCTACTGTTAAACATTCAAAAATTATTTGACGTTTACAGAAAACTCAAAGCGTGATATTCAAGTACAACAATTCCTCAAGTTGCGAAATGATTAAGTAAGAACTGTGGAAAACAAGACCCCCTAAATATTATATTTCTAGACTTTAACTTCAACAGCAACAAAAGAATAACCGAAGCGAACCAAAACAGTCGACTCGGTGCTTATAACAACACAAATTTAATTCTTAAAACCACTGAATGAATGAATTATTACTTAACATGTTGGCTACGATTCAATTGACTGGAACTCTGCGACATGTATAACTATCAACGACTACTTAGATCAACGTCTTACTTTAGAAAGACGGTTTACTAACTTAGAACAAACGCCACCGAATCGTAGGCAACAGTTACCAGCGCCGTACAAACGACTTATTGACGAGATCAAGCAAAACTAACTACGAGAGAACGACTGGAGAACTAGCAATTTGACTAACAATTAATAGACGACTGTTTAACTGTGACAATAGACGGATCGAAACGCACTAATTACTGATTACGAGTCTTCATAGCCAATAACATCACAGCTTAACTGACAGACGACCAATAACATCGCCACGTAATCGACCATCAGATCAATAACCAGAGTATAATAAGATCAACTGACGTGATACAACTCACTTTGACTCTGAAGATGACTACCGCACAGGTTGTCGAAACGTCAGTCACTGTCAACAACAACAGTCCTATTCAGGACTACGTTCACCCGGACGACCAAGCTCAACCTCCTTTTGAAATGACTCCTGGCTTCAAACCTTTTACAATTTGAGAACTGTAAGGTCAAAGGTAGTTTATAATGATGGCGAAAGAAATAGTTGGGTCTTTTATCTTTGAACAGATTACCCTGAGACACCAAGATACATCACTTGTAAATACCCCTGGTGGCAAAGAAATTATCCGTAAACCAGAGAAATGAATTCAACGGTGGGATTGAAGCTTTGGAAAACATCTCGAGAGACGACCGATGGCACTTAGACTACGACAAGCTATTCAGTTTAAGTAATGCAAGTATAAATGCTAAATAATTTCACAAAGCATTTTTACCTGTATGTATAGGGTACATTCCGGTAAGTAGAGCACCTCTGGTTGGAGAGCAAATTGGTTGTACATAGTAACTATCCAGTATTACGCCTTCAAAAGCAGATTTATCCATGTTTGGTGAGTTGATTTGTGAGCCATGAAACCTAACATCGCTCCATCCTAAATCGTCCAAAGACTATCAGCAAAACATGTGGGGGAACGGCCGATAACTTGGAGCAAAAACAACGAAAACGACGAAAACAGGAGAGCACGAATCAGAAAATGTTTGGACTGCATTTTGTAACCTTCCTCCTTTGCTCCTTGTTTTCGAAGCGAAATGTCAGCAAGTGAGTTCCGATTTCCTCAATTCAATATTAATAGCCGTTCACTGCGACCCGATCCGCCCTCCAAGGGCATGCCTGTTAACTTTGCTGGTCGCCCACATAACAGGAACCTTTTACCAGACCAAACTCTCTGAACATAGCCTTTGGCTCCTCTTTCAGGTCGATGTGTATATTCTACTGTATGTAAATGATATTTACAGATGCTCTGAACAATTACCATTTATTCTCTTTGCCGATGATACTAATATATTTTATCAACATAAAGACATCAATGTGCTGATAGAAACACTTAACAATGAACTTTAAAAAGTCAACCTGTGGCTGCAAGCAAATAAGCTCTCACTAAATATAAAGAAAACACATGTTATAATTTTTAAAACTAGAAGGAAAAAAATCGACAACATAATAGTAAAAATAAACTATACTGAAATAAAACAAGTTGAATCAACCAAAGTTTTATGATATATAATATTGACTCTAATTTAACATGGAAAACACATATCAAACATATTACAACCAAATAGCAAAAACAACTGGTATTTTATTTAAAGCCAGACGCTTCCTTCCTTCTCAGACTATAAGAACCCTATATTATTCATTGTTTTTACCCCTATCTTAATTATGGAAATATGGGCAAATACTTATCCCTCGAGATTAGAATCAATCAGTACTAAAACTACAAAACTACAAAAGAAGATTGTCAGGGCTATTTCATTTTCAGATCCTAGAGATTGAGGCGATAGCATTATTTGCATTTAAGTTTTTCACAGAAGCACTTTCCGATCACTTTCAAAGATTTTTCAAGTCAAATAATTATTTCCATAACCAAAAAACCCGGTTTTCATTCAAAATCCACAAAGAACAGGCACGAACGAATTATAAAAAATATTCTGTCAGATTTAAAGGATGTGAAATTTGGAACAAGCTTCCCATATTCATCAAAAACTCAGAATCATTTAATATTTTAAAGAAAAGGATTAAAGAATATTATGATTTATTGAAGTAATATAATCATACCAAAGATGGCCTTTGTAATTATCTAACACATGTTGATTATGTGTTAATTACAGCGGAGGCTCTTCTTGTTAAGCCCAAAAGGGTTTGTCGAGAGTTCAACCTACTCTACTCTTCCTATTTTGTTGTGAAAATGTACCAATGTAACTAACACAATTTGTAGAGTGAATTAAAAGATTCATTGAATTAAAAGATTGATGTGTCGTTTGTCTACTCGCCTGTTCCAGGCTCTCAGAAAGTGGGTAAGGCGCAAAAGAGTGGGGAATTGAAGACGAGAAAGCGAAAGGCGAGCGCAGCCCCTCCTCTCTCCAGTTTCCTCCCTTTTTTGCGTTCGCGCTTACTCAATTCCGCGCGCCCGACTATCTCGGAGCCTAGATCAGGTTATGTGTCTACAGCTTACGCCCACTGCATTTTCCTAATAATTGGGTCGCTTTTGCCAAGTCGTCATGGACGGTAGGTGTATTTGTCATTCTTGACAATGTTTCCAGCTCGCCTTCATCTGTTCATGGTCACCTGAAAAGCCGCTGCGACCCAGTGCACAATCAGAGAAGTTCAGTACAAACGTACAGTTATTTTAATCAGTTTATTAGAAATCATTTGAAAGATTTTATACTAGATGATATTCAAACAATCAATTTCTTACCGTCTCGTCTTTATTATGATTCTGTTCAGATCGCGATCACCCGAAAAGTCGTCATCAATATTAGATTGCGAGCAGTCTCTTCCTTTTCTTTTAAGACACTTTATAATGCGAGCAATCTCTCCTCCTTTTTTGCACCTTTAAGCTCACCGCGCTTGGCTCTCAGGAAAAATGGACAACCGTTCACGGTCTACATCATGTAAACTAAATTCGTATACCACTAGCGTCATAAATACCATATACTCTACTGTAGATCGTGTTCGCTTTAAGACCACCAGCGACGAAACTCAGGTTTGAAATCGTTTAAGCTTCCCCGAGAACAAGCTGACAGAATCAAACGCGTAAGGTGGGCTGTAGCCACGCCTATTTTACAACTTTACAACTCGTCAGAGTTTCCAGCCCCTCACTTTGGTCATTTTTGAATAGAACCTTACTTCCTTTTTTTCCAAAGCCTTGCTTTTTTGCGGTCGGAAAGATTGTCAACCGAGTCTAAATGAATTTCAACAGTCGAAACTTCATAACGCTTAAATAATAACAGCAGGAGCCTACTATCAATATACGCACATACGCCTGTGCGTACAAGTACAGATGAAATATAGAAAAATGATACACTTTTTATTTCCTGTTAAAGCCTCGGGGTGACTGGTACATTTTTCGCTCTACATTTGTGTCTTTCTTCTATCTTTTATTATTCCATAATTCTGATGGCGTCAGATTGAAATCACATTTTCTGGTGTAAAATTTACGTTGTTGTTGTTGTTGTTGTTGTTTTGTTATTCTCTTTTTAATTCCAGGAAGAAGACAACTACCTAAGCTATGAAAGTTTCCCGGTGTTGTGTTGAGATGCCGCCTCCATCCTTCACCGCCATCCAAGAAGTATGTTTGCAAACAGACTTTTGACTGCTGCCGTGAATGTAACCACGCCTTCTACACGTGCTTTAGCATGGCCGGGTACACTTATGGTGCGTGTATGCACGGAGCGTACAAATGCATGTGCGACTGTATTTATATCGAGCAAAAATCGTACTCGGAACTACCCTACAAGCTTCAACACTACCCCATACTAATAAACCCACCGCCACTACACCCACTGCGAAACCCTGAATATTGGTATTCAAGCCTACAACCAGGCTCTATTTGAATGCGACCACTTGAACTTTATTTTCTTCACGTACAGTATAATTTCAAACAATTGCCGCTATGCGAGAGCTGTTGTCCTGAATGTTGACAGGAACTTTTAATTTCACTAGTTTTGTTCTTGAATATATTTTTTTGAATAATATGAGCCACTTCCTCCTTTCTTTCTTTCTTTTCTTTTTTGTTTTTCTTTTAATACACCACAAGACACTTTTTGACAAAGTGACAGGAGTAGGGTACAGAACAATTTTTGTCATTTCTGTAATACAACCTGCAAAATCAATAAACTGGCTGATATATATTTAACTGCATGTTGTTTTGGTCATTATTTAAGTTGCTATCCTTGCTTCCTTGCCATCTAAAAATTAACCTTCAGTAGCCTGCGTAACAAACTTTTCCGCTCGAGTTAATGTGCAATAGCTGGGCTGAGCTATCTCATAAGTGGAATGTTACTCAGGCTAACTTTTCAGTTTCTCTTCAAGCACTACGATAACTGTACAATTCGTATCATAACAATTATTCTAAAACATTCAGTCTGAGTTCCTTAGCTTATCTTTATCTTCGTTTATATTGTTGTTTATTTAGTATCTTTAACTTTAACGAGGAACGTTTGCCGAGCCCTCTGGCTCTTGCCAACGTTGCCCAGGAAGGAGCTTCAATGCCAATTAATAACTGTGCTGGCAGGACAAACTATATTAATGGAAGGCAAGAGAAGTGATACCGAGGGGTCAGTTTTACCCTAGGGGTACCTTCTATATGACTAGGGGGCGGGGACGCCCGTCAGGAAATTGGAATTAAACCCCTAAATGAGATCCACCTGGGTGTGTACTAAACTTTATTGATCCCTAAAAGACACCATTCTGAAACAGAAAGCACGACAAGAGCTATAGAAAATTAAATGGTAATATAGAGTTTTCAAAGATTGCTTTATCTTTTTTTTCTTCCTCTCTTCTGTTCTCTTATCATAAATACCTTCAGTTTCCTTAAGCTTAACCTGCATGGGTAATCACATTGGCTTTCCGTCCGGAAACTAATTCCTACGTGATACTAAAAACTGCAGTTTGGACCTCTAAGCGAAATGGCGTAATGTCTGACAGTCAACCATAGAATTTGTGGCTGTACCCCTTGTATCGGCCCAAGGAGTTGTCTAGCTAAATATATGCCCATGAAATACAAACATTTTACTTTTTGTGTTTTCTTTTGTTTTGTTCTCCTCTTCGTCGTCTTGGGGGCAGATAGTTTGAGGCCATGTATTTTTTTTCTCATTTGAATCCCTCGACTCGCATGGTGTTAAGAAACTTTGGGATCAGAATTCCACCAAGTCAAGTTACCTTATATCAGACTGTGTGTATATGATATGGTTGCTCCATTTCTTTCTACTTGGTGGGAATAGCATCGCAAGCAAAAGCCCATGAACGAACAGCGGCCTCCGAAGCTCAAGACAACTCGCGGAAAATACTGAAGACAAGAGAGAAGCCGGCGTAAAAAATCCTCGAACACTCTGTTTAACATTGCGATCGTACTACTCTCGCCAATGGTCTTTTGTAATAACAACCCGTTCCAATTCGGATTTTTCGCACGCCATGAGGAGCGACGAAAGACGGTTGAAACTCAGTTGCTGTATTGTATGATCTCGGATTAATGCGACAATTCAAGGTTTCCATCGTGATGAGGAATTAATGCTCAAAGCTCGTCGGTCGTTTGCTAATCATTCACCGTGTTAAACATCTTCGAAAACATGGTATTATTAAAATTCTAATTTATAGTTCTTTCATTGAGATTAATCACATCAATGTGACCTTTTTTGCAGTAATTATAACTAGCGGCTAGGAGCAATTTGCGTAGGGTGCTTCACGCGAGAGTTTGATCAGATAATTAACAATTATTCCTCGAGCCCGAATGGGCTCTGAGTCAATAGCCCATGAGGCTGAAGGCCGAATGGGCTATTGACTCAGAGGCCATGAGGGCGAGACTGAATAATTGTTTTAGTAAAATCCAACTAGTTGCTCAAAAATATCGAGAATAAAAAAAAAAGCTAGTTAAAGCTAGACTTTAATCCCGCCAAAAAGCCCGCCCTTTTCGCTACTAGGGGGCTATAACATATAGCCTAGTGGTAGCTCAACCAATCAGAACGCAGCATTGATAATAGACCGCTAGTTGGATTTTACTAATTACAGATTTCCCACAAATGTGGTATTCTGCAGCTTATTTACTGGAGAATGTAATTTTGGTGTTGTCCCGGGGTGGGGCGTTTGCACCCCATTTTTTAAGCCCACCGTGCGGCATTTGTATGAACCCACGGCCCCACTGCGGGGCATTTGCCGCTTTTCCAAAACAAAATGACGCCCAACAAATGCCCGGGGGAGGGGAATGGGCACGCTTGGAATTAACTAAGCCGTTGTATTAATAAACTCTTCCAATCGGCAGTGGTTTTGCATAAAGGTTCTACGCCAGATAGCGAACAGAAAACACACGAGAAAGTAATGGGCAAAATTCTGGAGGCAGGGAAGCGCTTTCAAACCGCGAAAACCGTGAACATTCCTGAAATATTTCAAGTGTTCACGGTTTTCCGGTCGCACTATAAATCTAGGGGTAAGGGGACCATTAGAGAAGTCCTCCCGGGGGAGAGACAAGATTAAGTGGTACCGGCGGTAGCCACCCTGGACAGGAGTACTGACAAAAGTCCCCGGGGGTGAGGCTCATATCCCCTATCGAGCTAAGGGGAGTCAGGAGGGGTGGCCCTCCTGGCTGGAGTACAGATCACGTGGGACTGGAGGTCCCAACTGATTTATAAGCCACCCCTCCTCCCCTAGTGTAACCTCTCTGATAAGCCCTCTCTCCCCATTGAGTGATCCACAACGATTTTCTCCTAACAACATCACTACATCGTCAAAAGGAAAAGTTATGAGAATTATCAAAAAGATCACAATCAAGGAAATGTTTTGATCTTTCAACAAATTATTCTCTAAGAAAATGTATGGAGGTCAATCTGGTAAATTTGTTTGTTGCTATTGGTTACACCCCTTCCCCCCCAACTAGTAAGACCCCTAATATTATTGTCACAGAGTGATTTGTTTCACAGCAAAAATATTGTTACTGGCCATGAACTGCACCTAACAATTTTCAGCAGCATGTGTTGGAACCAATGATTACAATTCCCGTGAACTAGTCACAAAACCAGAAACTAATCACCACTGTTGATTGTATTTTATTTTTCCTACACTGCACCTGATTGGTTTGTTCCTTCCGACACAATAACATTCCAACAATGTTTTCAAAACAGCCTTCTAATAATTTATTATTTCTTGCCTGTAGAGTTCTCAAAATAAAATGTTCAGTGTGTGATAATCAAGTGATAAAACAAGTTTGTAAAATTTAAACCACGTATTATTTAAAAATTGATTTGCTTTAGTTTCTCAGAATTACGGTTCATGCAATTCAGAATAAATTACCAAAGGCTTGCTCCTCCAGTCTTTATACATAATAGCATCATTCCCACCCAGCCCTTGAATATGCCTGAAGAAAATAAATAAGCAATGCTAACAGCAGCATGCAGTAATAAATAATCAGAAGCTGAAACTTGACCTTGTTCATATTTGGGCATTGTGACAGACTATATTGTTTTTTCTCTCGTGATTTCAAATTAGGACCAAAGTAGTAAATGATATCTACCGTATTTATTCGAATAAGCGCCCAACCTCGAATTAGCGCCCACCTCGAATAAACGCCCATCCTAAAGGCAGAAAAAGTTAATAAGCGCTCAGCCTCGAATAAGAGCCCACCCCACCCCACCCCACCTCCCTCCCGATCCCACTCAAACTCAATAAAGCACCCACCCCCACCTCACCCACTCCGAAGACGAAGACGGAGATTTCTTCAGAGTATTTTACAGAAATCTTGCTTTGTTACATCTTCGCGTTTTGTTATTACCATTTATTGTTTTGTTGCAAAATAAATTAACGTACTACACTTGCTGAAAATGTTGAAAATTTAATAAGCGCCCAGCCTTGAATAACCGCCCACCTCGAATAAGCGCCCACTCTCAAAGTCCAAAAATTTAATAAGCGCCCATCATGATTCTGATTCAGCAGCATCTTTTTAAAGCCCGCAGTTTTTACAGCCCCAGGGACAATCCTTTCCAGTTTAAGATATCATGATCTTAGCACAGGGCCAATAACTAGTCCAACCACTCCCATACGAGCTGTCATGTTTTGTGCCGCTTCGCTCAGTAAATTGCTGGGTGATGATATCTCCGGCAGCAACAAGGACACCTAAGGAGAAAAAAAAAACCAATGAAGAGTTAGACTCGTCTGTCTAATTGCAGCCCAAGGGGAAGTACTCCCAGCTTATTTGGCCAAATAAAGGGTATCACCACTGAACAGGGTATGGTTTTGGGGGTTTAGAGTCTTAAACAGACACAATTTTCCTATTTGGCCTCTCAAACAGCATGTTGCCTTGAACAGGGTGTAAACTTTGGGAGAGTGCAGTGTACACGTGGGTGAGAGGGGGGATGCAATGCCTAAAGGCATGGTTACGTGCCTCTGAACAGAGTTAAAGGGTTTGGGGGATCTCTTGTCTAAAATAGAGTAGCGAAATGAACAGTTGTATAAGGCCTTGGTGGCATCCCAGTCAATTTCCCACTTCCTCTGTATTTTTACACTGTACATAAACACATTAGATAATCACCTATTTTCCTTTTTTTTAAGTTGCTCATGCACAGTCTGGTCTACCCACATTCTACCAGAATGAAGAAACAAAAAAATTGGGGAAGACTGAATTAGCATAGGATTTGACATGTGGATTAGACATGAGAGTGTAGTGAATAACAGAAATTATTACCATTCAGACAATAGCTGCTATAACATTATGCTCTCCATGAACATGCTACAGTACAAGCAGCATGCAAAAAGAAAGTAGTGTCCAATAGCCTGGAACTAATGGATTTTGCTATTGGGCTACTGAATTTCATTCTTAACTTGACCGATGTACAAGTGCAGTTTGTTGAGGAATTCAAATTACAGCCTAAGAACTGTGTAATTAATGCAGCTCACCAAAAAGTATTTGGCGCTAAGGTGCATGGTGCTGAGTGGGATTATGCTATAAGCCCAAACTAATGGCAAGCTGTAAAACTTACTTTCTTTGTACCCTGTACAAGTTGATGTTAATTCACATTAGACTATACAGTCTCCTATTATTCAATAAGATCCTCAAGTTTAAGAAGACTCTAGCTGTAACTTGCATACATCTGGGATACAAATGTACTAAGAGGAGATGGCATCAGAGTTCACAGAAGTAAATGAGTAAAGGGAAGGATTCCCGTCAAGCCCCCTGAATGAAAGCTGCAGTGATGTGAGGAAAGTTCCCCAACCCCCAGTCCCAGGGAAGAGTAACCTAGGGAAGAGTATCAATTATTGATACTTGTCCCTAGGTTACACTCAGTGCATTGGCAACTCAGTTGGCTACCATTAATTGAGGCAAGTGCTTAAACTTAATGATCTTATAGGAGGCTGTAAGCAGTCTAATTAAGTTCACATGGACCAGGGTTGCAATCAATGTTAACAGAGGACAATTCCATCCTACCTTGAGCAAATGCCTCAAACAGTGATGAATAATAATGTGAAAAACTGAAAAGCTCAACTTTCATTGGTTCTGCATGTTACAATGGCAACTCAAAGTCTCGATCCCATAATAGTTAGACCCCATGGCCAGTTCAACCCCAAAACTATAGCATTCTCAATAATTTATCAGATCGAGCTTGTTTTCTTGTTCAAGTACCAAAAAATGCATTTTTGTCATCAGGATATTGTGGTATACACTGTAGGTTAATTATTTTGTGCTACGTCAGAACTTAGTCCCTTTACCCATACGACAAATGCTTCTTTAGAACTTTAAAGAAGATATCCAAACAAAATTTTCATCAGGGAGCATTAATTAACCATAATAACTTTTATGGTAATTTTTGCAGGCATTATAGCATTCTTTTTCAAGTTTTAATACACGCCCATCCTTGCCATTCGTAGCTATAGACAACAGGATGAACTAAATAACATAGTCTCGCATAACAAAACTGGACCATTATTTTTGGAATTCAATTGATGCAAAAACATGTTTTAGCTTTTACCAATTTAGTTAGCAAATAGTGTAGCATAGCTCCTTTAATCTTTCTGTTATGAGAGTCTCACTATAAGAAAATACGGTACAATCGGAAAGACGTGTGTAGAAATTTGCTCTCAAATTGTTTGTAGTGATTTTGCTGCAAATAGCTATGGTGAGTCCTGGGACTCATCTTGTTAAAAATCATGAGTCTCAGTCCACGCCAGCTAGTACCAATAAGTCCCACTTCAAAAAAACAGTGTCCTAAATTGAAAATGCTTCCGCCTTTTTGTTAAAATCCAGGCAGTTAATCTGAAGACAGACTCCAAAACTCTGTATTACATGACTGTACAGCATACTGAAATTTATTTAGAGTCCTTCTATTTTAATATTAATGCACAACAAAGGCTAAATGAAATAAGCCTAGTTTAACAACAACCATAATAACTACCACAGAAATCACATGAACAGGATATTCTACAAGAACACATCTTGAGATCGATCAACCGATCTTTGATTTATTTTGCATCTTTGGGGATTTTTATGCGTCAGGGATGTAGGACGCAGAGATAACAAAATCTCTGTGTTTGTAACAAAACTCTTACTATTTTATGAGCAACAATAAACAACAAAAGAAAGATACTTGTACAGTATGATTAAGAAACGGTCCAGAGAAGAATGATAACAACAACGGCAACGAACATGTTGGAATGCAAAAAAGGTGCTTACTTTTCTATTGTCTGTACTTACTTCTAATTGGCTTAAACAGCAAAAGTTAACAAAACTTCATAAAGCAGTACATATATTCATTACCATCTTCCACGTAACAAAATCTGGTCTCAGTTTGAGTAACAAAGAAATCCTATGTGCGTGCAAGGAACATGTTGTTAAATTGTAAACTTTTCTTGGCTATTGTTTTTAACTCTTGTGATTGGTCAAAATAATTTAACACAAAAAACCACCCTTTCAAAGTGGAGTGTAAATGCATTTTATTGCGTAAACGGCCTTCATGTAGGTTTACGCATTCTCTGTGTAAAAATGAGAACATGAATCCTATGTGACGAAAGCACCATTGCCGCATAACAAAAGAAATTGCCATCCACCTTTAACCCGGATCATTACTTAAACTGCAGTAAATTATAAAAAAGATACTGTGAAACCTAGGAATGAATTAGTTAATTATTATAAGTGTTAATAAACACAAAACTTTGTAGATATAAGCATGAAATTGTTTACACTTTTTTTCTAGTGCTTGTCAGTCAAGCAATCAAAATAAATAAAAATAAATGGAACAGTAAGTTGCAAAGAAATTCCATTTCTGGAGATGCCCTGCACTTTTGTCGCTATTATTATTATAAATGCAGATCTTGATTTACAAGGAGCAGACACAAAACCATGTACCCTAGCAGAGACAAATATTGATTAAGGGGCAAGTATTTTGAAATAAAATATCTTACACATTCTATGTTGACTCTGACATGAACTAACTTGCCTGTAAATAATTTACATGCATAGTCAAGTTAGTTCTTGTCAACAAATATCGTTTATACATTCACGTTTTGTCAAAGATGCAAAATGTTGGGTATCCACGACGGAAAGTTTAAATCTTCCTAATAAACATCGCTAGCTGCATGTATCCACTATTTGGGAAATATTTTCTGTGAATGTTTAAAGGTCAAAGTGACACAGCCAAGGTTCTTAGCTAACTTCACCATAGCCAAATGACTGACACTTAATTGCGCTTTATAAATTTATGTCATCGGCATTTCTTGTGATTGGACCAGGTGGAGAAATTGCATGGTTTACTTTCCAATATACATACATTCTTCTTCAGTTTTAAAGAAAAAGATGCTTGAACTTAAAAAAGAGATGTGTAAACATTTAGCTGAAGATTCATTTAATGCCGATGATGCAGATGCTTGTTTGAATGTTTGAGTCATGCTGTAGGAAGATAAATGTATGTTTACTTGTGTACAGTTCCTTTAAGTTCCCCAAATCTCAATCCATTGATTAAGATCTACTGACTTACAATTAAAGTCCGCTAAAACTAACAACAAAATAAGAACAATAAGCGACCTCATTCATACTAATCAGACGATCGAGTCGGAGATGCATGTACACTCGACGCAGACGTGTATGCACAAATTGCGCACACGCATTTCGTCGCATGCACATTTTTGGATGGCTGTTTCCGAACTGCACTGTATAGCTATCTAGGTATATAGTGAAACTGTGAAATTTGCATGAAGACAATCTTTTGGCCAAGAGGAATCCCCTTATATACATGTAGTCAAACCCTGTTTTTTGTACACCTACTTAATGAAGACAGCTCATTAAAACAGACAGTTTGCTTTGTCCCTGGGGAAAGAAAGTCCTTACCCTTATATAATTACATTATCTCTTTCAACCTACTTAATATGAACATCCTGTTAATAAATACACTTTCTATGCCCCCCTCAGTGTCTGTATTAACAGATTTGACTGTACCAGCAAGAAGGGAAGGGGTTTACACTTTATGTATTTCATAGACTATTTCATAGCACTCTGATCAATAGAAAGCAAAAACATCTTTCCATGCAAA
This sequence comes from Porites cylindrica, assembly GCA_964035525.1. NCBI lineage: Eukaryota > Metazoa > Cnidaria > Anthozoa > Scleractinia > Poritidae > Porites > Porites cylindrica. The sequence goes on along the minus strand of OZ037781.1, from coordinate 9,018,565 downwards.
TCTTTATATCCTGCAGTACAAATTGCTGAGTTTCATTTTTTCATGGTTTCATCTTCATCCTGGTTAACATGAATTATTACATTCATTCAAAATATTTCTCTGTTTCTAGCAGATTGGCTAAAATCACAGGCATAATTCATCATAACAAGCTACTGTTCGACCAAATTTGGAAGAATTTTGCCATTATTGAACTGATGACATCAAGAGTGCAGGAAAGATGCAGATTATTGAGCCGTTAACCAAGACGACCTGCATGGGGACGAGGTTGAGTAAACTTGTTTTGGTAGTGAGAACAAAAAAGGAGGAACATTGTTTCACCAGCAAGAAATAGGCGAACTATTGGCTAAAAACATAGCAAGAACAGCAAGAAGACAACTTAAAGGACTACATCTGCTATTTGCAGATTATTTTGCGTAGCTGAACAATCCTTTATCCCCTATAAACTTGCCAATTCACGTGCAATATCAAAAATGAACTTAATTAGCTTGTTTTTAAACTAGGAGTTAAATTAAATGAATAATAAAATAACTATTGAATTCAGCTTTCAATTATTATCTAATGAATTATGGAGGTCAAGGAGGGTGATGATACTCAGCCTCATTCAATAATTGATAGTTAACTACATAACCAGCTCCCAGTTGCCTTGCTAGCTTAAAATTGGTAGAGCACAATTCAGGGGTAATAAGGCTCATAATCTCTAATCAGTAGTCCTTAACTCACTCACATGATATTTATATGTACTCACTGAATTGCACTCCACTTAGTCCTGCATAGCCACACCTTTAACTTAATACCATTGATAGTGTAATCCTGGATGACAGAAACAAGAAATGCATATTGTATTAGTTGTCTTGAAAAAAGTCCAGGTGAATTTCACAGATATAATGTGCAATATTTTCTCTCTGAACCACTTTTATAATCATCTGTTTTCATAAAACAGGGCATACAGTAAGGATTCAATAAATTGATATTACTTGCCTTGTGGTGATCAAGTCTTTTGATTGGGGAAGGAATATTTGAATCTTTTCACACCTGACTTAAAGCGCTTTACAATTGTCACAACTGACCATCCAGATGATTCCCGACAATTAATAATGAGAATTTCACATTTAATCCAAACTATCCAGCCAGATTTGCAAATCCTAACTAGTGTGCATGGAGGAGACAGTTTTTCCCAAAAAACAGCGACAACAACAACAAAAACTCCTGAACAAAGCGTATTTCATTTTAATTTTCCACTGACTGGTGCGGCAATGGTCCCGCCGGCCAGATCTGACAAGTGAAAAATGCCCTGAGAACAATTGAAAGTCAACTTGGACTAAACAGTCTGAGACCACTTCCTGAATGTGCCATTCTTTCAGTCCTTTCAATCATGAACTGAGTTGTAACAGTTTAAATAGTCCATGACATCAGACAAAATTAAAGTGAGTGTATTTTACATACATACAAAATACATACATACATACAGTGAAATGCCGCAAATAAGAAGCTATATTTTTTGAAGTTTGGCAAAATAGATTCTTATTGTTTGGAGTACATTGTACTTATTGGAAGTTTAGGCTAAATAGGTTCTTAATTAGGTTCTTTAAATTTTTATGAAGAAGGATACTGTTGTTGAGATTACAAGAAATATTGCTATATATGGTATTTGTCCTTCATAATAGGCATTTACAGTTACCAAAAATCTAACAGAACTAGGTTGTTGTTGCATTTTACATGATATTTTCAGTACTGTAATATAATTTTCCCATATTAAAACCAGACTTTTGGTCAAAATGTTTATGAAAATGTAGTCTAACCCCACATATAAGAACCTGTTGATTTTTCTTGGCTATAAACTGGTTCTTATATTTTGGAGTATTAAAATGACAAATTTCTGCCAGTAGGTTCTTAAATCCTAGGTTCTTCTTCACGGCATTTTACTGTACTTAGCAGGGATGCCAAAATCTGGAGACTCCCTTTTTTATACCCCCCCCCCCCCCCCGACAAATTGACCCAGCCCCAATGGGAATGACTTAGGACATCATAGTGGAGCTCTGGCGCGGAAAGCGCGCCTGCGGAGCACCATGGGTAAGTAAATCTACCCATCCCAGAAAATTTGGTAATCACGTGACCGTACACCGCCCGTCCGTCCGCACCACAGGACAACCAATGCAAGCTCAGGTGTCGACCCATCGAGGTCGAGTATCTTTTTGAAGTTATACGCTGACAAGTTACTAGTTTTCAAATGATCGCAGGCTCAAGTTTAATTTTTTTTTAATTCATATGAAATATGTTGTGTTTTATATGTGCCGCACAATTAAAATTTTGATTTCAAACTGACCTCGGAAGCTAGAATTCAGCCAGTTTTTACAGGCAGGGAAGACATGCCAGTTGCTTTTGACTTTTCTCACCAAGGTCACACGCTGGTCACGCTCTACGTCCAATTTTTATGCTCTGATTGGTCAAAATTTGACAGGTGAGTTCATGTGGAAAATTTATTCAGCATCTTGAAACTTGTTTACTTTGAGAGCTGAAGCTGACAGAGTTTTGTGTCAGCTTGTGATGTTTTTAACTGTCTTTTTCAACTGGATGTACAAAATGAAATTCTGCTGCTATCAAGAAGCTTCAAGAGTCTTCTGTTATTCACAGCAAGTTTGTTTATTGGGGTTTTGGTTGAGAAATATGTCGCTTGTCAAAGTCGGAAATCTGATTTCGGATGGCATCATTTTCGTTTTTCACCTTGCTTGATGCGTAAGAGGGTTGAAAAGTCTGAAGCCATTCTGGCCTTACTTGATAGTTTTCAGTGCATCTCGAATGGTAAGCCTAATCATGAGTAATTATTGTATTTGGTGTTTGTTTTTTATATCTAATTTAATGAAGTCGGGCGCAGTTTATGCGGCTATTTAGTTTATGCACGTTTGTAAGATATGAGACAATGATCTGATCGAGTATCAGGTTTGATTATAAGCTTATAGAATTTAAAAAAGCCTTTAGACATTTTCTCACCGCAAACAGAAAGAAAACGTTTCAAAGAATATTTAGCTATAATTCTGGCTGTAAAAGAAAGCTTTGAGCAATTTTCTTGCCTCGAGTTCATCTTTGAAAAAAACAAACACCGGGAAGCCGGCTTAAAACATAAACAAGGATTTTCAGAGACACTTTAATACTTGTCTTCGTAAAGAAAATTGTTGTCTCTGTATATGTTTCACCGAATTATTTTCCTTTTATTGATTGTTAGTGGTCTCTTTTGTAATTTTAATCGCTGTGCCGTTTGTTTTCAGTCGCTCATGAACATCGCTTGCAGGAGTACTCAAAATGCCGCGCATATAAAACGAAGAAGATTACACATCGTTATAAAACCATTAAACAAAAAATAAACATAATAAATTCTTTATCACGTTTTTTAGTAAAAGCACACGCGTGCTTCGATCGTCCTGAATCTTGAGTGAGTCCGGGGAGTGAGTGCAGTTTGTATTGCAAAATTGTGAAATACTGCTTTCTATCCAAGATCTGTATGATAAAAACAGCGCCTCAAGGTACTGTTTCACCTCAGATGTGATGTATAAAAAGTATAAAAGGTTGGTTTACAGTCGTTACAGATTTTGTAAAGTAAATTATAAACTTGTCGAATGCAAACAATTCGGCCTGATTTAAATTGTTTTCCAAGAATTTGTTTTCCAGGCCTAATCTACTGTGATCAAGAGCCATTACGGCTCTTAAATGTGATCGAAGATGATTGCTATTCTTTGGGTGTACGTATAAAAAGGCTATCAACTCGATCTAAGATTAAGTTCACTCTTAGCTTGGACTGTTTGTAAATTATTTTTCTCTAAAATAACTTAGCCTTTCCCTCAAAAGTCACATGAATGTGCTCTAAAGTTAACTGATTTGTGGAATACAATTGCAAGTTTACTGTTCGATTTAAATTATAAATTCGAGTTAATAGGAGCTTCGCTTTTAGCCCTGGCTAAATCTATACATTATATGAAGTCTTACATGAAGTACATACTATCAAAATTCGCAATCATCATTTTGTTGCTAGAAATAATCTTTGTGAGTGACTAAATAAGTGCAAAAATGCCCCAGAAACCGTCCTGCGAATAAGAAAAATTCAAGTTTTGAGGGAAAAATGGGCTAAATCTCAAACTAAGGCACAGAAAGCTTGAAAGATGATTTTATCCAGGAGATATGGTGACCCGCACAGGAGAGCGGGAGATCAGTGCCGTATCCTGGAGACTCCTAGATAATCCGGGAGAGTTGGCATGTATGACTTAATACATGTACTTTATTAAATTGTCAGAACAGTTAGTTAAGAAGCTAATCGGGGACACAAAAGAAAAATTCCTATCTACAAATACATTTAGGGTGTAGACCAAACCTGAAACTTAATCCCCCACCCCCCACCCCCTTCCTGGACCCCTCATTTAAAAAAAAAAAACAAAAGAAATTATAAAAAAGTAAATTAAAATCACGCAAACAAATAAAAAAGTCCCGTATTATAACTTTCTAGCACTTTTTACTATGAAGCTCGGAGGGTGACCCAGAAACACATTAATTAATTAATTTTTTATAGTTGTACTAAGGCTGGCAAACTTCTATATCGCCAGTATCCGCGAAAGCTTTGCGTGCTGTTAATGTGATGACTGCTCGTGACTTGGCTCGCATCCAAAAGGATGGGGGGGGGGGGGGGGTCCACGTTTTGTCTACACCTTCAAAAATAATGCTTATCATTGAATATGTACAATGACTGAGTACAAAAACAATGCAAAAAATTAGATAAATGGATGATTATGTAAAATAAAATATGATGTAAATGTATTTAAAATTTGATCACATGCATATAAATTCCATTAAGGAAAATCTGTTTGCATTAGGACTTTCACATTTGCCTAAATATTGAGGAAAGTGTATCGAAATCTAACAATACACAAACTGTCCCAAGTGTGTCTCCAAACATCCTCATACCCTGACAATTTAGGGAACATTGCAAGCTTAATACAGGCAAATCCGAAGCATATTTTTTGTTTCGAAACAATCATAATTCTAAACCCCTACAACGCGATCGGTAAAAGAATTTAAGCTTATTTCACGGCAATTATTGATTTTGCACCCATTTCAGCAGACATTTGAGGTGAATTTGTCTTCAAATCAATTAAATATTTACAATACCTGTTCCTGTATTTTGTGTTTTCCAAGAATGTGTTATAAGCAGCTGTTGATATTTCGCCCAATCTCTTCTTAGAATACTCATTACGGCTTGCCATATATCTTATTTTGCGAGCGTTTTTTTTTTTTTTTTTTTTTTTCTGCTGGAGATCGCACTAGCCAAGGAATGGAATGGCTCCTAGCAGGGGGGGGTGGTGAACTTGGTAGTTTGTTTGTCCGGACGATCTTGGCCATCGTGACGTCACGAAGAGAGAAGCGCGCAACTTAGAGGAGTTTTCGAAAATGGCGCCTTTGTCATTTCCAAATGCTACTTTTAAAGTTGGTTTTCCTGGATATTGACGCTCCAAAATGGTTTTTGTCACGGTAGGATAGTGCAGTTCCAACATCTCTTTCCGAAAAGGTGCGTGAAATGTGTATTAATCCGAAAAATAACGCGTATGAGAGCTGTAAACAGTTTCGGTCAATTTCCTCGAGTGGAATAATGTGCCGCAAAAGTTTGCATGTTCGCACAGTAATATCGCATTTTCTCGAAATCGGTGAGGTGTCGAACATCGAAACTTGGCATAAGGGTGGGTTACTTCTATTGGAACACATTGTCTCTGAAGTTAATTGAGATAAACTTGCAGAAAAAATGATCAGTCCATTCGAGTGTGCCAGCGTAGCCTCTAAGCTGATGCAATGGTATTCATTACTTTGCTGTTATCTCCAATAATGCCAATAGTATCACCTATTCAAGCTGTCTTTTCAGGATAAGTAAATTTTAAAGTAGCTTCTGATAGAGGGAAAGTATAGTTGCAACAGCTCTTTCCGAGAAGGAGAGTTAATTGTATTATATTCTGCTGATAATTACCTCGTAAACAGTCTAAACAGTTTAAGCCAATTTTTTCAAGTGGAATATTTGTCGCAGAAATTTGCATGATCGCATATTAACATCGCATGTCTTAGAAAATCGGTTTGGTGTGGAAATTCGAAACTTGGCAGAAGGGTAGATCAGCAATAGTGGAAAACATTGTCCTTGATGTTTAATGGGAGAAATTAGCAGTAAAAATGATCAGTCCATTCGAGTGCGCTTAATATTGATATAAAGAGATGACCTCGACTCGGTTACCCCGGCACAATGTAAGTCAATTATTTTTCGGTTTTAAGAAAAAGTAAACCAAAGACTTCCCTCAACACTATGTGTCTATAATAATTACACCAAGAATATATATATTTTTAACACTTGAAGGTTGTACCATATTGTTGAAGCAAAGGACATTTCTCTGTAATACCTATAAGCTTACATTAAGTTTTCATAAATAGCAAAAAAAATTAATAAGATTTACATACAACTCCAAACATGTACATCTGTTATGCACGAAGCAATTTCATATCGTTCCATATCAATAGTTAGTGCGAATGGAGTCAAACATGTACAGTGAAACTTGTATAATGTAAGCGGACACTGCAGAGAATGCTGTAGTGCCCACTTAATACAAAGTTTCTTCCTACTACATACAGGTTTCGATAGAAAATGCCATATGAGGCAGACCTGCCAACTCTCACAATTCTGCCGTGAGTCTCACGATTTTTTAACTTAATTTTCTCACGCTCTCACGACAAGACTCCCAATCTCATGGTTTTTTGGGAAATATTCTAAATTGAAATATTACCTTGTTGAATAAAAACATAAATTTTGTGGGGAAATTCTTGTGCCTGGATAAGCTTTGACTATTTTAGCCATGAAGTTGTCTTAGCCCAAAGAAATGACTCTCCTGTATGTTTCGTCACGGTGATAACCTATTTTCTGGCCTCTTCAAGTCATCAAAGAAAAAGCGGCATCTAATTTGTTACATAAGGGACCACACTAAAGCAAGGTTATATTAAAATAAACAGTTGATTCCACTGATGGAAAATGGGTAGTTTAATTTTGATCGGGAAAAAATAGAATCTCACTACTTTTTGTAGAATCTCCCGATTTTTTTTCATGAGTCTACAGATTTTCCTTATTAGGGGTTGGCAGGTCTGTATGGGGAGCTAAGTACCATTCAAATAAAAGGTGGAAACATTTGGAATACTTCCAGAGATATGATGATATACATTTGCATTAATATCTTTATTTGTGTGGAGCAATTAATTAAACCTAGATTGTACCTCAAATTTTAAGATATCAAATGAGTGAAACAAGCTTTATACAAACAAAAATGAAATGAGAAAGTACTGTAACTCATTTATATAAGTTACAGAAGTCCCCTGGTGACACCAGCCAAGTGCTGATAGGGCAAGACTCCCAATCTCATGGTTTTCTGGGAAAGCAAAAGGCATCTTAAAATAACAAAAGGCACATAGGGCTCAGCCGAATGGTACCATAATGACGTCAACACGTATGGAAACAGGCCTTTTCTCCGAAACCTGCCCCATTCCCCTATGGCTATTTTTATTTGCGTTTACCCTACCTCACCTCCCCTCCCCATACCTGATGAAACAAGGCTTTCAACAGTTTTTTGAGATAGGATGCTTTTTGTTTTAAAGGATGAGCTCACCATATTTTATTATCGTAGAGATGGGGGTAAGATAAGTTAACAATAATAGACAGATTATTATAGGTGGGTTACTCATTTTTACAGGTATCCCTGGCAAACGAAATGGAAGTAAGGAGCTGACTGGCAGCCACTGAGATTGAGCTGAGGAGAAAGGAAATTGAAAGAGAAGAGAAAGAGTTGAAAAGAAAAGAAGAAAGGTTAAAACAAAAAGCAAAAGAAATTAAAAACACAGTAATAGAGGCGAAGCACCGGGTAGCTGCCCAACTGCAACGAATGGTAGGGCAGCGAGACTGCTTGGCTAACCAAATTCTAGAAGAGACCAAAAATTAACGAAGAAGTAAAAGAAAAACACCAGTGTAAGAAAATTTTATTGATAACAAACCGTTTCTTTTAATCAAAGTCAATGTGCAAAGTTTTTAAATGTAAACAAGTCTAAGTCAGACCTGTTATGCAAGAAAGAAAACACATTTGTTCAGTATATAAAAAATAAAAAGAAACTGGTTCTTGTAATTTCTTGTATCCTGTACAGTCTCTTCTTGCTCCATGGAATCCACTCCATCTAACATCCTCCACTTCCCACACCGCACGACTCTCTTCGTGGAATCTATTATACTAGATCTTTACAGACATCCAGTAAGCAGCACCTCCTCCATCATACACTGCTTGTTTTTTCTCATCATCTACAGAGTATTCCCAACTAAGGAAGCACCTAATTGTAAAATCAGTCAGATAAAAAGAGATTATTTATATATACAAAAGTCAAAACAAAATAAATAAAGGCAATATTATCTCTTAACATCTTTAATTATTTGTTAAGCATCTCTTAAATCAGATGTTATAATGGTTTTCCTCACCTACTCCCTAAACTTCACATTAATATAGGTGAGTTAAACCACAAACACCACCCCCGCCCCCGCCCCCAAGCAATGGTAAAAAAATATGTCTCCCTTGAATTATAAATTTTTGTAACTTCAAGCAACCTATCAGGATAATCCAAAGACTGATTTCTAATCTTAAACCAATAGTTAAAAGGCAAGGCTATGTGAAATATATCAGCAGAGGCAGTACAACAGCAAATTTTAAAGAGGGGCTTTAGAGCTATTATAATGGACCACCTATAGTCATGGAATGATTGGGTCTTTACTAAGTTACGCCTACTGAGAAATTACCACAAAGCTACATCAGCTGGGTGATAAAACTGTACAAGCTGGGTGATAAAACTGTACGAGCAGGCCCCGAAGATTGTTGGAACTGGACAGTGTCACTTGATGTAACTGACAATAGCATGGAGTCCAAGTAAGTTAAAAAGCATCAATGATTGAAAATTAAACTGATGCCCCTGCACTTCCACTCCCAGTAGATCCCCTGCCTTTACATTACCTAATAAACATACATTGATACTCGTGTCATTTTCTAAACTCGTGTAGTTATTGAACTATATTGTCGTTCTTGAACTTTGGTGTCTTTATTGAACTACACAAAAAGGAAAACCGAAAAAATGTATCTTTAAAGAAGTCTCTTTTATATTGTAAAAGTGTGAGAAGGATGATGATATTCATCGCATGAAAATCCTGCAACTTTTTATATCCTTAGAAGTTTTTTCCCCCACCTCATTTTTAATATGCGGACGCCCGAGGAAACACATTTTCAATATTACACCATTGAAACGCTTACCAGCGTCCGTTTTCTTGGCTTTTTCTAGTTTTTTTTTTTTTTCTATTAACTCTGTAAAGAGATTAAGGCAAAGCTACATACCCATCCTTTCTGCGGATTCTCCTCCTGGACTCTCTGCATAAAGCCCTAAAAATGTTGATGTTGATCAAAAAGTTTAGCTCACGGCACTTTACCCCAGTGATAGATTCTGTTTGACTATTTACAGGATAAAAACCATGTTTTCCTTTGTTTGTGGGGCGAAGAAGCAAAGAGAAAGGCAATGTGAACTTATCTCCATCATGAGCAATGAATGTTTCGACAAAAAGATCGTAATTTATAGTGAAAAGTTGCAATACAATAAGCTATAATAATATCCTTGGTTATCGCCCGACGATTTGATTCAATACGCTTTATTAACATTTTGATACGTTTGACTCAAACAGGAAATCCTTTCAAAACCCTTGAAGATTATAGCCCATATTCTATAAAAAAAACACTTGCTTCTTACATTTGTTTAGTTTTAATGAATTGTTTACACAATTTGATAGTGTAGTATGAACATCATGACGCTATGTTTCGTGACCTGTCCACGCCACTTTCGCAATTTTTGTAAACATCCCTGAGGTTTGCGACTTTTATCCCACTGATCATTTTTGCTAACTTATTAGATGACTCACTTCTATCACTAATTGAGAGACCCATACCATATTAACGTCATTTGTTTTTCTCGAGACTAAATTCTGCTGGGCACTTTAGTTATGCGTCTCTAAAGACGCGCCGGTATGAGTTGTACCATCTGGTCGATCTCGGGAAGTTCTTGATTTTTTACGATGGAAATGCTCTTTCCTAGAGTATATTGCAATTTTACTATATAGCATTAATAGATAAACACATACCTTCGGTCGTTTCATCGCAACGTCTCGACTTTTACCTCTTGAAACCACGAAACAATTTCGCTCGCTGAATCCATTCAAAGTTCACGGGATAAATTTCTCGTGACGTCACGATGGCCAAGATCATCCGCCGCGCGATCCCTATAGGAGCGATTGACGAGTTCATCACCCCCCCCCTGGCTCCTAGCGACTGAGCCGTAATGAGAGGTACCGCTGACCGGTTCACATGTGGTTACACATGGCTACACATGGCTACACATGTACCAACACCAGGGACCCCCTGACCTGCACTTAGCCACACTTTCCCACACATAGCGACATATAACAACACATAGCTACACATAGCCACCCATAGCTACATACAGCCACACGTATCCACATAGCCTGCACCCATAGATACACATGGCTACACATAGCCACACTTGGCGACACTTAGCCACATATAACAACACATAGCCACCCATAGCTACACACTGAGCCCCACACATCCACACAGCCACTCATAGCTACACAGAGCTACACATAGCTACATATATAGCCGCAAATTGTTTTTTGAATGTTCTCCTCCTCGCCGTCATGGAGGCTGCTAGTTTGCGGCCATATACATTATTTAAATCCCTCGACTCGCATGATTATGTTAGAAGACTTTGATTGGATCAGAATTCCACCAAGTTGAGTTAACTTATAGCGGTCGCTAATTTCCCTTCGCTGCCCTTTTGTAGCCATGGATCGATTCGTCAAGTCTTTGCAGTTTTCTGCGCGGCTATTTGTTATGATAAACAAACGTCGACAATACAACATGGTGCAAGTTGCTTCCCACTTCAATTAAGAAACAAAAATACGTACCGTAATACTATGTCAGGCTTCAACATAAGATACTGTTCCGTGCAATGGTTGCCGCATATTAGCTTTCACAAGTCGCCACCCACAATACAACTTTGGAATCGTTTGCACTGAAATTGTCAGGTTTTTTTAAATTTTATCCCACTGCAAATTGCCTTAATAGTCTTATTCTTTTTCAAGCAAATAGCACTAAACAGCGAAAATGAACACCCAAAATGATCAGAACGGCCCTATTTACCAGGCCCGAAAAAGGTGTCTAATGGTTGCGAGTTGGTTGTATTAATGCCATTATATATTGCGGGTAGCTTTCTTCACTTCGATTCCGGGTCTGAATCCATAAACATTTATCTTTTGTCATTTCCAAAGGTTTTGACTGAACCTGTAGTTTCTCTATTGCAAGGTTTTAACGATGTGTCAATAGAACAGAGGTGGGGGAGATGGGGGGGGGGGGGGGGGGGGTAGGGTGTAGCCATTTATGGTCTATAGGTATGTGCCGCTGTGAAGGGTAATGGTTTTCAAGCAGTTTTCTCTGGGATAGAGTATATAACAGAGCGTTTGGGTCTAGAATAGGGTATCATTTTCCAGGAAACTGATCAATTGGTTGAAGATTTTAGCCTAGAATAGGGAAACCGGGAATTGCCACTAAAAAATGTAAACAAAAAAATCAAATCGGCATCATGTCTAGGATAAGGGGCGGGGGATTTGAAGAGTTTAGTCCAGTATAGGGTAGCAAAATTCAACTGAACTAGCTCTGGTGTAGACTAAGGGTTCAAGGGTCCCAGCGGCACATCCCTACCCAAAAATTCCTAAAGTACTCCTCTCCCCGGGCCTAAGGGTTATATTTGTTAACTGTGTGTTTAAGCAAACAACCATTTCAACACCTGTTCTATCGTGCAACTACAGAAAATATTGTCCAGCTGTTAACAGCACCAAACTAGAGGTAAGTTACCGCCGTTTGTTTTCGTATATGTTTATTGAGGAAACGCCATATGAGTAGCAGTTGAGTTATTTCTTAGGTCAAAATGTAAGGCAAGACAAAAGAGTAAATAATCTCAACTTACTCGCGAGTAAGTTTGGTCATATTGAAACGGTAGAGAAATCTTTATCTGAAAAAGTCAGTTTAGGGTTACAAAAAATTCTAGACCGCGAGCAGTCGTCCTTCATTCCTCGGAGCCACGCGAGGCGAGAGAAAAAGTAAATTATGCGAATTAACTATTTTTTCTTTGCTTAACATGGGCTTCCGCCCTTGTTTCTCGCTGCTCCCCCACCCCCTCCAACGCGTGTTCTCGATGTACTGTGTCTCACAAGAAAAATAAGAGACTGCTCGCAGTCTAAACAAAATTATCAAGAATCATGGCTCTTTCATCCTTTACATTTGCTTCACGTTGCTTGTGGTAAAATCTCGTTCTTCCCTTTTTCTATTTAGAGTTTTAGTCTGACATTTTCTCAGTTATTCATGAATGATTTCAGTTTATTTGGGCCGAAGGATGCACATCCTTAATTTTTTGTCTAAGGTTAATTTGATTACCGTCTTTTAAAGCTTGTGTGGTTTGAAAACAACCCCATATTCGGTAAGAAATACTGGACAACTTAAAATCGAGAAGAGACCTCATTTAGTGTTCTGCTCCTTCGATTGTTGTCCGACGTGCAACTTGCAGTACCATAACTGTGTGTTAAACCCAGCTAATAATCAAGCTCACTGCTTGAGCCAGGCTTACAGTTGTGTGTCAAAATGCTTGACCGAAAGTTCCATGAACATAACGATAGAGGGACTGGTGGCATCAAGAATCTGAAGACAAAAAATTTCAAATTAATGACTAAAATGCCGCGGTATGGTGAATGAAGAGAAGATCACCTGGAAAATGGTCCCGTAAAGAAACTGTATTTCTAAGAGTAAAGCAAAATGCAAAACAGCTCGTCAGTGTTTTTCTAAGGGTCCTGTGGTACCTCTATTGAGCCCCCACCTCCCTCACCCGTAAGGGAAATTTTTCTCGAGAGTATTACCCATATACTATGGCGACAAATGAATGTTTTGTCAGGCATTTTAGGAGTTACCCAATCAAGAAAGTTTGACAACATGCTATAGAAAATAGCATGATTGATTGAAGCATTTGTTGGCGTTGTTAACAGGGAACTTAAGGCTATGTTTACAATGTAGCGGATAGATTTGACGCCGGCACAAAAATCGTACTACTAGTTCAAACATAAAAACGGTGATTTCTGCGCGATTTATGTAACGGAGCGATACTGCGTTGCGCCAATGTTGAAGATTGGGAGTCCTCGAATAGGTGTTTATAAATCGATGAAGCGGCTGATTTAGCTCTAGCCTGTTCCAGGCGTTTAAAATTTGGAATGCGGCACAAAGTCAGAGCAGCTGGGAAAAAAAATAAGGAGGGAGAGGTGGAGAGAGGAGGTAACCTTCCTTTGCTCGGCTCAACCCACGCTGTTTTTCTTTTCACATCTTTTTGTGCTGTCCACAGAAACTGAACGCGTGGAACAGGCTTACACGGCTCAGTTGACCTGGGTAATGACTATTTAACGAACAGATTCCATGTTGCAGTGCGCGGTGCGCCTGTTCAGTAATTCCAGATGACTTCAAAATGTGGCAAAAACAAAAATGCGGCACTGAGCTGCACTGAGCCGCATGTGAGTGTGTCACTGATGTTTTAACCAAATTTTGACGTCTTCTATGATATTAGTGAACAGACCCAGGGTTACATGGAATCTATATAGTTTACATAATGAGCCTCGTACCGCTTTACTGTTCGAGGATTTGTCCTAGATTTTCAAGTCTTTCAAGAACTTGTCTCGGTTTATTGTTTTTTTTTTTTTCTTATCTATAAACAGCTCCTAGTAAGCCATTTTTAAAAGGCTTTCACTTGCTTCAAACGAACTGCAAACAATTTCAAAATCGCGTCCGTGTTGAACAAAAAATAGAAAAGCAAGTCTCCACTTCATCCATCATGTGTCTGTACTCTAATATATCATCACCACATTGTAAAAATGCGTGATCAATACATGGACATTAATTGTGATCAGTTAGATGGGTACATGACGGGCTCCTGGTACATGTAACTTGCGAACCAGCACCCAGGTATGAGATCTTGCGCAGGAGAATATTGTGGTCCACGCCATCAAAAACGTTTAAAAGATAAAATAGTATAAAGATAGAAATCTATTTAGCGTCCATGGCCAGTCCATGTCCATCCTTGTCATCCGTTGCAAAAAAGACAACAGGAGACAGTTTAAAAGGCCAAATATGAAGTTTTTAACAACAAATCTCGGGACCATTATATTTGGAATTCAAATTATGCGCACTAAAATTGAAAGGGTTTTGCATTTTAAATTGTAGCCCTGACGAGACCTTTTAAGACAGTTTTGTTTAAAATAATACAAATTGTTTGACTGCCGTTGTGATCATTAGTCGAACGTTAAACGAGCTTATCAAAGAGGATTGATCATATATAATCAAAAACAAGCTTGCTTGTAGCATTTACGTTTTTTAATGATAACAAAGAAGAAGGAGAAGAAAAGAAAACACTTAGACACTTTCTCATAAGTAAGTAAACTTTATTAAACTCGGCCTTGAATATACTAAGGCCGATCTGTCGAGACCTTTGACTGATTATTTAATTAAAACTTTTTTTTTTTTTAAACTTGCGTTTAATTTTTAACTGCACGTCTAAATAAAGAATGTCAATGTATATATCAATGTCTTAAACACGGCAGACATGCACCGGGACTGACTTTCACTACAATCTTCTATGAATACTAAAGTGAAAAGAATAAAACCAGATTTTGCATTTGACGGGAGCGTTTTTAAGTTGTAATGCAAAAACATTTTCATGGGGATTTGCGAGTCGGGGGTGTGTTCGAGCAACTCGCTCGCTTTATAGCCATGAGGTACCAGGAATCTGATTTATATTGGTCTTTACTGTTTTTTGACTTTTGCTAACAATCTTAATCTTAATCTTCTTACTCCTCTTCTCTACTCAATCCCTACTCGGCGGTGAGTGAGTAGTTCAAGTGTAGTAGCGGTTTTTATAGCCAAAGCTGGACATGTTTGGATAACTGACCGTAGGAATAAAAACAAGATAAACTCGCATAGGTAATGTTTTGGTATTACTGAACATACATGGCTGCGATTTACAAGAAGCTACAAACCGATGAATAATTAAAACGGTTTTTAACAAACCCAAACAGGAACTTCAAAGAGACTAATGAATGAACCAAGGTCAGCTCTGACATGAAAAACACGATTACGTATATGAAAAACTCACATCCGACCATGGCAAGAGAACAATATTCCTAATTAAAATGGTATTAAGTAAATCCGCGAGCTAAGCAAACTTTCAAGTAGAAGTCTGAAAATCACAAAATAAAAAAAGGAAAATGCCTATGCGCACCAAATCCAAATTAACCTTGACTCACCTAATAATAGAAAAACGAAACTTAGAAGAAATACAAATCTTAAAAATAACTATTAAAATACTTCACAGCAGTTGTAAAAGTTTTATTAAATTGATCTAAGCTGACGTGAGTTCTTTTGTTATAACAGTGCAGGTTCACGTTATCATTGGGGTTCATAAATGCGCTAATTTCAGTCGAAATTCGCTGTTTCCAGACAGCTGGCTCGGGCTGGGAAAAAATGTGCCTTAGTTTATTAAAATCTAAAAATGGTTAAACAATTAAACTTATAATGAAATTAAAGCTTAATTACTCCAGTAAAATAGTAATTTACGCAAATCACAAAAATCATTATCAGTTTTACTTTCCTCGACTAAAAATAAAATAACGTAAAAAAAAAAACTTAAAAAGGTAAGCAAGAACTATATTCCTGTCTCGTGTTTAACAAAGATCAAGAAAATAAGAAAGAAAGATTTTCTACGTTGTCGAGAAATATACATTGGGATGTACAATTTTTTGAAGGTAGTAAGTATGTTAATATAGCTGCATGTTTTTTGGCCGTAAACAATGAAATGGTTCTTTTTATATTTATTGAGTAGGGTCAAGATAAAATACCTCCACCTCATCAGGTGAGAAGTACCAAGTCCCGGCCAGGATTGTGCTCGGGTTCTGCACTGCAGCAGGAGCAGGGTAGGCCCAGCCAAGGCGTGCGAATGAGTTGCTGTTACTGTTGGAATTATTAGCAATGTAGATGTCATCATAACCAAACCGTGGACCATACCCTGACCACCTGTCAATTGCCCCGTATGGCCCCCTCACCTCACTTACAAAGGGATCCAGTTCTTCTTTATTGCTAATTGAAAAAATAAACGCCTTGCGAGTGAAGCCCCAGTCACCACTGGACTCTAACAAACCAACAAAACGTAAGTATTAACTTTTGAGTAAACACTGTGGTGTAGTTACTCTGTAGTGTATTTTCCTTAGTTTGAATTTTATTTATTTATTTATTTTTATTCTTGACTTTAAATGAATTATCATAAACTAAAACAAAACAAATTTAATAAGAACCATGAGTGAAATGGAATCACACATTTTTTTCAACTTTCCTTTTTTTTCTTATTTTCCTCCCTTTGTTTATTGTATTGCTATTCCTTACAGTTAGTTATGAAAATGGACATAGTCTTTAAAGACAGATATACAGAGATGATGTATGATATACGCCAATGATAATGCATTTCTTATTTGCATTGACATGTGATGACTAACCTTTCAGACCTTTTCCTTAGGGATAAGGGAACCAGTAAGGGATAATCGAGAAAATAATTTTGGGGATAATTGAATTGTTTTAGGGAGTAATGAAAGTTCATCATGGTTCTACATTAATTATGATCTACACTTATTTTTCTCCCCTTTACTTTTATTGGTTATAGGATCGCAAGCTGGATAATAAGGTGGGAATATCTTTGCCGCCAAGAAAACCCATTTTACTATATTCGCAAAACCCACGAGACAACGGCTGCATGGTTATTGTGTTTTTGTTAGCACTCGAGAAGAGTCTTTGTGAAATCGCCGCTTGTTTACACGCGTAAAAAGTCGCCTCTGGAAACGGATTAATCGAGCCTTTGCAATGCCATAACAATCACAATGACTATTGCATCTTTTCAGCTACAGTTATACCTTCTTTAATTCTAACATGAATGTAACTACAAAAATTTGTGGCAAACATTTTTTTCTTTCCCACAAAAAGTGCGCGGAAAGGGGCAAGTTTTTCCCCCAGCACCTCCCCCTGCGTGTTCCCTGACTTTTAGACTGTAGTAGGTATTAAACTAGATTCAATTTACTAAACTTCAACTTGACTGCCTGGAGGGTTGGGAGGGGGGAGGAGTGGGGTACTCCCATTTTTTGGCTAGATAGGTATGCGACGCTCGAAAAAGTATGGTATTTGAGGGTCTTATTCTTCCATACTGAATCAATTTTTCCCTTGTTAGTGTTGTGTTCCCGCCGTTATCAATTGGTTAACATTCAAGAGTCTACAGGTATAAATGCCCAGCTACATGAGAAAAAAAAAATGGTCTGTTAGCTGAACTTTACTTTAGAGTATCATGAAAGCGACTTAATGAAGACTTTTTCGGCGTTTCTTTACTCACGGTCTTTTCTTCGCGTGCATGACTGACAATTAATTTACGAAAAGGCCTTCCGATCACGCAGGGTATGTGTTGCCTTTAAATTCTTAGTTTGTGTTTTTATTTTCCTTGAATTGGGTCTCATTTTGTAGGGGTGCGCCTCTGAAGAGCGCGTCCTCGTAAGAAACGACCAGTGATTTCGGATTAAAAAATTAATTTTCTTTATATTCTGGGATATTAAAGTCTTTACATAATTAGGTACAAAAATGCATTTTGTTTGGCCGAAAATGCGAAATATATTTTTTTACGAATTTTTGAATTTTCGGCCGGTTAGCACCGACGCAAAATAGCCTTTGAAACTACAAAAATCGCCTACATTGCCGGCGCTACAGAAAGCAAACAACTCGTTCAAGAAGCCCGATTTTCTTTTTAATACATGTATACAGATACACCACTCCAGATGTCCTAGCCATATCACAGTTCCGAATTATTTATTCATTTTAACGGCAAGAATCTTTTTCCTGGCAAGTGTTATCAGCCTTCCATCAAAACACGAAAATAGCTCAACCTTGAGGGGAGTTGGCACCCGTCTGAACGTTGCTATGTGCATTTTATACAAACTAGAAATGGTAGCAAACCTAAAAAGGAATAATTTTTTTTTACGTTTTCGAATATGATCGCCGTTTGAATTTCCAGAAATTTTGAAGACCTGATAATTAACGAACACTTGCCTTGTGCTTTGCTCGTGAAAGTCAACTTCACTTGATGGCTTGATGGATCGCACCTTAGTTCTTTTTCATTTTAAGGTTATTTCTTAATCGTCTGAAATTATATTGGTCGTTGATTCCGTGTTTACACTTGCTTTGTCGCGATGTTATCTGGTTTGTAAAATGGTCGTATCCTCGAGTTTGACTGGTTTGTGACACCTGACCTCGAGGTCTTTGCTAAAAATAGTTTTTCTTTAGGATCGACTCCTCAAGATATGGCAGTAAAATTTCTTGGGCAAATAAAACTAATTTCTTTGCAAATGTGACGCTATAAGACGCTAAGAAAGCAATTTAGCCCAGTCATCTATTTGAAATACGTATGCGTAGTTGTATGAGTGACTTTGTATTTCATGCCCAGTCCTCGTGGACTGGACACGAAGCAGACAAGAGGGTTTCAATGGGGTGGTGGCTTTTACGGCTTTCGGCTAAAATTTTGAATCTTTTACGGCTATCGGTTAATTTTTTCAGTTACGGTTAACGAAAACGTTAAAAATTAATTTCTTTTGTTTCAAAGAGTTAAATATTAATAAACTTCTATTTTTGTATCTTTAAAGCAAAAGAGAGATCTTAGGACCATCTTGGGGTGAGTTTACAGAAAATGTAAAGGTTTTCTTTCCCCAGGGACAAAGCAAACTGTCCTTAATAACGAGCTGTTGTTGCTGTTGTTCTTTTAACCATAGCGAAGGAGTGTACTGTTTTTCAGACCTGGCCTCTTAAATCCATACCTGTTTTTAGACCTGGCCTCTAAGAAAGAAGGTCGTCATTACTTAGATTAGAACAGCAACGAGATGGAACAGAATGAATGAGGGAACAGACATGGAAAAAGAAATATGCATTGCTGAAGTAATAGCGCCAAACGCTGGGTATCAACGATTTAGATCATGCGCTCCATGGTCAGATCGAAACAACAAAAATCCTTCCAGTGACTTGCTTGTTCTTTTGTAGGCACAAAAATATGCGCTAACAAGGAACTCTAAGACCCAGGTTCTTAGTCTTAATGCTTACCGCTACCCGATGGAAAAGCTACAAAAGCTACATGAGCTCTTCGGATGCATAATTATGTGGTAAGTAAAGAGGGCAAGAGTTCACGTTTCGTGGCCACGGCCCAGGTACGTTAGCCCTTGCCCTTGTGAATCATTTTAAAGAGCTGTACACTTTTTTCTTGGTTTTATTGGGTTTCAATACCTATACATAATCACGTAGAAACGTTTTAAAAAAATCCTCGACGTCTTAATCTTGTCCAATGATTTTTCGAAAAACAGTGGGGCCTGGAACGAACTGTTGTAGCGTCACCTCATTCTCTCTTGGTAGCGTTTTAGTGGATTCTCAATTTTCTTCTCTAAAATGTGTTGAGCCAATTTTTTCAATGCATCTACGTTAAAATGAAGAAGTAAATTTATCGATGTATGGCGATTCAAAGGCAATTACCTCTAACAAATAGCGGAAAAAATTTGAATGTCACGAAACAACCGTGTTACGCTCGCGACCAGCAACGAGTGCCATTACTTTTATCACAAACAGGACAAAAAATTCCCTTGGAGGACAAATGATAAGAAAACCAATATTTTAGTAAAAGCGATTGCTTAATTAAGGCACAATAGTATCCCGGCTCTACAAACCAAGAAGGACATTACAAACAGCGAAGTTAAAAGAGGAGAATAACAAGGCAAGTGTTCGTTGATTATCTTGTCTTCGAAATTTCTGGAAATTCAAACGGTGCGCATATTCGAAAACGTGAAAAGCACAAAAATTTTATTCCTTTTTACGTTTTACTATCATTTCTAGTTTGTATTAATACAGATAGCAACGTTCAGACAGGTGCCACACTTTTTTAAACTGCCCTCAAAGTTGCGCTATTTTTGGTTTTGATGGCAGACTGATAACACGTGCAAGGAAAAAGATTCTTGCCGTTAAAATGAATAAATAATTCGGGTGGTGTATCCGTATATTAAAAAGAAAATCGGGCTTCTTGAACGAGTTGTTTGTTTTCTGTAGCGCCGGCAATGTAGGCAAGTTTTGCAGTTTCAAAGGCTATGGCGCGGTGCCAGCCGGCCGAAAATTCAAAAATTGGTAAAAAATTATTTCGCATTTCCGGTCAAACAAAATGCATTTTTGTAACTAATTAGGTAAAGACTTTAATATCCTAGAATACAGGGAAAATGAATTTTTTGATCCGAAATCACTGGTCGGTTTTACGGAGACACGCCCTTAAATAAGGTATCAGTTTTCGTTTCTCTCATCCTCAAGTAGGGTCAGTACTTCAGGCCCTCGGAGACAAACATCTATCCGAAATTTATGGGGGTACCCTGCCTGGAACAGTCACACACACTAACTTGATCGAAAAAACTAAAAGTGTAAACAACAAAAGCAAAATATGTAACTAGACACAATAACCAATGGAGATGGATTCCTCGAGGTTATGAATTTTAGCGGCAGAAATAAATAAATGAAATGAAAACAAAATAATAAAGCATTTCTTTTCATCCCGTAATAATCCAATGTAAATAAGAACACATGATGTCGACTTGTTTGACTTGATCGTTTTACCAAGGTACAAGAATTGACATACCTACAACACTCGTCACAATAGCTGGGACAGTAGTGGTATTTTCTACCCCCTTAATGTTGGATTTTGCGAGTTGGAATGACAGGAGCAAAAAAAAACAACAACACTGGGAGGGAAGGAACACATTTTTTCTGTCAGGAAATGGGTACAGCACGGGGTGTCCCAACGTAATGTGACAAGGATTGTAGGTAAACATTAGGTATAACGGCGGGGCTCTCGTGCGCGCGAAAAACAAGCAGCCGGGGACTATGGATAATAAAATTTGGTTATCTATGCATTCAAGGAATTTTAATTGTGACACAATCTTCCCTCCTTACGTCCGCCCTTTCATATTACCGCGTGTAAAATGTCACACTCACTTGTTATAAGCGTTAATCTAAGGTATATTCGATTTGTGATTAACTTGATATTAGACATCCACTTGTCAAAATAGGGTATCCGCTAACAACTGTCCGTATCGAAGCCTCAGGTTTACAGCTTTCTTCAAAGGCATTACTTAAAAGATCAAATGAGAGCTTCCTTTTTGGCCCTCGCTAAATCTACATGTTACCTTGGTAAGTGCCACTGAGGAAATAAGAATTGGACTTAAATGAAAGAATTAATAACCCTGTAATCAGACATGGCCTACTGATGGTGAAGAACGCCGCGGGTAAAGACGACGTATCTAATATATTCCATTCGACAGGTATCCCGTCAGGTAAGTATAAAGTATTTCCCGCAAAAATTGCTGTGAGTTATTATAATACGGTAGTTTTCACTTTTTTGCGCGGGTATAGTCTGGTCGGGTGAACAGGAAACCAAAATGTGACACCCACAGGCATTTATGTCTGATTTTGGCAACATAGGTATTCTTACTAGCTTGAGTACGCTGATTTTGAAAATCATTGTTGCCAAACTCAGATCTTGTGCTAAGGTGGAGTTTGGGGGATTTTCACTATGACGTCATTGTCCAAATGAGGGGTTTTCTTTCCTTTAACAATTCCAAATTTAAAAGAGACAGAAATTCTTTTAAAGCGTTATTAGTGTTATAAAAATTATATTCTAAGAATTTTTGATTGTTTTTACGCTGCTTATATTAACATACAGCCATCACGTGACACTTGACCACGCCTTCTTATAGGAAAATCACCTTATCACTTGTATATTTATCACATTGGTAGTCTTTACACTAGAGCCTAAATAAGCTAAGAAATATTTCAAGAGCAGCAAATTTTAATTACTTCAAGTAAAATAAAGCTTCACACACAACCGATTCTTTTTTACTTCAGGTTAACTTAAGGCTATTTTCCCACGCAACATAACTACGATTGACTGACGCGTTTCGCCTTTCTCAAACCTCAAGGGTGCTTACCATGCACTTGACAGAAAATTTCGGAAATTCCGGATGGATGGTAAATGGTAAGGTCACTTTTCGGAAATTCCAACCAAAAATTGAGGAGTACGTTTTGAGGTAGTCCGTTCATTCCAGTTGGTACAAACCAAACGCAATGTTGCTTACCAACTACCAATTTCTCGGTTCCAGACGCATTCGCCCCCTTTTTGGATTCAAACCGTAACGGATGTGGCAACTCTACGGTAAACTGGTAAATCGCTTACCATTATGCTTTCGACACCCCAGCCAGATTTTTCTGTCAAATGGTAAGCATCCCAAGAAACCACAAGTAAGTCGGTTTTAAGGATGCTTTTCAAGTCGCTTAAAACTTTCTTGAATCGTTTCAACTTTCCAACTTTAATGAAATGCAAAGTAAAGTTACTTGAGATTTTACTTAGGCCTTTACACACGAATTTTTGGTTAAGTAAAACTCAGCAGCTCTTAAGTCTTACTTAACAGCCTAGTGTAAAGACAGCAATTATTTTTTTGTAATGTACTTAGGAATACATATACAACTTTTGGTTTTTCTTGTGCAATGTTGAATCCTAGTTATTTCACAATTCACTTTGGGCCTCAAGCTTGCTAAGTGCTTTGTTTTATTTGGGCCTCTTTGTCAACCAGGTACCTGTGTTGCGTGGAAAGTGTCCTTTCCACCTAGTAACGAATGGTTGATGTCAATGTTATTAGCAGTGAACTGCATCAGGAAGTTGTCCGGGTTTAGAACCAGTTAGGACAACGGTGCCATTTATCTCTTTCAAGAACAGACTGTATCTTGCCCCAGTGAGGGGTCCAACTTAAGGATTTGGCTGTTGTAGCTGTATATGGCCCGCCTGGTGCAGTAGATCTACTAACAGCGTTGAGTAACTAGGAGCGTACATCATAACTTGTATGATGTAATCCCCCATATCAGTGCTTAAGAATTCGAACAAGTCTCCAACTTTTCTCATGATGCTTTCCTGTTGATAGATGACTGCGGTATTTGTGTATTGTTTTTTTGGGCTAGCTTATTATATCCCGGCCGTACGTCAGATAGCTGGAATATTTGGTTACGCACTGCAGTATAGTGGCCGAGCTCAAAGCAGATAAAATCATAACGATAACTGCCTGTTGAGATTCCTCTTTCTTTTTGCCAGTCTGGTACTAAGCGCTCAGACACTTTTTGTACCTTCCCGGCCCTTTTGCAGCTAGAGATCGCTGACCTCAGCTAGGCGGAATTTCATTGCATTATCCAGATTAGCCTGAATTTCAGACAATTACTTTGAGTCCTTTTTTACTCTTTTAGCAACGTCTGAATCGACCGGCTGCTAATCCCGCCCAGTGTGACGTCACTACCCGAAAACCGGGTAGTGTTTGATTGGTTGATTCTTGTCCAAACATTCGCAGAATTATGTATAGTTATGAGAAATTTTAGCGGGATTGCCGGGTCGGATGCCTGGCATGTTTGCGTGGAGTTAAAAAAATTCGAAAGCGAAAATTTCTGGGATTTAAGTCTTGTAATTTCCACCGTCAAGTGTAATGATTCCGTTTAACTTTTTTTTCTTGTTTTTTTTTTCTTCTTCGTTAAGCACCAAATAGTTTCCAAAAACCAAAAAGTTTCCCGTATTTCTCAAAAAAGTTGCTCAAAAAACAAACAAAAGTTCCTCAAAAGTTGCTCGAAAAAAACCAAAAAACTTTTTTTGGTCTGATGCTAAAATATGCAACTTGTACAACAAAAGTTAGATTTCTAAGCATTTTCTTCAATTTTGCGGCGTAACCAGCGTTGCTAAATAACTTTGTCCTAAATAAAAACCAGAAAGTCTAATGAGCCAATAAAAATGTTGAATGTCCTTCTTCAACCGAGACACAAGTCAGTCGAGTGTGAATCTTCGTCCACCATTATGAATTTTCTCTAAAAACAGCTGACCTAGCAGCCCGGCTACTTTTATCTTGCGCCCATGATCTGCCCCAGGAGGGAGGATTTGGCTTCTTTTTTTTTATAGGAAATTCAGAAATTGTTTATTTAAACATTGTGAAATATGGAAGAAAGGCCAATTTGAAGCACTAAAAGCTGCTCCGATATCTCAGAATTAGAAGATAACTCGAGAAGTTGCTCGAAGTACGAGAAGTTGCCAAAAAGTTGCCGAGCAACTTGTGGAAAGCCCTAGGAGTGGTTACATCTTTTACGCTTTCTCTTTTTATTGCCTCTTTATTTTGTTCATCACAAACACTTTTCCGTGTCTTTGCGCTTCTAGCAGCTATGCACATCTCTTCGGTCCTTGTGGAAAGCCACTCCTCAGCGTCTGTACTGAGAGAATCGCTGCAGCTCCTTATCTTTTTAGATTTCTCCATGCACCTACATCTTATTAAGCAGTCTGGCTATCCTAAACTATTTGAACTTACTCGAATTTCGAAGTTGCCTTGGTCTTGAAACTTATTTAGTGACATGAAAATTAATGTAGGAATGTGAATGTTTTGCAATAACTGCCAAGAGCTCGAGCAATCAAAGAATGGCTTATTTTCATGTACTATCTACTATACTATCTATAGTGTTTTAAAATACTATGTTAAAAAAATTGTCACGATAAATACCACATCTTTAGCCATACTTGTGTGAATTTTATATTAAAAGTGCGTCATGTGACGCCTCGAAATTCTCAGAAACAGCGTTTTATAAATTCTCTAAATGGTCTTTAAAATATATGTAGAACTCTTTGAAACAATTTCTGGATCTATTAAATTTAATTATCTTAATGAAATTATCACGATAAATATTACATCTTTAGCCATAATTGTGCGAATTTTATATCAAAGGGTGTGGTCAGTTGTCATGTGACGCCTCGAAATTCGCAGAAACAGCGTTGCATAAATTCTCTAAATGGTCACTCAAATGTACGTAGAGTCCTTTGAAACCATTTCCGGATCTATTCAGCTTAAAATTGGGAAAGGAAAGAAAACTCCTTATTTGTACAGTGAAGTCATAAGGAAATGCCCCAAAACTCCACCTTAACACAAGCTTGAGCTTGGCAAGAGTAATTTTCGAAATCAGCCTACTCGAGTTAGTAAGAATAGCCATGTTGCCAAAAATCAGAAAAAAATGCCCGTGGGTGTTACAGTTTGGTAGCCTGTGTAGAAGACATACTATTGAGTTAATACTATGGTCCATGTATTTTCTCGCCAGGAACCGGGAGGATAGATATTCAACATATCCGCAATTTTACAGAATCGTTAATACGTAACAACCAGCCTCCCTAGTTCTTACAGCAGTAAAAATAGTTAAGAAGACTGGTTTGACTCAACTTTACGTTTTATTGCTATTTGCTTTTGAACTGAGCAAGCAATATTCTTACCCCATGGAATGTCCGTGTAACCTCCAAAAACGTATTTACCCTTTTTTATAATGGTAACTGTGTCTCTTTTTCCATCGCAGCGTTTGTGAAACTGTGTACGGACATTCCAGCCGTGCAATGTAGCCCGCCAGCACAGTAGCCAGTAAGAATTGTTCCCAACCGCTGGGTCCAGAAATTTTCCCAGATGGTGGAAGTAAGAAGAATTTGTTTTCAATATGTTTGAGTCCATGTACGCTAAAAATAAGAAGAGAGTAAAATAAGAGCTTCAACGATTGCAAAAAGAAGTGGTTTCTAGTGTTTTACATGTTCTAAGATGTCTTAAGATGGAACAAGAAGGTCTGACTAAAAACTTCTTATCGGTCTTAACGTCAGCTTCTTCCCTTAACCCAGAGACCGCAAAGCTCCATTGAGGGGATGGGGTGCTTGGGGTGCTTTTTTACTTAGTCACGTGAATCGTTTGTTCTGGCAACCTCTAAGTTTAAAGACATACTATCTCGATATTCAGCCACTGAAATAAGACCAGTATTAAAAGCTACTGAGATAATAAATACTAATTTTAACATAAAATCAAACGTACAAACAGCCATGGCCCAAAATACCGGGCAGATTAATTTTAGACAAAGCTGCACCGTTAATTTGCACTCTTAAACTCGAAGGGCAAAAACGCTTTTGAACGTGGAGTACAACAATGTTGCGCAACAAGTTAAGAGAAAATGTTGCCCGTATTACTTGACCTTAAAGATCATGTCAAATCTTCATGTGCTTTTATCAAATTGAAACCAAAGGACGTCAACAAAACTTTCTGGTTTGATTTTTTTCTTCTCTAAAATAGCTATCAACGAAAAAGGGGAAATAAACGCGATAGTAATGATGACAATAATGAACATGATTTCACCATTTGATAGACCCCAATTACACAGCGGCCATTTTTATCAGAGGAATCTACAATCTCAATGTACATTATATTTACCGGTGCAATTAACGCCGATATATTCTGGTCCCTTGCAGATAGATAGGAAGGATCCTTTGGTGTTATGGCATTTGGAGCTGTTGTCACAGTTGTGTTTTTCTGTTGCACACTCGTTAACGTCTGAAAAACAGGAGGTTCTACTATTTAGCTTGTTTTTTTTTCTATATATAGTGTTTTCGACCACAAAAGGACTATTGAGAAACAGTTTTCTCTATGACTGCGATGATTACAGAAGGAATTGATTCTAATCTGAGTCCTATAGGCCATTTGCACTAAGAGGTCATGTGACATCGTTTTTATCAAAATGAAAGTTATATGATTTTGCCTTCGAAAAACGATTAGGGCGTCATATCTTAAACAAAATAATAGTTATTTGGTTTTTCAAACCAGCACCATTTTCTTAAAATGAGTAAGTTCTAGCTGGTCACGTGACCAAAATGTGATTTTTAAAATTATGAATTACCTCTTTCTGAACACAAATTTTGCGCTTAAACTTCAAGGAAAATGTTGAAAAGATGATGTCGTAGCGTTTACAGCACATCTGAGCGTAACTATCACACGTTTAACAAGATATAAGCAAAAAGTGCCATGTTGGAGGGCAAGAGTATGTCCTCCAACATGGCGGCCAATACAAATCATACTACTTTGTTGAAAAATCAAAGTGCCATAAAATATCTCCCTTAAATGCGTTTTCTCTCAAATTTCGGGTGTAAGATAATTTTTATGTGCTCTGATCACGTGACCTCTTAGTGCAAGTAGCCTATTACCACTACTAAATGCTAGCGCTGTTCTAATAATGAAAATAACACTGTAATGGGATACAGTGTCCGGAGGCAGTACCAGTCATATATTCATAAGTAATGGTACAATAATCACTCTTCGAGGTTTTTTTGGCTTTTGTTGTTGTTATTTATATTTTTCTTCTAGCCGTATGAAACTCTTACAAGATTTTGTGTTTTAGTTTCATAAAATCTGAAATTATCACAAATTTTGTTACAGTTACGATTAATTTATACAAATCGGACTCCAGCTATGTGGTCTCCTGACTCCACTCAGACCTATTTCCATTATTAACAATATAAGTAGTATAACTATCATTAAAATTACTATTATTATTATTATTATTGTTATTATTATTGTTATTATTATTATAATCATTTCTTGCTTTGTACACTGGCTGATCTCGTACCGATTTACCTGCTAAGGGAGCGAGTCATAATCCCTGACCAACGTCCCCTTGGATTTCACCTCCTTACTCTAGAACTCTAATACTTTCCTTAAAATCCTTGATGTTCCTAGTAGTGTAGTTTTTTAGATTAATGAAATACTAATTCTAATGTCCAACTTTTCTAGCCACTTATCCAAGTTCTTTGTCACACTTCCCAATGACCATACAACAATCTGTATCTCCTGCACAGTTCTCATGTTCCATATCCTTGCAATTTCTCTTTTAAGCTCCTGATATTTTATATCCTTCTCATTCTCCTTTTCAACAATTCTCTTATCCCCTGCTGTAGCAATATCGACAATGGCGCACTCTCTCTCCTGTTTGTTTACAACCACATGATCATGTCTATTGTAGCATCGATGACATGATCACATTGGATGTTCATTAACCCACAGTAGTTTAACTTCATCGTTTTTACTCACACTGTCAGGCACGTGTTCGTAACACTTGTCCTTCTTTTCCAGATGATATTTCTCACATAACTTCCAACGAACTACTTTTGCAATATTGTCATGCGTCTGTTTATATTCCCTTTGGGCTAACCTTTTACATTCACAGACAATTTGCTTTACACTCTCGCCACATTACCTACATAAGGGGGATTCGCACGGTCTCGCAGTTAGCATGTTCCTGGCCCGCACAAATAAGTGCTTCTGTTTGAATCTTTGAGTGTGCTTTTCGTAACCTGGCAGCTCCAAGTTTTCTTACATGTGTTGTTCCAGGTATTCCTCATAAAATTGACCATGCAGCTTTTTTTCCTTCCAACTGTCGAGTTTCAGCTCATTGTTCCAAGATGTCTTCAATCAACTTAACTGACAATTTCCTCACTTTCAATATACCTTACCCCTTACCCCTTGCAGTAAAACGACCCAAGAATTCTTCACACACCACCCAAAACTGTTTTACTCACGTCTCACACACCCCTCACAGCTTATTTAGTCGGCCCGACCTCCATCCTCCCTTGATACATACAACCTATCAACATCGCTTTTTGAATGGAAAGCACCATTCATTGTCAACACCTTTCTAGTCATTTTATCCAATGTTTTCAGTTCTTCGTTTGCCCATCTTAGTTGCTCCATACTTGATCAGCACTGACAGCTGCACAGGTGTTAATCGCTATAACCTTATTTTTTCAATTCAATCTTGATTTCTACATTAGTTTCAGCCTTCTTTGTTACTCTCTTGAATTTTTTTTTTCATCTTCTTTTCGTTTATTAAATCCGCCTCAATAATCCCTAGATATTTATACCTTCTTTCACCTTTTTCTCCCATTATCAGCCCATACAAAAGAGTTATACCCTCAAACCTTACTTTCTTTTCCCTTGTCATTACTAACACAGTAGTGATAGAGGGATAAAATTAAGCCCCGTTGGTGACGAGTAAGTGTCTAGTAAGGTTGAGGTAAATCATTGATATGCATAAGGGTCGAGGACATGAATTCACCCATTGTTTTAACCTAGGAAAAAAAGTGGTTTCCTTCATACTGATAAGTGTCTTCCTCCATATCTAATGAGCGTCTCTCTTATACAATAGGAACAATAGGCTGGCCTAGAATTGCCCGGTCTCTTTTAACCCTGATGATTGGCTCATGCAGAAATTATTATGTGTTCAAAATGAAAGCGCTCATTTCTTGAACACGCTATCGTTACAGAGTGTAACTGAAAAATCTTTAATCATTTCTTTAAATTATTATGACTAAAAACAGGATATAAACAAAACTTAAGTACAAAATTCAGGTATTCTATCTCGAGGAGACGACTAACTCTCAGGGCTTGGTGAGCAATTATTAACTTAACAAGGATCAAATGAAACACACTACTAATAAACGCTAGCAATAAAACCAGTCAAGAAAGATAAAGCAAGATATCTGTTTTGCAACTGAAAGTATCGCTTATCTTTTTCATCGTCCCGAAGATCGTTTTCAGAAAGCACATCATCCATGTTGCCCTGTGCTTCTTGCATAGCTGGAAGAAGCGGGACGGGCGAAAGATTTTGCTGCTTTAGGTATTTTAGAATATTTTCCTGATACCCTGCTTGGTTAAAGCCTTCTTCACTGAGCAAGAGGTTTTTTTCGCAGTGGGCAATTATCCTGGGTAGTAGTTTTTAGATCAATCAGGAGATAACCAAAAGGTCTTTTTACAGCCTCTTCGTACTGATTTAAAAAGAAATAGGTTTGCCTGGGATACATTTGCTTGGCCAGGGTCAAGTTTTGCAATTTGTCTCTTGGATTCATGAATAGCAGCAAATAATGACCGTTACGTTATGCTGCGACTTCCCTTCCCCTGCTGAAATAGATTCTGCACAATATAAATCTCGCTGAGATTCGATGATGAGAACCACGAGTAAAGAGGTTCACAATTCGCTTGTCTTTACTAGCGTCAATCATCTGATCATCAAACACGATCAGATTCTGTTTTTTCACATCAAAATAGAAATCCTGCTCCAAAGCCGTAGGAATTCACTTGATAAATTCAATGTGTTGCATGGCGACTAGCATTTCTGTATACGCAGGCTGCCACTGTGAATAACACCAAACAATCCTCTCTGGGGGAAGGTAAATTGCCTCTGAAGCTTGATCTAATAGAGATAGAACCCAGGCCGCTTTTCCGGACTTGGTCATTCCAGCAGTCATGGAGGTGAAAGAATGCTCAAAGAGAAACCGCTGACATTTCTGTGAAGACATCGGAACTGTTTGAAATGGGGTGAGACCAGCATTGCGGTGTTTAGAAATCGCGTGCCTTTGCATGCTATCCTTTCTACTAAACGATTTTTCGCAAACGGAACAGAACCAACTCATGTCAACTCCTCAGGAGCAGAATGTAGACTGAGAAAAAGGTAGAATGCGAGTTAATATAGGTTTGGCAAGCCATGAAATCACATTTCTATTGCTTTTCTTCTCCACTACCACCACCACCACCACCACATTTCTATTGTTAAGTTATTAACTGTTTTTTTTTTTTCGTTGTTGTTTTTATAATAATATGTTAAGGTCCTCTCTTGGAGTTTTTACTGTATAGCTGAGCAAATTTGTATGCAAATGTCGGCTTTTTAACTCGCATATAATTAACTGACTAAGGGCGCGTGGAAATAACAAGACCATAAGCTCACAAAGCCTTGAGACTTAGCGGTTTTGTAATGGCCAGTCAAAATTGAAATAAAGAGTTCTCAGCTCCAATTTCTGTGTGTGTGTGTTTTGTTCATATATCCGATTTTTAGCGCTTAAATTATAATAGAAAACATAAGCCGTTTCTCGTGTTGCTTGGTGATCGCTTCTCTTGTTTCTATTCTTTTAATAGGCCGTTCTGGCAAACCGGATTCAAGTTACTTACCGGGTAATTCTAGACAAGCCTGTTCCTATTGTACAAGAGGAACGCTCATTAGATATGGAGGAAGACACTTATTAGTAAAGAGGAGGCCACTTTTTCCCTAGGTTAAAACAATGCATATCATATCAATGATTTACCCCAACCTTTCTCGACACTTACTCGACCCCAACGGGGCTTAATTTCATCCCTCTGTCACTACGCAACACACTACACTTTTTCAATACAAATTCCATTCTAATGTCCTCACTAAGCGACTGTACAGTTTGCACCAACAAATCTATTTGGTCTTCGCTTTTCCCAAACAATTTTAATTCGTCCATAAGAAAGATATTTAACCTTAAAGGGAGAGTGTCCTGATTATGCGCACGCGCGAGTGTGATCTGTTTTTTCTTCAAAAGACTATAGAACTGTCATATTGACTTGACAAGATTTCCTTCCGGACGGCACCGCCGACGGAGATCTGTTGTTTACATTCTTAAGTAATATTTTAGACTTTCGAAGAGGTCTTTCGTCTTATTTAAAATTTGGCTCGCGGCACGAAGACTCATCGCGATTTTATTGCTAGCAGGGCCACCTCAAGACCCGAAAATCTCGTTCCGCTCGCTTTAAAAACAGCTTTTCTGATGTAAAATTCGTGTCACAGGTCAATTGTTCCAAGTTCAGTAATATTTGCCTGATTTACTCGCGTTATAGCCTCAAACGCTTGAAAGATATAAATAAAAATGCAATCTCAACGCTATGAATCATCGCAAAGGTTAGTCAATAAATTATATTATGATTTCATTGCACTAGTTTTTTTCTAAACATGTAGCCGCTGTTTGTTTGATTTTGTCGGCCGTAGAGAGATTCATTTAAAAGTTTACTATTGCGTCGTTGCAAAACATTCTGTTTCACGAGGCTTAATTCCACAAGATCTCCTCAGTCACATCAATGTCTCAATTGTTTCTTTCTTACTAGCCTGCGTAGCAAGCGTTTCCTCGCGAGGTTCGTCTAAAAAGCTGGGACAAGAGCAAAAAAACATGAATGACGGGGGAGGGGGAGGGGAACGAAGGAACCGCTTGCCCGCAAACCCCACGATTTTGAAAAACTGCGTTCGCCCACGAACGCAGCTTCTGATTGGCGCGGTGCGAGTAGTGTTGATTACTTAGCATTCGAAACATCAATCAAACACGTATGCTTTGTTTTCGTGCTTCACAGATCTGGTCTCATCTGATTTGTGGTCGCAGATTACAAATGCTTTGGACTGATATTTATTGGAATCGTGTTTGTGCGAAGGTTTATGAGATCAGAGTCGTCAAAGTATAATTGGAGATCGAGCAGTGGAGACTAGGGAAGGCCAATTTATTGACAATGGTGGCGTGCAGATCTGACTGGCAAAAATGGACTGTTTGTTGGAGATAACATCAACATATCAGAACATCGGTACTCGACACTAGCTAAAGCTGCCATGGACAAGCGATTTGTCAGCTTTTTGAAATGAAAAGATTCTTTTTGTTTATTGGAAATTTAGCGGCATCTATTGTAGAACGTTTCGACACAGCCTAGCAGCCGCTCTGCAAAACTTATACCCGGCGGAGTGAATTGTTCCGGACAAATCATTTTTGACGTGTCGACAAGGTTTCAGACGAGATAAAGCCACACAATAAAAAACAAGAAATTCCGCAGCAATCGCTCAGAGTTTTAACTTTCTTTTATCGTAAATCTTTTTTATCACAGTTCTTGCAATCGCCTGCAACGTGTTCTATTAGACAACAAAGTAATTTTACAAATCTGGTAATCCAGGGGTAATCTGTTCGTTATGTTTCTATTTTGACGAGCTGTCAATTTACAAATGAACCGAACCGTGAAATATCAAGGGGCGTTTTCCAGAATCGTGGGGTTTGCGGGCAAGCGTTTCCTCTTCTCCCCTCCCCCTCCCCCTTCAACCTTTTTTTTGCTTCCGCTCTAACTTTCGCGCAATAACTCGATTGGAAACGCTTGCTACGCAGGCTACTTTCTTACAGTCTTTATTGTTGTTGTTTCATTTCTGCGTATTCCTTTCACAATTATCTGAGCTTGTATGGAAGCTGGCAGAAGAAATAAGCCTTCAATCGGCATCAAAGCGCTTCCCATCATTTGTTCCTCCGGCCAACGGCAATAAAACTACGCCAAAAAATCCCGATTTCGCCCAAATCGAAGCTTAACGGGAACAATATATCATTGATCTGTAATCCTTAAAAGTTTTAGTGTAGTATTGAGCTCGGAGAAGCGCGATGCAAACTGATTTTTCAAGGTTCTCTTACTCTCCTCCCATCTTTTGATTTTGCGACATCCTGTCCGAAAATCAAAGTTTGGTGCATGCGCAGTGACGGGATACTGTTCCTTTAAATCCTTCGCAAGATCATAGCCTGTTGTTGATTTTCTCAGCACCAATGTTAATGGAATCGTGTACAAAACAAGTAACCCTGGAAAATGGCTCTTATTCTAATTAGTGACTTCCAACCTCTCGCCTGATGATTATAACTCTACCTCTATGTCTGCATACCATTAATAAAAAAAAACCTTTTCACAGTTCTCAACTATTCCAAACATCTCCAAACACTTGACAATCCAGCTATGTGGTATCATGTCATATGCTTTCCGGTAATCACTCGAAGCCAACGCCAAAACGTTGATTGTTTCTCTCAAAGGGCCGTTTCTTGAAACTCCCAATAATTACCGAGTATGATCTGAATAAATTCGGCGCCTAAAACTACTGTTTACTTTTAAAAGTGATATAGTATGTAAAAAGCATAAAAGCCTGGTTAGTACACGTTAAGGAGGTTTGGTGGCAGGATTTTGCAAAGTAAACTGGTAGCGAACGCAAAAAATCCAGCCGGATTTTCCATTTTGGCCCTGTTCCTTTAGGCAGAGGGATGGTTCTCCGTAGCAACTACTACGCTTCAAAAGCGAACCACCTAAAACAAACCAAGCCTAGCTAGTGGTGGAGTGCGGTCAAGTGGATCGCTGACATGGCCCTCGCTCCTGGCTCAGACCCTTTGTTTGCCAACTTATAGATCGAAGTTTCGCTCTTCTGTCTGACCAAGAGATTGTCAGCCAAATCAACTCAGGATTCCTACAACTTACAGAGTCCTTCCAAAGGCTTGAATTCCTCCCGTCACACAGTGAGGATTTGTCACCGCTGACCTTATCCGAACCCGTCGTGTTATCCGCTTTAAAAAGGCTTAACCCTATGAAGGCGGCAGGACTAGATGGGGTAGTATGGTGAAGGCGTACGCAGGCATCCTTGCTTGCCCAGTTACAGCTGTGCAAAACAGCAGTTTCGCGGACCATAGACGTCCGTCATCCTGCAAGATGGTGCCTGTCCCCAAGCTAAAATCTGTTACCAACATCAACAAACTTCTTCGTCTGATCTCCCTAATCTCCGTAATATCTAAACTTGTACAGAACTTTGTCGTCGCTCTCCATTTCGGCCCTGTGGTTCTGGAGGTGATTGATCCAAATCAGTATGGTTGCATCCCTGCGGCCTCTACCCTAGACGCCCTTGCGTCCATGCTACATACCTGGTTGCAAGCCACCGACGGGTCTGGGGCTGCTGGGAGAGTCGTTCCGTTCGATCACAGGAAGGCCTTCGATATCAGCGACCACACCCTTCTGTTCAGCGTGAGCTGTAAAGATATTGTTAACTTCTACAGCTGCACAGTAACAAGACCCGTACTAGAATATTGTTCTCCCATTTTTCACCATAGCCTACCGACCATCTAAGTGCGCGTGTACAAAAAAGAGCGCTCTCCATAATAGCGCCTGATAAATCATACAAACACTGTTCAGTCAGTTTTGGTCTCAGCACTTTATATGATAGGCGTAACAATCAGTGTATTAAGCTGTTTAATAGTATATCCTCGGATCAGCACAAACTCGCTTGCCTGTGCTTTCTCCGAACCACCAAGGCTACTACAATACCAGGCATGAGAGAGTTTACGACTTGCCCCGCTTTTGCACAAACCGCTTCAAAAAGTCGTTCAAACCAGCCATGTGCGGTCGTGCAAACATGTTATTATAATGTCAGTTTATGTGTTATTACGTTATTTTTCTTTTCTTTTTCAGTTCTTCATTATCATTAATCCTAATTTAAAAAATTGCAATTAGTCTTTTACCCATATTTTATACTTTTTATAGTATTGTATTGAATAATTAAGCAATTCTGCCTGCCAGCTGCAATTTGATTAATTTATTAAACCTATATATCTATCTATTTATCTATCTCTATGGGAGAAGTAAGGCCTTCAGTGAATTGATCAGATGTAACTTCGATGGAGCAGGATTGAGTCACCGCAGAAATGGGTCTTCCTCTTCACTCTACACAATTCTTCACATCCTACTTAGTCACATTCAGCAATTGCTAATTATGACAACGATCACTTTGTCGATGAGGCTAGACTTCAAACTCTTATTTGTGCATTTGGAAATGTCTCTTTTGGATTCTACTGACTCAAACGCGTGAAATCGAGACAAACTGATATTGAAATAGCCTTAACATTAAGACGATTCAGGTCTTTACTAAAATATAATCACCTGTACAGTGAACTCCGTTTCCAGAATACCCTGGCTTGCAAGTACACTCGAAAGATCCTTCCGTGTTATTGCAGTCTGCATTAGCGTCACAGTTGTTCACTCCTGTTGTACACTCGTTTACTTCTGCAAATGAGGTGTAGGACTGAATCATCAAAACTGATTTACTTAACATTTTATTTTCTAGGATTGGGTACGATCAGAAGAGAGAGCTTTCCTGGTTGTACTGAGAAGCAAAACGATTATTCCTACATACTGAGACGGTGAGAAATGAAGAAATAACATCACATGTATAGACAGAGGATTAGAGAAACCTAAGGAAGCAAGATACTGGAGAATGCAGAACGATTTCCGAGCTGAAGAAAAATTGCAACAGAAGGAGGAATTAAAAAAAAGACACGTTTCCGCTCATTATTCTGTAGGTGGTGCCAAACAAAAGACGGAATTGTGTACACTGGTCTGATTTTTGAATACAGTAAGCTAACTCAGCGTGAATGAAAATCTTACTGGGGCACAATTAGAATACATTTGAAAAATTAAAGATCGCAAGCACGTATAAGATATACATAATTATAGATATTGCAATTTCGTGGAGTATGCGAGAGAATTTCGATTCCTACTCAGTTTAAAAGATCAAGTAGCTCTAAGGACTAGGCAGCATCCTACCTTTGGCTGAACTTGGCTTTAATGCCAGATAAATGGAGTTGATTAGGAAAAGATTATAAGTAAAACCAAGGTACTGTTTCTACCTGTGCAGTTAACTCCATTCCCAGAATACCCTGGCTTACAGGAGCATACAAAGGATCCTTTGGTGTTTTTGCAATTAGCGTTTTCGTCACAGTTGTGGTCTCCTGTTTCACACTCATTTATATCTGCAATTCAGAAGTCGGGCACTGAATCATCAAAACTGACTTAGTTTTTCTTTTTATATCTTAAGTAACCGTGGCCTACCATGATGGCTATTTCACGAGATCAATATCATAGGCTATTTTCGAGTCAACTTCAACTTCAACAACTTCAACTTCAACTTTATTCATTCACTTTCAATTTACAATTACACGATAGCTTCCACCCGCGTATAGGAGAGCCTAATCGAGGCGGGGGAAGAGACACACAAATTTAAAGAAAGAAAAGAAAAAAAGAACTATTTTTTTCAAACAGTACCAGCTGTCGCAAAATAAAAACTTTAGTATGTATTAAGCTAATTTAATTGCAGTATGATTTACACAGAGAATATAAATTTAGTTGTGTTTCTGAGCTAGTTAAATTTAAGTTGATGCATGATTTCAGTGATTTCAAGATAGTCATCAGATTTAGATAAAATTTCAAAGAGCTTATTCCTTGTCTTTTTCCGAAAGGTAGATTCAAGAAGGTAGAGTTCCAAAAACTCTTTCCTCCTGCCATATTGCAGGAAATTAACGTTCTACAAAATTAAGGGACAGTCAAACCCCGCTAAAATATGGACACTGAGGGGGGCACAGAAAGTTTCTATATTAACAGGGTGTCCATATTAAGTGGGTTGAATTTAGAGAAAATGTAAGGAAGGGCTTTCTTTATGGACAAAGCAAACTGTCCGTAATAACGAGGTGTCCGTATCAAGCGGGTGTCCGTTAAGTGGCTTCGCCCAAATTTTCGGGCAAACCGCCACTTCACGCCTGGCAATACAAATTTTGTAGCGTTTCTGCATATTAAAAGTGAATAGAATTTACTTCCGGTTAACGTCCGTCGCTCAAAAAAAACGAATTAAGGAAATTGTGAGCGTGCTAACATTAGCCCAAGACGTGGTTTCGAAGTATCTGAGTGTTTCAATTAAGAGATCGTGGGGTGTTACCTGTACATTTATGCTGTCCACTTTTAGAATACCCTTTCAGACAGACACACTCGAAGGATCCTTTAGTGTTATAGCACACTGAACTAGCGTCATCACATTTGTGTTTTCCTGTATCACATTCGTTTATTTCTGCAAATCAAGAGTTAATGCTAAATTATCAAACTAAACAAGTTCGAATTCTTATGTCTATCGAATGAGGGATAGAAGTGCAATGCTTTCGAGTGGGATACCCTAAAATATTCCACGAACGACTTAATTTTTCCAAAAAACAAACAAACAAACAGTTGCAAGCTTAAGAGCACAAACTCAGTTCATGCCACTTATAGCAACGCTGAAATAAAATATATACATACACCTTCGTTACTGGTAAGCGGACAAAACCGAGAAACTTGGATTAAACTGCCAATTATAAACAGTGACAAATGATTATCCAAACTTTTACATGTTGCAAGTTGGACAGATTTCAGTGGGGAAATTTGAAGGCCGTAATTTTACATGTACTAACACCAGACATTTTTCGTGGATACGACTTGTGGCATACCACTGCCTGAATATGAAACCGGTTTCTAGCTTTCTCATTGAATGTATTCTTTCTGGCTTGGAATAGCATATGACTTACGATGATTAAGCTCAATATTGTCTTTCTTACCTTCGCAGTTGACACCATCCCCGGAATATCCTGTTTTGCAAGTACACGTGAAGGAACGCTTGGTGTTGGTGCAGTATGCATCATCATGGCAGTTATGTAGTCCTGCCTTACACTCGTCTACAAATCAGCAAGTAAAAGTTAGTTATAAGAATTGTTTTCTTTTTTTACCTGTTAAGTTAGTTTTCATACTTTTAGCTGTTCAACAGTTGTTTTGATTATTTATTTTACAACTTTGTTTGACCTCAATCAACTGAGATCATGATCTCTTGGTTCAAATTATTATGAACATTGAATGATTTTAGTTGACGTGCTTTCATCAACAATCCTATTGAGAGAACGTTGGTCTCGATACTCTAATCAAGAAACGTTGCATCCTGTCAGTCGTATCGTGTTGCTAGGCTACGCGGTTGCTATGCACGTGAAATTTAACTTCCGGTCTTTGTTTGTTTTTTTTTTTGCGCGCTATTAGACTGCCGTCCCAGCGGGATAATTTTTCGTGCCACGAGCGGTATTACTACCTTTTCGTTTACGCTAACGTTTAGGCTGAGCTCTGCTGTTATTAGTCGGCAAGTTTTGCTATCATAGCTAAGTTCTGCTTTTATTCCCGGCATTTAACGAAAGATAAAAGAGAAAACTTTTCTCTGCTTGCAAGCACCCGAAATAGTTCATGAGCCAAGAACAAAATTTCTCCTCAACCACAACCGTTTAAGCCTCCAATTTTTTTCAATGGCGTTCAAGTCTCCTGTTTGGAAACAGACTGATCACAATTTAGCACACCCTAAGATTTCATTTGATATACGAAATTGCATTTTTACGCACTTCTCACAAAATGGCTCATGGACTAGAAATCATTTGTCAAAGATGTTACCATCAAATTCCAAGTCCGAAAACTTTTTGCGTTTCTAGAAAAGAATAAAACTAGCATAGATGTTTTCGGAAATTTTCTTGCTCCCTCTCTTGCATTCCTTTATATATCTAGTCCAACTTATAGCCTTTTACTCCATGAAATTGTGGCTAGTTAGCTTGCCGGAATAGGGGGAAATCAAACTGAAAAGAGTAGCAGGCAAATGGCGAAAGTGGTAGTGGAGTTTTGCCCAAAATGTTTGTCTATAACTCTGACAGGACAACTCAGGATTTCCATGAGAAGGTAGCAAAGGTAGCAGTGTGTCAAGTTCTTATTAACCTTCGCCGTCTGGTTAGCTCATTCGGGAGAGCGCTGGTCTGCTAAGCGGGAGATCGCGGGTTCAAAACCCCGATCGGACCCAACACTCGTGCTGTTTAAATTTCTGAGAAGCAGGCGCTGCCTTTGTAATGACATCTGCAAACGATTAGACTCTCTTGAGCCTTCTAGGATATAAGGAAGAAAAACCGTAGGTCCCATCTCACAGCACTTTCACTTATTTGGTACTTGTGGGACGTAAAAGAATCTAAACCACTGTTCGAAAAGAGTAAGGGACGTTGACCCCGTGGTGTGCCCAACCTCTCCTGGGCTGGGCGGGTTATCTGTTAGGAGAGATATCAATCTTGTAACCTTATGATTCTCTATCAGGAGTCGAAATGACTACCTGTAGACATACAGTGTATGTGTGTATAACTTCCTGGATTCGCTTCTTACCAACTAAATGGTTTAAACTAAAAGGGTAAGTCAAAGTGGCTTTAGAAATGCAAACTCTACATTGTTCCATATGGAACACTCCCAACTGCCCCAAAGGGTTCAACTATTCTAAAGGGCCTGCAATTCGCCCGGAAGGACTTGCTCATCCAAGGTTTTTATTATTATTGTTATTTTTTTTCATTTTTTAACTTACCTAAGCAGGTCATTTCAATTTCTCTGGCGATTTCTGCCATTAACTCTCTGTTCCTTTCCCGCTCTTTTATAAACTCCTCTTCCTCTTTTGTCTTTGGAACAGGACAAACTGCAAACCAGCAACACATATGAACAGTATGAACAGTAAATTTAAATTTGTAAGCTAACGATATTTTATCAATCGTGCAAAACAATAATAAATATAAAAATTAAAATAAATTAATAATAATAAC
The DNA here is from genome assembly GCA_964035525.1 of Porites cylindrica. Lineage (NCBI taxonomy): Eukaryota > Metazoa > Cnidaria > Anthozoa > Scleractinia > Poritidae > Porites > Porites cylindrica. Next base: position 8,978,347 of record OZ037781.1, on the reverse strand, counting down.
TCTCCGTCTATTAAAGAGAGGCGTCCCGGCAATAGAGAGTCAAAGTAAGATGGCGCCAGTAATTACAAGAAAATAAAGCTAAAGTTATTCGGCAGTAAATACAGTCCACATATATTTTACTTGTGCAAAACAATAAAAAAAAAAAAACCGAATCAATGTACTGGAAAGGAGGAATCGGAACAAGGCTACAAAGTGATAAAAATTCAGTATTTGCTTCTTTTAACAACAATTTGTACTCAAGCAAAACAAATAATGATACAGTAGAACCCCGATAACTTGAACTCGATCGGACAACTCGAACTCCTCAATCACTAACTCAAACTAAGTCCAATTTCCCTTGGCTTTCACCCCACTTTCTAGTCATTTTCACTCAGTCAACTCGAACTTGGAAAACTAGAATTCCTGGCCAACTCGAACTAAAATTCCTCTCCCTTGACCAAAAAATAACTGCAACATGGTGAATTAAATTTTTCAATCGACCCCGATAACTCGCTAACAAGAACTGTTTTCGTTTTCCCTCAGAGTTCAAGTTGCCGGGGTTCTACAGTACATCACTGTAAGTACTTAAGCTTATGACAATTACACTCTTTTTTTTTTATAAGAATATTGTTTTACCGGGCCAGGCTGAATATTCTTATTTTTCCGCCGATTTTAGGCTGTAAATATTCTTGTATTATTCTTAGTAATAGCTTATGACATTTCCGTTTCAGAATATATTAAGGTAGCAATTATAGTTTTGTTAAATATAGTTAGCTAGTTTTGCCGTTTAAAGAAAGGAATAAATTGAAAACGTATATTTGTATTGTATTTACAGATTTTCACCACACGAAATTATATCCTTTTCAAAATCTCGGCCTGGAGTTTATTCTTAAAGTATTCTTAAGATTTCGCAAATTTCAGCCTCGATATTCTTATAAAATATATTCTTATAGAAAAAAAAGAGTGTAATTTGTTATAATGGTTTGTTTTTGAAATCACCATTTGAAGTTCCCGTTAGGCTCAAAGAGTTCAGCTAAAAGACGGAGAAGATAGCTGTCTCCATGAGGCGTTTAGAAGATACAAGCTGTAACTCGGAAGACGCGTACTGTATTTGGAATGGAATGTAATTTGCTTATCCTAATTGCAATTACTTGACATGTAGTGCTCCTACATTTCCGTTTTCGGAATTTTTCATTACCTAAAGCACTTCTCAGGGGCCAACACCAGGGATTGTCCGATTTACAGAGGTGTTTGTATGGCAAGATTTTCTCAAATACAAATTTATTTCAAATCCATGAAGTAAGAAAAAAATAGAGCAAGGCAATTCATGAAAGGACTCCTGCTGTACATAAGAACTTTTGCGAAATGTTGATCGCACATTTTTGAAGTGTTAAATTAATAAAATAATAATAAAACAATGAAGTTTTTAACGTATTCACAATTTTTACATCGCCCGTAAAACACCTTGTTTACCCCCAAGAATCGTGCATAAGTAAATTGTCTTCAATTTCTCTTATAATGACCGCTTACTCACAGGAAAAATTGAAAACAATTCTCATGCAAATTTTATGGACGATGTAAAAATTATGCTGAATAAATCCTCGGAATGATGTTTTAGGGAAAGTGTAAAAATGAAACTTTTAAGCCGCTTTCTGTACATGAAGCAGAGACAGGATTTTGAAATAAAATGGTGACAATCCGCAGGTGGCAATAAATTTTTGTCGTAGTTATTACCTCCATGATTTACATCTTCCTCTGTTATCATCGCGACTGGGAACATGATAACGAAAATAATGATTAATGTTTTCATGCTTGCCATCTTCCAATCTGTTGAAAACAAAATAATCATGGTTCATAGCATGTCACTGAATTTATTTCGAGGGTGTTAAGGTGGCTCCGTGATTAACACAAGAGCATTTAGCTGTGACAAATTTTCCGTCATAACTTTTTCGATTTTAACGCAATGGCTGCGAAACTTTGCAAATAACAACAGATATCATTCGGCAATAATACGAACTATTCCGATTTCATTGATGGTAAATATTTCTTGAGAAATTAGCGCTTAAAAGGACCCTACTGTTCAAAGAAAATCGCGTCTAGTAAAAAATTTTGCTGATATTTTTTACTGAAATTTCTGGTATCGGCTTTAATTGATATAATAAATATGCCAGAGGAGTTTCAGAAAAATCGTTGGAGCAGAAGTCCGTAACTAAAAGTCGGTCAAAATTCAGCTGTGAAATTGTTTTGGAATTTCAAAAATAAATTACTATCAGGAAGAAGGAGACACCAGTTTCAATTTTCGGGACAAGCAACTTCAGTGTGTTTCCTGATTCTGAAAACAGAAGCCGATTGCCTATCGTGCTATTCTTTAAAAGGTAATTTTCAGTTTTTAGAAGCACTATAAATTGCTCCAAACTTTGCTCTGACATCGAATGACCTGTTCCTCGACATTTTTAAAATATCCCTTGGCAGTTTTGGTTCAAACTCCTGCTACACACATTTTGATGTATTGCAAAGCATCCCCAACGGCTTTTCCTGTTTTACGTTGTTTCCAATTCAGGAAAAAGGTATTGGGATTGTAAGCTACCTAGTATCGAAGCTCAGATAGAACTGTCCAGTACCTTTGTTTATGACCAGAAAATGAGCACGAGCGGCAGCTCTGCGAGGAATTCGCACCTCAGCCAGGGGGGACGAGTGACAATGATGCCCATGTCTGTGAACCGATCTGTATAAACATGTATTGCAGAGCAAAACATAATAATCAAGAAAAAAAATACCCATTCATTGAAGGAAGGAGTGACAAAAATTTCAGAGTTGTAAATTGATTCACGGGCAGTATTTTTGCGATAATTTTATTTTGCACTGTGATGTTATTCGGTTCACAGGCATGGTCATCATTGTCGTTCGTCCCCCCTGGGTGAGGTGCGAATTCCACGCAGAACTGCAGCTCGTGCTCATTTTGTAGTCATAAACAAAGGTGCTGCACAGTTCTTTCTGAGCTCTGATACGAGGTAGCGTCCAATCTCAATACTTTTTTCCTGAGTTGGAAGCAACGAACGGCAGTAAAAGTCGTTGAAAATGCACGGCAATACATCAAAATGTATGCAGCAGGAGTTTGAGCCAAAACTGCCGAGGGATATTTTAAAACTGTCGACGAACAAGTCATTGTACTTCAGAGCAAAGTTTGGAGCAATTTATAGTTCTTCTAAAACTAAAAAGTACCTTTCAAAGAATAGCACGATAGGCAATCGGCTTTTGTTTTAAGAATTAGCAAGCGTTGAATTTACTTGTCCTGAAAATTCAAACTGGTGGCTCCTTCTACCTGATAGTAATTTATTTTTGAAATTCCAAAACAATTTCACAGCTGAATTTTGACCCACTTTTAGTTACGGACTTCTGCTCCAACGATTTTTCTGAAATTCCTCTGGCATATTTATTATATCAATTAAAGCCGATACCAGAAATTTCAGTAAAAAATATCAGCAAAATTTTTTACTAGACGCGATTTTCTTTGAACAGTAGGGTCCTTTTAAGCACTAATTTCTCAAGAAATATTTACCGTCAGTGAAATCGAAATATTTTGTGTTATTGCCGAATGATATCTGTTGTTCTTTGCCAAGTTTTGCAGCCATCGCGTTAAAAACCAAAAAGTTATGACGGAAAATTTGTCACAGTTAAATGCTCTTGTATTAATTACGGAGCCACCTTAAAGAGTTATGCACGCAAAGTTTAATAACCACGAGTAAGCGGGCGGGGGAGGGGAGGAGATGAAGGGCGTTCTCCTGGAAAATAGGCTTTGATAGATTGTGCTCGCAAAATTAGCATGATAAGCTACTTGCAGTGCTCTTATATTTCTAAAATTATGCAATAATTCTGCTAGTTTTTGTAAATTAAGCTCGTTTCAGCAAAAAAAAAATGCCGAAATTATGTTTCTCACTTTTTACTTTATATTTGGTAATAAAAAAAAACACCTCAATGCTTCATTTACAAGTAAATGGCAAACTAATTTACCCTGTTTACATCAAGAAACTTTAAGAGTCCTTAATTCATTGTCTGACAAGTATAAAAACTCCAACAATAAACAACCAACACGCGGACGCCACCCCAGGTAACCACAGACAAATAAATGAATTCGTTACTTAGATTTGCCTGTAACACAGATCTCGGACCAAAAACATTGGTTGCGTGTGTTCAATAAATGACAAATTTGTACTGCAGAATTATACCAAAAAGTTCGAATTATGCTAGCAGTGCTTTTTTTTCGAAAAATTTTGCTAGTCCAATCTATCAAAGCCTACCGGAAAATGGCGGTGATGCCACGATGCATAATTCCTTAAATCCCTTACCCAATTTTCCAAATATGTATTACCCTGGTCAGGGTAAAAACTGGGGATAAGATCTCTCTCCTATTTGCAGACAATAACATTAATTATCTATGCAGCTAATCTACATAATTATATGATCCTATCATAAACTTCAATAGAGGAGTTCCCCCGGAGACGGAGACAGATTATTATAAAGAAGTACCCCAGGGAATTATATAGTCCGTTCGCAGATCACCCTGGCGTTTATTTGATCAGACAAAGTCAATTTTAAAAAGCCTGTTCAAGCTTTCTGGGAGACCGTGGAGACCGGGAGTTAGAACAAAACAAAAATAGAAAAATAGAAGCCAATTAAGCTGCAGTCTTTAAAAATACTTCTTTACACTATATCTTTTAAGAAGTTTTTTTTTTATTTTTGTATTTTTGTAAGTCGTGAATATCACATAAAAGTTTGAATATATTTTCCGAGAAAACATATAAAATGAAATTTGAACTTGTTCTATGACACAGTTATTTTACTGAAAAAGAATAACTTCTTTCCCTTCAAAACAATGTTTTATAACATAGCGCGCGTGCTTGCCCTATATAAGTCCTATTGAGCCACTATGAACAAAATCTTTATTTACGCACGCCCGTGCGTAAATAAGATGACGTGAGCATTTTTTTTTATCTGGCTGCAAAGTGCAGTTGTCGTCTTTTAAGCTGCAGTGCAGTTTTCCTTCTCTTTAAAATATGGAAGAAACCAGCGAAGAACTGCCCAATTTTTGTATCGGCATTGACCTTTTATGTCCTGATCCAACAAGTAGCAAAAATAAAGCCGAATTTAAAAAAACTCGCAAGTTGCGCGTTTCGCAAATTTGTTGGAAGACCAGCTGCAGCAAATTTTGGCCGAAAGACATTCACTGGGAACAGAACAGACAGCAACTGGTCATCAACAACATTTTTAAAAGGGTAAAATTTCCTTTTTTATTGTTGTTTTTAAATTTGTTACGCACTTTTGTTATCTCCGGACAATCCGACTGAAGCAGGAAAATTTCTCTCGCAATAACAACACAAATTACACAAGAAGACATAAATTTATTACTCACAAAAACAACTGCTGCCAGGTCTTCTCAAGAAGCCGTAATGACCAGCCAATGCACGTAAATGAATATAAGTTTAAAGAAGGATGACAGTCGTCTTCGCTAAAAACATGTTTTCTGGATTTCGCCGAGCAAAACGTAAACATCTTTTCAGCAAATCCAAACCATACTCCACGACTTCTTACGAACATGTTAGTATTTTAACTTTAGGTGAACTTTAAGACTCTTTTACCTTTGTTTCTGCTTAGTTTCCATTGATCGTTAACCAATAAAGAAGCACATTTTCTTTCTCAGTTTTACAGAAAGAACATTTTCATTCAAACTAGACGATTGTGGCGTGTTCGTAATCAGCCAATAGAACCGTTTGTTATTGTGTAGCGGGTTACGAGAATTTTGCAGTTAATCAAAAAGCAAGCATTTTTGTCAGCTATGTTATAAAAGAATTTGCTCATGCTTTTAGCTGTACGTATATCGAGTTATGGATGCACTTGGGAAGTTTGGAGAGCACTCAAGAAGCTAGAGTTGCACTCGGCTATCGCCTCGTGCAACTCTTACGCATCTTTCGTGCTCTCCAAACTTCCCGCGTGCATCCATAACTCGATATACGCACGCTAAGCATGAACAAATTCTTAATTTTTTTTTTTTTTCAGAATAAGATCCGAGTAGCATTTTGCTCAGTTGTTTGAGTTTGATTCTAGTTCAAGTTTCAGAAATATTTCAATCAATAAAAAAAATAGAATTTCTTATTACATAAAATATATCGTCGTTTTGGGGAGAAAATAATTATAACGGAGCTCCACGCGCGGCGCAAAGCGGAGCCCCATAGCTTATGAAATGTGGTAATCTACCCATCCGAGAAAATTTGGTAATCACGTGACCGTACACCGACCGACCGACCGACCGCCCGACCGTCCGTCCGCACCACAGGCATACCAATGTAAAATAACTCAATCAACAGGTATGGTTTTATTTGGAAGGAAATCACATGGCCGCCCGGACTTTTAGAAAGAAAAAAAGAACAACAAAGTCGTGTCTTTTTCGGCGTTATTTTTTATGTTTACACTAACGTGGATAACAGAGAAAGAATTAGAGCGAATTATTGAAAACAATGGAGACGAATTTCGTAGGAAGAAAAACATGGAAATTCAAAGCGGCGGTGAGAAAATGAGAAATACTAGCGGCCAGCAATGTGGAAATAAGCGGCACTAAAAAATAAAAGCGAACGCGAACACAGGAAACAAAATATTGGGTAAGCACATACGACAATTCCTCCATAAAAATAATGTGTAACTAGGAAGTTTGACTTTTTAGTCGTACAAAACAGCGTTGTAGTCGTGCCAAACAACGGCAAGGGAAAGACAAAAAAGCGTGCTGCAGGTGCAAATTTGTTTTTTGCTAATTAGAAGAAAAAGTGTGCTGCACGTGCAATTTGTTTTTTTGCTAATTAGATGTATTAGTCTTGAAGCCATTTTCATTGTCGTCCCCGTTTAGCATTACACGATTTAATTTTTTTTGTTTACACGTATTATTAACCAGAGCTTCGCTTTTAGCCCTGGTTAAATCTATATATTAATATAGATAAATAAACAAGTAGAGTAAATAAATAAAGAATGGACCGGTCGAAACCGACGAGAGAATAGAGAAACTCATGGCCCTCAAGGTTAACATAAATACTAGTTATAAATTATCTACATCATGGGTCCGGCTCCTGGGGCCCGTTTCTCGAAAGTCCCGATAATTAACGGGCCCGGTAAGCTGTCTCCGTTTACCTTAAAAATCGAGGTTTCAATAGTTTTGCATCTAGCATGATAAAACTATTAGTTAGTGAAACAAAATGGAGTAGTTTGCTGGCCAGGACCCGCGCTCTTATTCTTTATATTTCGATTTGAATATTTGATTTCGGGCCCGAAAAGTTACCGGGACTTTCGAGAAACGGGCCCCTGGTCCGAGTATGTGGTCATAAAAAAAAAAAAAAAACAAGCCTCTCGTTAGGCGAAGGGAAAGTCTGCTGATCTTGCGTCTTGTCGCCATGATCAGTCGGTGTCCTTCTGTGTCCAGTAGTGTCCATGCAGCACCGGATATTTTTCGTTCTTTATATGTATATATAGAAAATGCCGCTGATTGAGAAAATTTTTGCATTTTTCCGCCGGTCAAGAATTGTAAAAAACATTACTTTCCAGTGAACGCAATCCAATCACTCTAGCTGAAATCATTATCAAATCCGTGCAACACGGTAAAGCAGAAATAGGAAATTCTGAATGGACAAGGTCATAGATACATCGAAGTGCTTCTATGAACCAGCGTGGCGTGAGCCATGCACATGCTAACCGCTGTAAAAGGAAGTCAAGTTCGTGTATGCGACGACTGTCAAAATACAAACAGAAGCTGTTCATGCATTGACGTGAAACATAAAGTAAAATAATTTTATTGAATTAATAAAAAAATACAAAATGAAGAAATACTGAAATGAAAAACAATGTTAGGGACCGGTCATTATTTATCGCCTGGGGGGGGTCGGAGGATTTTGGGCTAAACACGATGAAATTTAGCCGATCCCCCCTTTAAATGTTATTTTATTGAAGTGATCCCCCCTCATAACTATATATAACTTTCGTGATCCCCCCCCCCCCCCCCCCCCCATGTCTTTGTACCCATATTCACCTTTCGACGTGTATATTTAGTGTTTTAAACGTTCATATACAGGTAGTATTTCTAACTATGATGTACTTACAGCATAATAAAGCCGTTATCGCGCAGTCTTTTTTTAAAAGTGTCTCTTGATCCGTGTCTTTTCCTAGTCTGGATCCAGACATCTGAATTCAGTTGACATACAAGCAATCTTGCTTAAAACTGCAAAGTGCTTGAAACTGCAATCAGTGCTTGAAACTGCAAAGTTACTTTTTTTAGAGTGCCAAATAGCAGTCCGCCAAGTCCCTATCAGCAGGTCATATTTAGCGACAATTTTCAGAGGACCACACTCTAAAGTCATTTGCAGGCGATGAGTTGGCCTATTTAGAAGAAGCACATAGGCGAATCACTACACTGCACGAGGAACTTCAGTCCGCATCCAACAAGTTGACAACAGCGCATATTATTAAACCTGTCAAAGAAGTTTCCTTTGTGCGCGAGAAAATCAACAATGTCAAGAAGAAAGAAGGAAAATAAGAGGAAGGTCCGAAAAACCAAGGACAAGCGACTCAAGCAGAGGGCACGTCATCTCTTAGGAAACTTGACCTCAATCGAGGTCGCGGGGCAAATTTTCGGTTCAATCGAAGAGAATGATAGAGTTACTCCTGTAGATAGCATCAATGCTGACTTTGCTAAGAAACTAACAAGGCGTTTGTATCTAGACCCTTTGCTATGGCTACTAGAAAAGGGTATTTTTAGCACGACCCTAGCAAAAAATCTAGAGCAAGTAGCGGCCATTTTAAGGGCACAAAGTCCAGGGTCAACCTGCCGAAGGGGACTAAATGTTGCTGTTGAATCGGATGACGAGGCTCAAGAGGCAAATGAAGTTGTTGAATGGGATGATGAGGCTCAAGATGAGGCAGATGAAGCAGTTGAATCGAATTTAGTATAGAGCTGACACAGTACGCCCATTCCTGGAGAGGCGATAAATGGTTTATGTTTAAACAAACACGCTTTTTACAATGTTTCAGTTATCAGAAGTTTATATAGTTCACAATTTAGAATTCACCTGTCATGTTTAAAGATGAATATTAGCTAAGTCATGAGCGCGTTATAAAAGGAAAAATATAAAAGCGTTAAAACAAAGCTTTCTCCATATAAATTGAAATGCACACATTCGCCAGTGTGACAGACTTCCGTTTTTTAAATAAAGTTGTGTTAGAACAAATTGAGATTGCAAATGCTATCATCTCCCAGCAGAATGGGCACATTTATGTTGTATGCTTTCAAACTGGCATTGTTCAAGCAGATTTGAGTGGTCCCCCCTCTGAATCCTTCCAAAATTTTCAGTGATCCCCCCTTTTGGGCTCTCAGTTACGACTGATCCCCCCCTCTGTTCTCCTAAAAATCAAGTGATCCCCCCCAAAATCCTCCGACCCCCCCCCCCCCAGGTGATAAATAATGACCGGTCCCTTAAATGTTTCTTTTTAGACGACATCTGCTAATATTTGTAGATTGAATATCTTCAGTACTTGAAGAGAAATATGCAGTTGAGGACGGGAACTTAACATCGACTAAGGTAACGGTAAGCATGCTTTACCTATCTTTTTAAACTAGAAATTATTTTGAATAAATAATAAAACAACGATCGGATCCAGATAGGTCTTTTAACCGCTGAAACTAAGGAAGGAAGGAAGGATGGAAAGAGGGAGGGATTCGTGGATGAGAGGACAACAGACGCGGTGCCCTCTTTACACTAAATATATTATAACATGTATATAACTCATGAATATTTTACATACACTGAAAGTGATGCCGAAATAAACAGGAATATTGCCCTCACGCTAGTCATGATGATAGTAAGAACATCACTGAAATAACTAAGAAATAATGTAGGAAAAATCACCTCTCACCTCCATATCATTCTTGTTATTTAAAAGTTTTATTTTCTTACCTCAAAATTTTCAGCTCTTCTGATCAGTTGTGTGTCTCCTAACATTTGGTGGCTAAAAGAGTTCTGCTGTTCGCTTCTTCAATTGTCTGAGTTGTTTACCTGTGAAGATCAAAATACGTCTATCAATTTAACCTCAAACAAGATTTAACGCGGGATATGTTTCGATATATTTTCAGGAGGACCCTTCTCCCCATAAAAAATCAAATTCAAACGCAAAAAGATCAGTTTTTTGTCACCTGAGGTGCCGGCTTGTCGGGCTGACAAATAAAAATTTTTGACCAAAAACAGCAGGCATGATCTCATTTTTATTATTGACGTTAGCTGGCCATTTCAAAACGCCATCGATCGTTTTGTAATTAATGCTTCATTTTTCCGGTCTTGGTCCTAATGGGCATAAATTGACAAATTCCGCCATCTGGTCGCAAAGAGACAAATGCATTTTGTTTTTACAAATATAGTTTATTGACCATCTGATTGATGTGTCATGGTCATTTTAAGGGAGAAGTGATACAGAGATGAATTTACTTTTCATTCTTTCGTAATTTTTAATTCCTTCTGTGGTAACGACAAGTTTCTGTTATTACTTTAAATAGTTCTATGAAACTTAGATTAAGCGAGGAATCCTAAGCAAGTTCCCCCCTTTGGAGCTGCTGCATATAGTCTATGAGATAACTACCTGGACTGTTTAAATCCTTAAGACTTAAATTTCACGACATCTAAGGGCAAATAGAAATCTAGAAGTTCGAGTTCCGACGAAAGCAGCTAAAAACTCCCTCATTTATCCAGTAGAAAAAGGATGGGGATCTTCGCTTTCAGGATACGTTAAACTGTGTAATAATTACCCCTGTCACAGAAACATTTTATTGAGGAGATATAATAATCACTCACTCGATAAACGCTGAGGTTGGAAGCAACACCCTTGCACGGTCTGTCTTGGCTTATATACGTCCAAGTATATCCATATAAAAAAAGTAAGAAGCCTCAGATTTATTAATAAAGAGTTATATAGACTTATACAGTCGCAAACTTCCGAGGGAGTCGTCTGAAAGCTGGGCGCTCACACCGGAAGTGATTTTGATTGGATGATTGTCAAAACATTCGTATAAATTATTACTAGTTATTATTAGAAATTTTAGCAGGACTGTAGTTTGATATTCAGCGGATCGCATGCTTGCGTGGAGTAAGTGTAGATTGCAAATTTTTTGTCAATTTTAGTGGAATTGTATTCATTTGGAGCGATTTTATCAAACTGTAACCCTAAAATGAAACGTTCAAATCCATCGCTAAAATTTTTTATATGACTTCTTTTCTTCTTCGGAAGCGAAAAACAGAAGAAATTGACCGATGATAAAGGATTTTTGAAGAGCAAAAAATTTCTAAGATATATGACCACATATAAGTCGGTGTTTAGTATTGTACATTAGATGAAAGAACGGAGTAAAAAACGTTTTGGCCTGTTCAAGTAACTTTTTATTTTCAGTAACATTCACGTTATTGAATGAAGTGCACATCATTCCTTTTAATAGCCGCAGGATAAGAAATGCTATGCCGCTAACAAACGTTTAAAGTCCTATGAAAATGTGAGCGAAATTCTTCCTTTTTAATATAGGGAAGAACAGTTTGCTCGAATGCAAGGTGTTTGTAGAAGTCCGATAAAGTATTACTCACTCGAAGGATAATTGTATTCTTATATCAGGTACTAGCAATCGTTCGATGGTATATAAAGAATATCTGTTCTATTTGACTTCATTAAACACACATCTTTGTACATCTTTTTAATTCAGTGATCTCATGGTAGGGAAAAATACACTTAAATTATGAAAAAAATATAGTGAAGGCTTTTAAACGTGACCTCACAACCTGCAAACTCTAATTCGTGTTGCGACTCGGCTTACTTAACAACTCAAACCAAACTACTCACAATGCTAATTCACTGGTGACCAGTGACTTGCCTTGGCATAAAAGTAGAAACAAAATACTAACTACAGTGCACAGCGTTATTTGGTCTTACGAAGTCAACTCGCAATTTCCACCACCAACTTTAACACAAAACCCATCGGCGACTTTAATAAAGTCCAACTCATAAATCCAGCATATCTACAACTCGCTAGTTTAGCTATTAAGCATTTCTTGGGGAAAGGGGTAGAGTGAATCAAAAAAGGTACTTTAACTGTTGGTCGTAACAGATAAATATGTTCACATACGGCGCAGTGGTGTCGATAACGCCGTTCATCATCAAAGTATAAAGATAATCAAAGGGTTACGAAATATTGTATGTAAAAAACGTCTCTATCTTTCATAATGGTAAAAATTATACTTTAAGCACCTCAGTTTTCAGCTTTTTTGATCCGCTATACTTACCAACTTTTGGTGAATAAGCTTCTGACGATCATACGTACAGCAATTTTAACTTAAAGGTAATGTTCATCGTGTGGGATATATTTCAATGCATTGTTAGGAAGATTCCAAATTAGAGCAATTAGGAGTTCAAGGGCAAAAAGACAGTTGCTTGTCAGAACGGTGGCGCCAGTTTATTGCTTATTGATAAAAACGTTTGACCAACTGAAAAACAGCAGGCAATTTTATTGCTGACGTTTGCTGGCTTTTTCAGAACGCCATCATATTCATTTCCGGTCTTACCCTAACGAACATAAATTAAACAAATTTCTTCATCTGGTCGCAAAGAGACAAATGCATTTTTTTTAACCTTCGGACATACAAGTGGAGGGGGGGGGGGGGGGGTGTTGGGGGAGTGGGAGTGGTTGCCACCTTCCTCTGAGGTTTTTTTGAGTTTTTTTCCTAGACTAGAAAACATCAGCACCTGACGTTTTCAATAGCTGTTCGTTTATCCCTCGCACGCATTTTGAGACACGTTTAGTGATAGTCAACTCTAGGGTTCCATCAACCCCCCCCCCCCCCTCCCCCCTTGTACTACAGTGGGGGTAAGACTTTGCGTGCATGTCCGAAAGTCAACAAATATAGGTTATTAACCCTATGATTGATGTGTCTCGGTTATTTAAACGGCGACCCGATACAGAAATAAATTTACAGTACTTTGTTGCAGTCTATACAAGATGGCTAATAGGGCTATATGAATCCTTCAGACTCAAATCAGTTAAGGACATATAAAGGGAAAATAGAAATCTAAAATTCGAGTTCCGACAATAGCAGCTACTGACTCACTCATTGGCCCAATCGACCTCCCATTGCAAGTTGTTACACCAACTCAATGAATTATTGCGCTGCAAAGTTGATTAATGATATTGTAAACTAACGCCAGCATTTTGTTAAGCCAGTTAGCCCAAGAGTTGGGCAACGAAGATGAGGATCCTCGCTTCCAGATAAGGCAAGATGTATGAAATGATACCAGTTTCACCAAAACATTCTACTGAGGCCACATTTCCCCGACTAATGTATTAATTAATTTTTGTTTCATTAAAATGGTTGAAAGAGTTGCGTAAAGCTACCTTGTGGCTCTCCTCTTATGTCTAGGATTGAACACTGTTGCAAAAATGTGGTAGCAAATTGTTTTCGTAATTTTTTCAAAGAAATTAAACGAACTGTCAGAAAATGTATAGAAAAAATAGCAACTATAGCAAAAATAACAAATTCAATAAGGATTGCAAACTGTAGCAAATTTTTCCTCACTGATTTTTGTCGGCTCAGCTTTAGCAAAAATATGTTTAATAGAAATTGCTTGCAGAAGCCCAAAAAATCGCAAAAGTAACAAGAAACTTCATTGCAACAAACAAACCCAGATAACTATCGTAAGAATTGCAAGAATAACAAAGTAACAAAAGAGTAGACTTAGAAAGAAAAAGGTATAGTAGGCAAATTTCGCAAAAATCGAAAAACTAACAAGAATATATTAATTTTTTTATTGCAATAACAACAACAACATCAACAAATGCTAACAAATATCTCAAGAATAAGAAGAATAACAAATTTAGCAATAATTCAGACTTATAAAAAGATAAGGTAAAGAAGGTCCTGGAAGTCTGCAAATTTCGCAAAAATCGCAAAAATAACCAAATTTTTTTATTCAGCAGCAACAACAACAACAAAACACGCTAACAAATATCGCAAGAATAATAGAAATAAATTAAGCAAAAGTTTAGGCTTATAAAGGAGAATGGCAAAGGAGGCCCTCTAGCGATCTAAGCGTCTACAAATTTCGCAAAAATAACAATAATTGTACTTGCAAAAAGAAAAACACTTCAACAAATATCGAATAAATATCAAGAATAACAAATTTTGGAAGAGCTCATACTTATTAAGAACGGAGGAAAGGAAGGCCCCCCAGAAGTCCACCGATTTCGCAGAAATCGCGAACGAAGACTTTTTTCATTGCTAAGAAAGAAACACCCCGAACAAATGTAGCAAGAATATCAAAGACGAAAAGTAAAGAGGCCCGCTAATAGTCCGCAAATTTCGCAGAAAGCGCAAAGTAACAAGGATTTTCATTGCAACAACAACAACTACAAAAATATTCAAATTAGCAAAAAGTCAGACTTGTTAAGAAGAAAGTTAAAGAAGGCCATGGATAACTGGTCACAAATTGCGCAAAAGTTTCAAGAATAGCCAAGAATTGTTCACTAAAAAGAAAGAAAAAGGGGCCAAGAACAGCCGCGCGTATGAGGGTCAGTGGTTCTTCCCCCCACTGATATTTCAGCTGCGATATTTTCCACTAATTTGTTAGTGCTTTCCATGCACGGTCTACATAATTAACAACAACAGTTGCCAAAATTCGTGATATGTGCCGATACCTTTATTATGACGCAAAATTTAGAGCATTCAAACTGTGAAAGGTTTGAACCCAGGGGTCATTTCAAAAGTAAGTTGAGTTTGATCGTCTGGGTGAACGTAGTCCTGAATAGGACTGTTGTTGTTGACAGTGACTGACGTTTCGACAACCTGTGCAGTAGTCATCTTCAGAGTCAAAGTGAGTTGTATCACGTCAGTTGATGCTATTATACTCTGGTTATTGATCTGATTGGTCAATTACGTCGCGATGTTATAGTAGTCCACTACATTTTCGTGGTAATTGGGTCGCTTTTCCTAAATATTAGTCTTCATTCGATTTTGAACAATAGAAAAAAAGAAGTCAGAGAAGAAGAGAAGTCGTAATCGACGGTAGGTCTATTTCTCATTCTTGACAATGTTATATTCGTAAAATCCAGCTAGTGGTCTATCATCAATGCCGCGTTCTGATTTGTTGAGCTGCTACTAGGCTACACGTTATAGACCACTAGTAGCGAAAAGCGCCGGCTTTTTGGCGGCAAAAAAGGGTTAAAGTCTAGCTTTATCTAGCTAAAGTTGTTTTGTCTCGATATTTTTTGACCAACTAGTTGGATTTTACTAAAACAATTATTCCTCTCGCCCTCATGGCCTCTGAGTCAATAGCCCATTCGGCCTTCAGCCTTATGGGCTATTGACTCAGAGCCCATTTGGGCTCGAGGAATAATTGTTAATTATTCCATAATTCTGATGGCGTCACTGGCCTTTTTTTCCTTTAACGTGCACTTGGGTACAATGTATATCCAGCACCAAATTTCAGCCATCGCGACCACCTTTTTTGATGACGACGTTGCAATTTTCCATCGCCGGTTTTTACCCTCCTGTAGGCGACAAGTTAAGAAATGGATTCATCTCTATGTTCGTTGTATTTACTGCACAGCAAGCAATTAAATAGCCTCCCACGCGGACGTTCTTAGGGGTTCGTCACGCGTTCCCGCCCCACTAACGTCTGCTGAACCGAAAGATAAATTCCTTTCCCATTGTTCGCAAATATCAGCTGGAGATCGCATGCAGATTATCGAAGATCCAATCGGCGCTGTTGAAGTCAAAGTGTTGACAATCCAACCACATACGTACAAGCTCGGTAGAGTGTGATACGTGAAAAAAATTTTTTGCTCCGAACGAGAATCTAGGAGATAAGCCAGGTGTACCCAACGACAGTGTTCTCCTAAATACATTGTAAACGATAAGGGTTGGCTTTTTGTACATTTCTCTTTGTAAAAACTGGATTAGATGTCATTTGCTCATAAAATTCAGTTTGTCTTTTTTATTCCACTGGACGAAAAAAAAATTGCTCCTTGCAAATAAGGGCCTGTTTACATGGAGGTGGAGGACCCCAGGCAGGTGAAGTAACCCGCGGCGGGTCACCTTACCTATCATGTAAACGCGATCAAATTAAAATGAGAGATTATATGGACAGGCGGGTTACCCCACCTAAGAGGGCTACCTCACTTACCTGGGGTCCCCCTCCTCCATGTTAACAGGCCCTAAGTCGCAAATTTATAAAAAACGGAGGAGTAAGAGCCTGTTTACATGGGGATGGGGGAACCAAGGTAGGTGAGGTAACCCGCCTGTCCATATTTAATCTCTCATTTTAGTTTGATCACGTGGGTGGGGCGACGGGTAGTCCGGTCTGTCAGACCGGGTGACCTTCCCAGCTGGGGTAGAATTTTGCCATGTAAACGTTTCTAGGTAGGGTAACCCGCCTAGCCGGGGACGAAGTCGTGATACATCAAATTCGCGCAAAATTCTCTTTGGCGGTAGCTTTTATCATTATTAAAGGTAACAATAGAAAGCTAGAGCACTGAAGGTCGCAGTAAGAGCAGCAAGTGAGTGTAGAAGAGCATTAATCGCCAAAAAACCTGTTTTGCCAGCATTTTTCTTGTTTACGTACTTAGCGACCATTCAATAAGAGATAGTGCACTCTGGGATGGCGGGGTTGCAACATTGCATGTAAAGGAGCCGCGTATTGTTTTACCCCACCTAACCGGGTTACCTCACCTACCTGGAGTCCCCCCACCTCCATGTAAACAGGCCCAAATATAGGGCAAAGATGTTAATTGCAAATTTGCATACCAAAAAAGGGGTGCGACATTTGTATTAATTATTATCTTTTTTTTTATCCATACACCGTTATGACAGTAACAATTATGCTAGACATGTAGTTCATTCATTGATATCCTCCTAACTATCCATTGAAATGGACAACAACCTGAAAATTGTAAAAATTGGTGTCAGTGTTCACTTTCTTTTATCTTTGAGGTATTTATGTTTTTAAATGTCCTTCAGCCCTAAAATGTACACGTTAATAGGCACAGGGAAGCCATAATTATACAATCGTTTTATAAACTTTCAAAACTATCTATTTTACTATTATACAATATCAGGCACAATGTTGAAATATTTTAATTATTTTGTGATTTTTACTCCTGAATACTTTTGTCATTACAAACCTGCTGTAAGCAAATGCGAATTGTAAGAAGTAATAAAAAATGATTATAAAACTCAAACACAACAATATAGAGTAACGAGAAAGGCGATAAACTGAGTGTTAGAGAGAGTAATTTCTACCTATACCTTACATTGGAAAGGCTGCAACATTTTTTTCTATTGACCCTCGAATACAAATACAAATAAATGAACAAGTGGACGCCACGCACAAACAGCCGTTAGAAAAAAGTTCAAGGGTAATAATTCTCTAAAGGGGTATGCTTCTCCAAGCATTTGTACATGCATTTGTAAGCGTTACGATAGCAGAACTCGGGACCACCGCTCTAACTTCCAACAGATTAAAATTTACAAGCGAAAAAATAACAACAACAACAACAACAAAAATAAGCAGCTTGGAAGGTGGTGCTTCAAGATATGGATGTTTTTCATACGGCAATCTGGGTTGTATTTTGTAGCCTAAAATCCGTTCTGAAGTCTATTGAAATAACCTAAGAAGCAAGTTTGTTTCGCGAATTTCCTTAAAATAAGATGTTTGCCAGTTCTGATTGCTTACCGTTAAATATGCTGGTACATCCAGCTTCCCACAAGATGGCTCACAATGAGCCAAGCACTTTTATTGTCGACTCGTCATTCTGGGAAGATGTTAAGAGAGTTGGTTCGTCTCGGAATTCTAAGCTTGTCGTTTCAGGCAATAATGCTCTGTGGTCTGGACGGAAGAATCTCTTGACTTGTTCTTCAGTGGTGAAAGCGTTCACAAAAGCTAGAGCAAGGGAAAGAGTAACAAGGCATATACACGTCTTCATTGCTTCTCGCCGGCAAGGTAAGCAGCAAAAACTCGGTGGTATTGCCTCGCTCTGAGCTTCTCTTTGCTTCGCTGTATTTTTATGACAGATATATCGGTATAGATAATGTGTGGATATTGTCTCAGCGCTACCAATCATATTCGCTGTTGAGTGACTTCCTCAAATACGAGACTCCTCTTAGAATTTGATATTAGCCAATCAAGATCTACCCGTTACCCGTTACCCGTTGGCAGCATGTGATATTTCTCGTTTTTCAGTATTCCTTTGCTTTACACACAGGTAATAATTTATGCCGAGCAGAGTCTAATCTGATCACAGAGAGCATTAATTCAAAGATGATCAAACAGGATCGATAAAGTTGAACTAGGCTTCTTTTTTTTAACAGCTCTACCGATCAGTAATCTTTGACTTAACAAAATACTGAGTTATCTCGAGGATGTTTATTTTGCGCTTTAATTTACGATTTTCTTTCATTCTTTCAGTCTAATTTTCGTACCTACTTTTTTACAGAGATCAGGTCGTGATCCAATCTTCATAAATGGGGTTGAGTATTTCGTCTGTTGCAATGTTCTTAAAAAACAGTCTATATAAATTGCACTTCAGCAAGGAAAACGTTAACAGCTGGAAACAGCGTTTAATTTAAAAGGGCAAAATTCTCTGAACAAGTATAACTAATTCAAGCAGAGCATTAATATTGATGATCTAACAATTTTTCGTAACTGAATCAATCCATTCCACTTGCATGCCAAGAGGGTCAAGATGGGAGTGGCTCAGTTTTCGTAGATCAGCTGTAACTATAAGGACTCTGTAAAACTTTTTATGGCAATAATGAACCGGCTCTAATGGAGACTTTTACATCCCAAGGTGAGTGCTACGAGAACGGTTAAGGCGGATTCAGTGTTAAGATCTGGGAAAGGGTGCCCACTCCTAAATCCACCCACGATTTTAAAACGTAGAACCGTAGCAGCCGTTTTAAGAGTTTAAGGTACAAGGTCAACCTGCCGTAAGGCCGGACTAAATGAATAGGATGATGAGACTCAAGACACAAATAAAGAAATATTAGATGAAAAAGAGACCAGTGTGAAATTATTTTCAAAAAAAAAAAAGGAAAAGAAAAAACTGGGTCCATGTACTAAGATATATTACGCACATTGTTTTAACTTACGTAAGATCAATGTAAGCTATTTTTCAGAAAAAAGAACAAAGCCCATGTAAATATATTGCTCACATTGTCCATAGTAATAGAAAAACAATGCTTTGAATCTCTCGTGGTGTGTGGTCTCTTCTTATTGAAAGGCATCTGCTCGGTCGCTGTTCTCCACTTGCCATGCTACTCTTTTCTTAAATCTATCACTCTGAACTGGGTCGCGGCATAAATCCCCTTTCCAAAAACAGCAAATCCTACATCATGCACTGTATGGGTTTCCTCACCATCTCTCAAGTACCCCTCTTTTATAAGCAAGCAGCTGAATTAAGATAAGTAAATAATATTAATAGAGGCTTTTAAAACCCGTTTTTCCCTTAAATCTCCTAATGAAAAGTTGAAATTTATTGCCTCCCTACCCCCTATCCCTAAAACAGGATTAAAAACACCCCCAAGTTTTTTAAAATATATATATAATAAACTCCATGCAACCTATCAAAATGATCAAATAATTGGTTTCTAATCATACCATAACAATAACAAGGCTCTGAAGAGAGGACTTTAGAACTATTATAATAAACCACCGTATAGTCTTGAAGCAATTGTAATTTTGCTGAGCAGCAACTACTGAGAAGTTACCAGGCGCCTACTTAGGAATTGCCACAGACCTACACCAGCGGGATGTTGGAGCAATACAAGCAAGCCCGCCGAATAGTGATGAACTGAACTGAACGTTGGCACTTAATATATGTAAAGAAATTAAAAAAAAAAAAAGTTGTTGCCACAATACTCCTACTATTAAAAGATCCCTACCTTAGCACACAGAAAATCCAAATAAACATAAACTGGTACTTGTGTTGCTTTCCGAACTCTTGTAGTTGTTGTTCATCTACGGTGTCTTTCCTGAACTATGATGTCTTCATTGAACTAAAAAACAAGGAAAAAAATTATATGCTCTCAAACTGGCATTGTCCAACAGATTCGAGTCGTCCTTCTGAATTCTCGGTTCTAATTCTTCTTCATTAATGATGTCTTTTTTGGGTTCACAAATGCGAATGATGCCCCCTTCTATTCTCCTAAAAATAAAGTGACCCCCCATCCCCCCTCACAGCCCACCTGCCCGTCCCCCGCCCCCCTCCCCAAAAAAGATTTAGGTAAGGGACGGACTATTAGAAAAGTTGTGGGTGGGGGGGAGGGGAATTTTCGAGCCGCAGGAATTTTTTTTTCGTTATCAAATTCCTTGCATGAATTTTTTTTAGGCCATAGCATGAATATTTTTTCAGGATTAATTGGCGTGCACGAATTTTTTTCATTTAATTTTCCCTTGCGCGAATATTTTTTTTTTGGCACTTCGCCTCCACCCCGCACATAAGTTTTCTAATGGTCCGCCCCTTCCCCTAAGTTTGATTCAAATTTCTTCCCAGGGCCGCTCGGTTGCTGAAATAAAAGACAGAAAAAATGGCGGCAGTGATCTCCAGCGGATGGTAGCGCGCACACAAAAAAAGATATAAGGCAATCCGTAATGAGTATTCTAAGAAGAGCTTGGGCAAAATATCAACAGCTGCTTATAACACATCCTTGGAAAACACAAACTATAGGAACAGGTATTGTAATTAATGAGATTCCGTTTTTAGATCGATTTGAGGAGACATCACCTCACTCAAATCATTTGAGTGAGGTGATGTCTTCTAAAAATCCAAAGCTTAATTGCTGTGAAATAAGCTTAAATCTTTTTACCGATCGCATTGTAGGGGCTTAGAATTGTTTTGAAAGACAAATGAGCTTCGGATTTGCGGATTTGCCATTATTAAGCTTGAAATGTCCTCTAAATTGGCAGGGTATGAGGACGTTTGGAGACACAGTTGGGACAGTTTGTGTATTGTTAGATTTCCATACAATCAAAGTGGAAAACATAGCAAAATGTGACCCTCCACAGGATTTTAATGCTAAAGGTGAAAGCACGTGCACGACACGCTTTCACTTCAAAACAAAAGAATTTATTTTAACACGCTTTAACACGCTTTACCACGCTTGCAATCTTGCCTCATTAGCAATTTCTTTTGTTTCACAGGACACGCTTGAGACAATTAAGCGTGAGCAAGTCGAACAAAAGAGCGTGTTAAAGTTTTCAAAATGCGAAAAAGCACAACATGCTTTCAGTGTGCTCAAAAGCACGCAAGGCGTGTTATCTATAAGCTAAATAAATTTGCTCTACAAAAAGGAACCGTAAATGATTATGAACGGCATCCTTTTTTGGTAACTATCGAGAAAGAAAAAGTTCTACCTCAGGGATCGCAGCGACAGTATCTGATTGAAAAACGTTGTGGCTTGAAAAGTATAAACAGTGAACAGTGGGACCAGGATCGCCAAGTTGTATTTATTTTTTAGCGATTGCAAGGATCGTAGTGATCAAATGAAAACCAGCCTGCTTTTCTTGGTGTACCAAAATTCCAAAACGGTTTCAATGTTGCTTAATTGATCCGGCCGGCAATAACACAAAAAGCGAAACCGGTATTTAAACAATGTATGAAAATTTGTTCTTCTTGGAATATTACATCGTGTAATTGCTTCAGTCTTATTGTCCAAATTTCGTAATCATCTTGTTGTCTTTCTTGTGGTTGCCGTCTGTTTTACAACCATCTAAACAAACACTCGCGCTATGAAGTTACCGCGACTGGTTTAGTGTCATCAGAAGTATTACAACCTGCAATTAAATATTGAAGTGTGTTAAGTAGTCTGCTACATGGCCGTTTTTTGGAATGGTCATCTAGAAATGTTTAGCCTTCATCAACCTATAGAAAATTCTAGACAGTTTTTGTTTCTCCGATCTAATTACCTTCGTTCGTCTCAGCATGGCTTAGAGAAATATATTAAACTAATTTATTCAACTTCATTTCTCTGTGCATTAAGTACTGCTAATAAATATTCCGGTGGCATAACTATAATTTTCAGCCGACATAACTTCAGTTCCTCGCATGCGATAGGAGGCCTCTTTCCGATTCCAGTCAACAGCTGACAGCCGGAGGAATTGGTTTACACTGATCTCGCGTTAGAAAAGGCCTAAATCAAATGAAACTCTGGGCATGAAACCATATTATGGCGCGCTGTTTGTTTCAAAATTATATTTGTCAGACAATGTTGTATGATATCATCGTCTTCTTGTCATTTATCTCTCATCCCTAATTTGGCATCATTATTTTGTTGTTGCTTTTTCATACGTCTCCTCTTGATATTTGGTGCTCCAGAGAGAGAGAGAGAGAGACTCGGTTTAACATTATCTCTGTCATTTGTAAACATTTTCTCTGTTAACACATGCACTGAGGGGTGTCCATATTAACTGCGTTGAATTTAGAGAAAGTGTAACTTAAGAGTAACTTAAGGACTGTCTTTCCCCAGGGACAAAGCAAACTGTCTGTAATAATGAGGTGTCTTTAGTAAGCAGGTGTCCAAAAAACGGGGTTTGACTGTATACACAGGGCTGTTACTCTCCTGCATAATCTGGGAGACTCCAGATTTTGAACCATAATTCACCCAGTCTCCAGGTTAGAATCTGAAATCTTGCGGGTAATCGCCATGGTTTGCCATTTCTTGTGGAATCGACTTTCTGACTGTGGAATTTTTTCAAATACTTTGCTTTGTACTTGTTTGAGCTATTTTACTGTTTATACCACTACATGACAAATTTCTGCAATTTGATTGGCTTAGAGCAGTGGTATTTCAGCTTAATTTGAAATACCTACATGTGAAAATTACAAACCTTTTGCGGGTAGTGGTATAAACAAATAATAGCATGATTTGTACGTGATATTTGGCATAAATACCACTCGTGATATTTCAAAATTGTTTCAAATTTCACTCGCCTAACGGCTCGTGAAATTTCGTATAACAATTTCGAAATATCACTCGTGGTATTTATGTCAAATATCACTACAAATCCTGCTATTACCTATACTAATATCAAACATTTCCTCACAAATAATATAAGCAATAATGTGGTTGGTGGGAAGTAAGCCAATTAATTAGGTCAAATGTGACAATTCCAACAACATCTTTTAGTGCAGTTTTTTTCACAAATGATGTCATGTGCCGTGGTCATTATGACATCATTTATCATCCCTCTCCCATCAATTCTCAATATTTGAAGACATGAGGCGGGGTTAACAGCCCTGATATACACCTGGTCCCAGTTGTTCAAAAGATGGATAGCGCTATCCACAGGATCATTATCCAGTGGATAAGTATTAGGAAAAGGAATTGCGCTATCCAGTGGATAGAGATTTATCCAATGGATAGCATTAATTATCCACCTTTTGAACAACTGGGGCCTGATTGAAAAAACATTGTCGCTTGAAAAGTATAAACTGCATGAACGATGGGACCTAATGGATTTATGGGTAGAACTTTATTAGCATTGCAAGTTCTTTTCAGAAATGTTTACTTTATTGAAGCTTTTGGTGACGATGCATCCAAAAAATATCAAACGGTTTCCAGATCTCATGGCAAAAAGCTCACAGCTTCACCTGTCCTGGACACATAAGAGATGTGAACAGTTAAAGACCATAGGCATATCACAAACACACATTTGAAAATCATAAGATAGGACATAAAAGGCTTTCTTGGAAGACAAAAACAACAACAGCAACGGCATGCCTGCAGAAAGTACTTTAGGTATTTGCATCCGCACAAGTATCTCGTGACAATGAAAACTTTTGTCAAAAGAACTTTGAATTTGCTTTGCTAATGAACATACATGTATACCCATAAATACTTGAGGCCTCATCATTCATGGTTTATACTTTTGAGCAACAACAACAACAACAACATTATCTGGAGGATAATGCTCTTGGTCCACAGACTGTCTTGATACAAATTTCACAGTTGCACTAGATACCTAGACATGTATATCTACAGTGCATGCAGCTCAAAACAACTGTCCAAAAAATGCGTGTGCAATTTGTACCTCTGCATCTGAGTGTGCGTGTATCTCTGACACATCTGATTAGTATACATACATGTATGGGCCAGCTTTATACCTCTTTCACAATTGTGTCTTATTAATGTATATTTTTTTATATGTGCGATAAATTCAGGCTTTCTGACCCCGTTTGAAAGTAGGAATTGTTTTGTATTTTACACATGTTAACGAGGTCAGAAATGGTTATTATAATCCTACAAAAGGATACATATTTGATAGGCCACCAGATTGTAAAATACGTCTATTGTCTACATATTGCTCTTATTTTGTGAAAGATTTGAACCCAGGAGTCATTTCATAAGTAGGCTGAGTATGTTTGTCTGGGTGAACGTAGTCCTGAATGTTGACAGTGACTGACGTTTCAACAACCTGTGCAGTATTCATCTTCTGAGTGACTCTGAAGATGAATACTACAGCTTGTCAAAATGCTAGTGACTATCAACAACAACGGTCCCATTCAGGACTACGTTCACCTGGACATTCATGCATAACCGTCTTTTGTTTTTATTTTGTTGTTAGTTTTTGTGGACTTTATTGTAAGTCATTGCATCTTAAACAGTGGGCATTAACTGAGGAACTGTATACAAGTAAACATACATTTATCTTCCTACAGTGTAACTCAAACATGTGAACAAGCATCCACATCATTGGCACTAAACGAATCTTTGGCTAAATGTTTTCCACCCATCATTAGTTTGAGCATCTTGAGGAAGGATGAACATGTACATATACCAGCATGCAAAGAAAGACAGTGTCTGATAGCCCGGAGCTAGTGGATTTTGCAATTGGGCTAGTGAATTGTGTTCTTAACTTGCCAGCTGGGCAAGTGCAGTTTTTTGGGAAATTCAAATTACAGAAGAACTGTAATCAATGCTGCTCATTAAATTTTTTGAGGGGCTACTTAAAAGACTTGTGGGCTACTACATACTAGCAACAACTTGTATGCCTGAATGGTTGCTTGAAGCCGTAAAACCGACTTTCTTTGCACCCTGATATACAGAAAGTAAACCAATTGCTCCACCTAGACCGATTACAAGAAATGTTGATGACATAAATTTATAAAGCACAAGTGTCAGTCATTTGGCTACAGTGAAGTTAGCTAAGAACTGTGGCCATGCCATTTCAACCTATACATGTAAACATTCAGAGAAACTATTTCCCAAAGAGTGGATAGAGCCAGTATCGATGTTTAATTGTTACGACGTTTGTAAACTTTCCATCATGGATACCCAACACTTTGTGTCTTTGACAAAACGTGAATTATATTTATTTAAACAATAATTGCTGACAGTACAATCTAACTTGACTGTGTATGTATTTTATTTACACTGGCAAGTTACTTCATGTCAGAGTCAACATAGAATGTTTTTTGAATATTACTAAGGATGTAGACCTCATTTCAAAATAAAGACTGTCTCTGCTAGTGTGGTTTTTTGTATCTGTCAGGTCAAATCACATGAAATATATCATCATGTTTTGTACATTTTCTGCTCCTAGTAAAATCAAGATTGACTTGTATAATATTGATAATAACTCTAAAAGGATAAAAGTGCAGGCTAGCAACTCCAAAAATGAAATTTCTTTGCAACTTACTGTTTTATTTATAATTTTTATTTATTTTGATTGCTTGACTGACTAGCAATAGAAAAAAGTGTTAAACAATTTATCTACATTTTTTTTGTAATTTATATGAACACTTTTATAGTAATTTACTAATATTTCATTCTTAGGTTTTACAGTATCCTTCTTATAATAATATTAATTTACTGTGGTTTAATCATACTCTACAAGTATCTTATTCTCTTTTGTTGTTTATTGTTGCTGATATTCAAAAATAGTAAGATTTCTGCTACAAATAATTTGAGAGCAATTTTCTACGAAAGACCTCATTATAGTACCGTATGTTCCTAGTGAGATTCTCAAAACAGAAAGATTAAAGGGGCTATGCCACACTATTTTTTAGGCATTGAAACCATTTGCTATAGACCTTTGTCACACAACGGCCATTTTATCCCAGGAGATTTAAAAAGCTTTGTTTTTGCACAGTTAGCCTGGCAGTAAGAAGGAGGCTAGCTGTGCAAATACAAAGCTTTTTTAATCTCTTGGGACAAAATGGCTGCCACATGACAAAGGTCTATTGTTTGTAGCTATGAATGGCAAGGATGGACGTTGATTAAAACTTGAAAAAACTTTGCCACCTTTTCAACTTTTAAAGCTTTGTGCTTGCAAAAATTACAATCATAAAAATTGTTACAGTTAGTGCTCCATGGTGAAATTTTTTTTTGGTTATCTTCTTTAAAACTCTAAACAGGTACAAGTATATGTTTTTATATGGGTTATGAGACTAAGTTCTGATGTATATGTAAGCTATCCATGAACATGCTATGGTACAACTAGCCAGCATAATATTGTTGCAAAACGAAGGTAGTGTCCAATAGCTCTGGACTGGTGGATTTTGCTATTGCTCTAGTGGATTTCATTCTTAACTTGCCCACTGTACAGGACAGTGACGTTTTTTGAGGGATTAAAACTACAGTCTAAGACCTGTGTAATCATTGCAGTTACCTCATCAAAAAGTTACAAAAATTTGGGGCTAGTTGAAATGACCTTTGGGCTAATGCATGCTACTAGCTCATAAAGCTTGCCCAAATGACAAGCTCTATAACTGACTTTCTTTGCACCCTGCTGACGTTGATGTCCATCAGACTTCTAGTCCCCTATTATTTCATAAATACTGTTGTAACTCGCATTCATCTAGGATGCAGATGTACCAAGGGGGGAGGGAGCTGCGATCCAAGTTTACAGAAGTTAAAGAGGAAGGATTTCATTCACACCTCCGGATGTGAGCTACAGTGATGTGAGGACAGTCCCCCTATTCTCCCCAAATCATGATCAATGATCCTATATCCCCCACCCCCTCCCAACCCCTAGTCCCAGCGTAGAACTGATACTCATCCCTAGGTTGCACTCAGATCATGGGCAAATTAAAAGAAAAAAAAGGAAGAAAGAAAGAGAGTGATTTTCTAATGTGTTTATTTAAAGTATAAAAGTACAGAGGAAGTGGTAAATTGACCGGGTTGATTAAGCTGTTGCTGCCAATCCCACTTGCTGCCTCATTTATATACCCTGTATGCCTCCATATAGCCTTAAAAAGGCCCGTTTCACTACTCTATTTCAGACAAGAGACTCTCCAACCCATATTTAGGCTATTGAATCCGCCCTTCCACACAGATGTACATGTACACTGATTGAAATCTCCCACATTTTAAAGCCTGTTCAGGACAACACCCTGTTTGAGAGGCTAATAGCAAAATTGTGTACTCAGTTTTATTAAGACTCTCAACCGCCCAAACCCATACCACGTTAAACATTAAGGCCAAATAAGGGAGTGCTTTCCCCTGGGATGCAAAGACAGTATAACTCTTCAGTACTTCTTGTTTTTGCCTTAGGTGTCCTTGTCGCTGCTGGAGATGTCATCACCCAGCAATTTGCTGAGCAAAGAGGCACAAATCATGACTTCAGAAGAACAGCTCGTATGGGAGTGGTTGGACTAGTTATAGGCCCTGTGCTAAGATCATGGTATCTTACACTGGAAAGGATTGTCCCTGGGACTGCCAAAACTGCCGGCTTTAAAAAGATGCTGCTGGATAAGAGTCTCTTTGCTCCTGTTATGATATGCTTCTTTTTCAGTGTGTCCGAGACTGTTGCTGGAAAACGACCACCTGAAATCAAAGAGATGCTCCAGGAACGCTATGTACAGACACTGATCACAAATTATAAGATCTGGCCCCTTGCACAGACTCTGAATTTTACGTTTGTTCCTATTCAGCACCGTGTTGGCTTTGTCCAAATTGTAGCAATATTTTGGAATGCATACCTGTCATGGATGGCTAACAAGCCATCACCTGATACTGCAGCCTTAACTGTTAAGGGTTCTTTGGAGCTGGTTCAGTGATGTGACTCACAGCACCCTCTGTTTGGTTACTTGATTCACTTGAGGTTAACCATCTTTTAACTACATTTATGATGTTAATATTTCAAATACAATTACACTGTAAAAGTACTAATATTGTTGTGATTACAATATTGATATAAATTAAAGCTATTTACAATTCAATGGCACAAATTATAAAAAAAAGTGATGTTTAAAATATTGGAATCACACTGTAATCTGACATTGAATGAGGTTGAGGATGAAAACTCGCATCTACAGACAATCCTTCAACTAATTCAGTTCTATTAAAAAGAAGACTTAGTGTAGATAACATTCCCTTTTTTGGTCCTAATTTGAAGTCAGAAAAGAAAAAAATAGTCTGTCACAATACCCAGATATGAACAAGGTCAATTTCAGCTTTTCATTTTTTATCACTGGCATTAATGTTACATTATTTGATTGCCCTAAGCACCTTTATCTAGCAGGTGCGTAGCAAATTAAAATAGATTGGTAAAAGTGTCATTAATTTTGTTCATAACTTCGGAGGACTTTGAACGGTGTAAAGAAGTTGGTATCCTGGGACCAGGATCCTTGGTGGGGGAAAAAGGCAAAAAAGAAAAGGGTGAAATGGGAAAAATAACAGTGAGCAATCGAAGCAAGCTTAGTGGTGGGGAGGACTACCGCTTGGCTTGCATTGCTCGCCCAACGGTTTTTTTTTTTTCGCCAACACCATTTTTTTCCTCCTAATTTCCCCCAATTTGGAGCCTGGGCACAGACTAAGAGGTTGGTTGTATCTTCAAGGTTCCACTGCATTTAGTGGTAGTAGAGGGGATGGTGTTAACACAAAAATGGTACCTGACGTACTTTCTGTTACCATTGCTTATTAATTTTCTTCAGGCATATTTGAGTGGTTGGGGTGGGGAGGGTGTGTGTGTGTAACAGGCTGGGTGGGAATGATGTTATGCTATTATGTAAGACTGGAGCAGCAAGCCTTCAGTAATATTCTATTGCATGAGTGCTCAGTATTCCTCAGAAACTAGAGGAAGTAAATTTTTAAATAATACATGGTTTAAATTTTACATACTTGTTTCTATTATCATGTGATTATCACACACTGATAACTCTACAGAACTCTACGGGCAAGAAATAATAAATTATTATAAGGCTGTTTTCAAAACATTGTTGGAGTGTTATTGTGTTACAAGGAATAAACCAATCAGGTAAAATAAGTATACAACGCATTGAGTGTATACTTATTTCAATGTGATTTGTGCGATGCAAATTATGTCGGGTACACTGCCCGACACTTACATCAACGCATAAGTGAACACCGTTATTCAGCCATCGGGAAACACCTTAAAACACAGCATGGCAACAACAGAACAAAGACTGACCATCTTTTCAAAGTTCTGAGGAAATGTTACAGCAAGTTTGATTGCTTGGTCTACGAGATGCTATACATAAAGGACATCAAGCCTTCTCTTAACACGCAAGCCGACTCCATTCACGCCAAACTATTTACGTGACTCTTTCGTACATTTTATTTTCTTGTATTGTGTTATTACCTTGGGAATTATACCCATTGGACCCGCAAATATTTTGTATATTGTTTCAAATTTTATATAGTCGTTTTACACCTTATACTTTTTCACTTTTCAACTTGATAATGGCGTAACGTAGCGCCGAAACGTCGTTCGCTTTTTTCAATGTTTTTAAAATGTATTTTAAACATCTTTTAGCGTTTAACTTTTTGATCAAATCATTTTCGAAATCTCTCCTGTTACGTAAAAATATTAAGCTACAAAAAACGCGCTCATATTTCATGTGTCATCTGTCGCGCTCATGGTATGTAAAAAAGGCAAAAACAGATCGTGATCTTTCTGCAAAACATGAAGGCCAATGACTTGTTCTTCAAAAAAGTGAAGTTTAATAAGCAATAGGACGGCAGAGGAAAGGAGACAGCAAACCTTCTGTGACAAGAGTGACAATCAGTAATGTTTGAAAAAAATTCCGCCAAACTTTAATTCAGAGGATCTTTTCGTAAAAGGAGGGGGGCGTAAGGGGGGTACGAATACCGCAATACCGCACGTGGTAGAGAGAGAAAACCGCAATAGCGCATCAAAATTTACCCAAATATCGAAACCGCAGTTGCAAATGGGAAGAAGGTGCCGTTCTCAAGACTAAAATCCGCCTTTTGAATAGTGTTTCCAAAGTAAGTGCGTCGATGTTAAGCATACGATAAACATATTACATACATGTACGACCATCGCACTCGTCTTTGTTTATTAAACGTTTTCAGTGAAACTCATATACGATAAGGTCCGATAACTGTCAGTCCAGTTTTTCAAGTAGAATGTAGGACAGGAAAATGTCGATAATCGATGTACTGTTGAGGTAGGTTAGGAGTAAGTACAATAAAATAGTACTTACCAAACGGTTTCCCTGAATTTCCCCAGCCTCTTCTCCCCTCGATTTACCAAACAACGGAACTTTTTTTTTTTTCTGTAATTTTCGCCCCCTTTTCCTTCTTCGTAGAAAATTGCTACGCAATTTATAACGACCTCACTATTTACTGGATTATCTGACTAGTCACTCTGTTCACCATCTGGATCGCTCGCCATTGTTTCGTGACTGGCACGAAAGAGACGGTAAGGTCGGTAAGAACGTTAGCCAAGACACATTTTAGGGCACTTTTTCCCGCGAAAATAACATCTCCACCATGTCTATGAGCGCATTGTCTGGACTCTCTTTGCACAATCATGACGGTCCCCGACTGTACAACTAGGGAGACACGCAGGCTAGGGGACCTAGGGAGACCTTTTAGGACTCCTTTTAGGATTTGTCAGGAACCCATAGATTTGTATAGTTGTCATGCTTTAAAGAAACGAAGCAGATCACCGCGTGACAACAATTGTTTCACCGATTACCGCGTCATAAAATTTAAAATTACCGCATACTTTGACTCTGAAAACCGCAACACCGTACTTTGAAAAAAAAATTACCGCAAAATCGCACCAAAATTAACCCAATACCGCAAAGCGCCGCGCGTGGAACTCCGCTAAGAACACAACGTTAAGTGAAGATCACGAGAAAACGCGCAAGTAATAGCCCTGTTACGTTTGTCATAAACAAACGTTTTGCCGCCCTCTTCTTTCTGCACTCCTTTTCTATTTTTCACTCGACCATTATTTTTTTTTTCGACGTCGGTTTTCATTCTCGTTCGGTTCCTTTTTGCACTGCGCAGAGTGCTCCAATTGTTCGAAAGTGCCGCGTCACCACAATTTGTGATGAAACGTCCCTATGGTAACTGTAAGTTTTGAAAGTTTTAGTTCGCATTTGTTTTGTGCTACTGTTTGTACCACATCGCCTTTTTTAATTAAAATATTGGCGCAATTGTAACATGGTCGTGCTTCAAAAATCGGATAACCAACTTTACGCAGACATTGTTCGATGTTTGAAACAAAATTTTCGATCTGAGTTTCAACCGCCTTTCGTCGCGCCGCATGGCGAGCGAAAAGTCCGAATTCGAACGGGTTGTCGTTACAAATCACAATTACCGGAAGACCATTGGCGAGAAAAGTACAATCGTAATGTAAAACAGAGTGTTCGAGGTTTTTATACGCCGGCACATGTTCCGTATGCTTCAGTTGGAGATGTTTGTTTGGATGTAAAAGACCTCGTAGTGAAAACAGTTGGCGGTGAACGGAGCCAGGAGAAGGTAGGTTAAAAGCTTCAAAACACGATTGTTTCACTTATATATTGACATTTATTCTCATTCTAAAAACTGAAAAGACATTCTCATTTAAACCAATTCACTACTTTATTCTCTAGAATCAGCTAGGGTACATATAAGCATTTAATATACCACAACAATACGCCACGAGAAATGCAGCAGTGTCCCTGATTTGAAAACCAAATCTAACTTTGTTATCAGAACCATGGATATCCATGTCAAAACATGCGAATGCACTGCATGACATCCCTGTTCGTCATGTCTTAATATTAGCATCTCCTACAGCTATTTTTTTTATAGAGGAATTAAAAATTCCTTCTTTTGAAAAATATTTCCTGTCACCCTGAGTGCAAGTAGTTACCCTGAGTTATCTCACCCGGTAAAATTCACCTTGACAACGCATGGAAGGTTGCTACTTGTTTCAGCTCATCACACCATTATTTGTAAAGATTACGATATTATCAAAAGATATTATTATTCATCATTCTTATGATTTGATGGTATCATTTTGCATGGTTCAAATGATAATGAAGCATGACTAGCCCTTTATTCAATCTAAACAATAAGAATGTACCACAACTTGCAAAAAAAAACAAGAGATAAACTTATTTGTCATTGTTATTGTTTCAGTGCAAAAATCCTAGTCTTGCTGCTGATCTTTGTGAACAAGAGAAAAAGAAGGACGAAGATCGTGTGGAAACAAGTCAGAAGGTAGGGCAAGAAACCCACATTCTGTTATAAGTAATGGAAAATTATTGTTTTCACATCGCAACAGGACGGCAGGAAGAAGAGGACGGTAAAACGCTTGGGTGTGACAAGTGACAGGGCTGTTACTTGTCTGTTTTGATCTGACGTGATCTTCACTTGACATTAATTTTTTTCCAGTCTTTTACAAAAAAAGATCTGTTTAAAAGAAGGTGAAGTAATAAATAGTATATTTTTGCTAGCAGTAGTGGCGGATTCAGACCTTTTGATAAGGGGGGGGGGGGGGGGGGTCATCCAGACCCTGGGATAAGGGGGGGGGGGGGCTGTCTCCAAAAAAATTTTTTTGGTTCTTCGAGTTTAGAAAAACGTTTTTTTATTTATCTAGCTTCGCCTAACTAGAATCTAAAAAAATAAAAAAACGTTTTAATTTCTAAACTCTTTCTTAGTAAAAAAAAAAGATACTGCTAACAATACTATACTATTACTACTGTTAACTACTACTGTTAACCAAAATGGCCGCTTTTTCACGTTTGTTTGTTTGTTTTTTATAACTAATATGTTAAGTAATATTAATGTTGACCACTTAAACAACTTTCCTCCAAATAAGTCAGTGAAATTCGCAAAAGGATCGTCAGAAAATAATGAGAGTTTCTTTTCTCTTTTTTCTACTCTTGTCGGCATCGCTGACTCATGCTCTGATTTCAACCAGTTATGCTTTCAGACGATATGGAATCCTGCAGTCATTGGTAAATCAAACCCAGAACGTTGCAACTGTTGAGCAGACACCTCTGTTGCACCAAGTGGCCACGTCTGAGAAAAGTGAGAACTTGAGCCGCAGAGGTTTTATGTATTATAATAGGGGTGGGGGTGGGCGATTTAGCCCGGAGGAAGGGTGTGGTTGTTTAGGATTGTTTCGGGGTGAGTGCGTGGCGCTAGAATCCGGGAACCCCTTCCGATAACCAACTAGTCAACTGCAACTTTTACAATACAGTAACTAGTAATAGTTGACACTAGAGCTGTCCCCGCTTTGTGTATTGCCGGTCAATAGTATTCTTGCTCGTTGTGTAGCTCTTTGAAATATACCAATTCGTATTGAAGATTTTCACACATATTCCATACAATAGGTGAGAGTAAAAACAGCAAACGCAAGGTTCCATACACTGTTTCAGTTCGATTTACACAGCTTTGATCAAAAACATTCGCAGTTTCGAGAATAGTTTATTCTAAACCATAAGAAACTATTTAATCAGAAGTTGGAAGTTTCCGCTATTTCTCCTTCACTTTTTACATACAGTTCATTTTATTTGCCGGAAAGTGAGCCTTAGAAATTCAAAGCTTTAATAAATTCTGGCTCGCGCGTTCTAGTCTTTGTTACTTTAAACTTTATTAAAGGAAATCTGTGAACTGGGAATAAGTCAGCACAGAATTCGTTTGTCGGCAAGTCTCTGTAATCGTCCATCGTTCTGCTAGTGATAAGCTACCCGTTGACTCACTCGTCTTGCTTGTTTGCAATTGGGACTGAGTCTTATTCCCCCAAAGAGAGAGAAAGAGTGTCTGGCAACATATTGTTTCCCATCAAAGATTTGTGAACTCGTTCTGGCAAACTCTCCAAGTGTTTATATATACACAGTTGTACGGACCTTATAACTTCATCGAGTGTCTTTTGGTCCATGACTTTCAAAACAGTTGCTTTACAGAATGACACTGGTAACACTTGCCAGTTAGAACCCCTCTATAAAGAACCTGTTTAGAGGGTCTCAATGGGGTGGTGGCTTTTACGGTTATCGGCTAAAATTTTGGCTCTTTTACGGCTATCGGTTAATTTTTTCAGTTACGGTTAACAAAAAAGTTGAAAATTAATTTCTTTTGTTTCAAAGAGTTAAATATCAATAAACTTGTATTGTACTGGAGCTATTCTTTTTGAAAAATTTTAACATTTGATAGATCATACTAATTATAAAGTATTCCATTTGTAATATTATTTTACGCATAGAAATGTCAATAGTTAATGTAAAAATTGACTTTGCGAAAAAGCAAAAGCAGACACGCGAACGCCCAACTCAAGGCCGGGGCGCGACATTCATTTATAACAGAAATGGCCGTTTTCATACTAGAGACGGATTATTCGTGTGAGATGGGTTATACGTTTGATAATTAGCATCAGATAGGTAATACGTCTTAATTTGAAAAGGGAGTGGTTTTTATTTTTGAATGAACAATCCGCCTGACTTCATCCGTCAATTTTGACGGACAGTTTATCCGTTCAGATTATCCGTTTCAGATAGCCTGTGTACAGCCGCCCCCTCCCCTCAGAAAAAATCGAAGAAGGGGTGTCTGTGGGGGAGGGGGCAATTGTACACAGGTTAGTCTCAGACGGATAATCTATTTCTAGCTCTAGTTTGAAAACGACCAATGAAAAAATTCCCGTGTCCAGTGTTTTAAATGATACCGAAGGACTGTACAGAACGACTGTCTGCCGTTTGCTTGTCCATAGGCTTCATTATTTCGCGCGGCTAATGCGTTTTGGGTCACGTGGCCCGAGCGAGTTTTTTTCTCAGATACGCCACTGAAATGCCTTGACTGAGATTGCGTGGGAAGACGCCGTACATGGGACTAGGTGGCAATGTATACCGTAACGTCATAGAAAAACAGGGTATTGTTGCAGGGATTGTTGTTTATCAGCAACGTGTTTTACAAACAGTGACATCTCTGGGTGTTGTTTCACTAGTATTTCGAAGGCACGACCTCCTGAAAATCGCAAATTTTAATCCCCAGCAAGAAGCCAGATTTTCGCTATGGAAAAAATTAGTTCCCCGAGACAGTGGCGGAAATGGATCTTAGGTCTAGGTGACAACCAAAAAGCGCTTGGCCTAACGTGCGTACGGAGCAAAAGTAGCCGGGAAATAAATAACGCAACCATAAGTGGGTTTAGCACCTTCCTTAAAATTAACAACTCTAGGGAACAATTCCTTTTACGGTTAACTCTTTTTTACCCTATTTACGGCTAACGGTTAAAATTTTTCAATTTTTACGGCTATCGACTAAATTTTTGGTCGTTTTACGCCTGTCGGTTAACCCCATTGAGACCTCTGTTTAGCCTAAAATTTGAAACAGGTTATTATTTTCTACAGTTATCTGAAAAAAGTATGTACTCTTGGGCAAATAAGATATTTTAGTCAACATTCAGAATCCTAGTTGGAGACATCGGGGCAGGTTGTCTGTCAGCTGCGTGACAAAGTAGCTTATTAAATAGTTTCAAAGCTGTTTGTACTTATCCCGGCAAGTGACTATCCCCTCTCCCCTAAAAGTCAAGTAATAGTCCCATTGCGGGAGGGACGGGACACGCAACGCCCTCTTTGTATGCGTGCGCAATTTTGTCTTTTCTCCACATACACGCTACTAAGAACTATCTTGGGCTTTGCCACAGGCAGCCCAATAAGTACCAGCTTAGCCTGTTTCATGCTCTAAGTTAGTGATATACAGAGATGGTTAAAACTGATGCGATAAACCCTCGGAGGCTATTAGGCTTTGACCTTCTTCTCGCTACTTTTTGAGAGACTGGCAGTGGCTACTAAACTGTTTAGAGCGGATATTTAAGTCGTTTTTGAAGATCATTTGTAGGCCTGGAATTGATTTCCAAAAACAGGTCAGTATAATAGCCTTGAAAGAACAATTTAGCTGTCTTGTTTCTTTCTTTCTTTTATAACTTGTGCAGATGCTAAAGACAATGGAACCAGTAGCACATTTACCAAGAGAAGGTAAGTAAATGTTAATTGTAATAAATAATACGGACACGCATGGGTCGATGAGGTCATAGCGGAGCTCCATGCGCGCGCGAGGGTAGCCTCATACCTAAGAAAATGGGGTAATCTACCCATCCGAGAAATTTTGGTAATAACGTGACCGTAAGCCGTCCGTCCGCACCACAGGTTTACCAGTGTAAAATGACTAAATCATCATGCATGGCAACCCAACTGTGTAGTCCCAAAAAATATAATTACCCACCCCCCCCCCCCCCCCTACCCACGGAGGGCACTTTGCTTTAGACCCCCACCCCTGGAATTACTGTAATTTTTCAACTTGGTTGGGTACCCTCTGGAAAGGATATTTCCGTAAAAAAAGTTGTTGCACTATATTTTTATGGGAAAGAGAATTTTTTGCGATAAAATGAGAAAAATCTTTTCATTTATGTTAACACGGTGTCTGATGAACTCAAGGACGTTCTCAGCTAATAATCAACCATGCAGGCGATACCTTACACCACTGACTACACGAATAATGTCATCTGCAAAAGAACAATTTACATTCAGATTGCATGTAAACACCACATGGACTTTCATTACCTCATTAGTAAGAACATGTTACAAGAAGGCTTAGAACGCCACCAAATAACGGTGAATGAAATATGTAATAAAGCAACAACTAGATAACCGGAAGTTTATTCATGGGCCGATGACAATTATATAAAAGAAAACTATCGCATAAGCCATGAAAAAAAGGATTTGGCCGACCGTAGGTAAAAGATGATCAATGCAAGCAGTAATACTTGTTTTGAAGACCGGTAAAATACCCCCTGGAAAAAAAAGCGTCTATAAGCAGCCCCCAACCCCTCGGAAATTGCCTCCTTTTTGACCCAACCTCCCGTTGGAATTTCCGTTGCCCTCAATGAAGGGGGTGGGGGGTAAGGATATTTTCTGGAACTACACATTGCAACTCGAGGCTATTTGTGGTGGGAAATCGCATAGCCACCGGCGTCTTCTGAAGCCGAGGCAACTAAAGAGTCAGTCAAAACGAAAACGGAAAGCGGAAATTCTTTCTGTGTTCGTGTTGTCTAAACTATTAAGCTTAGATTAATTGTCATGTTCAGAAATTTGGAATATAGAGAAAGAGAAAGACGGAGGAAAAGAAAAAGTAGGCGACAGACCAACAAAGCTTAACGAGAAAAAGAACGACAGAGAGCTAGAGCGAGAGATCAAGAACAAAAGAGACATTTTTTGTTGAAAGAACAACATTAAAGTTTTTTATCGGCCGTGAGAAAATGAGAAATGCTAGCGGCCTCGAAGGTGAAAATGAGCGGCAGTGCAAAAAAAAAAAAAAAAAAACGTGGACAACAACACGTACGACATTTCCTCCATAAAACGTGTAACTAGGAATTCGAAGTTTCTGGAAGTTTCAACTTTTAGTCGTGCAACACGCTGGGAAAAAAAGTGCTAAAAATCGGCCACAAAATGTGTCCAAAGTTTGTTTAAAAATATGCGTGGAATGTTACAAATATCTCTTAAACGATAGAAGATAATAAGTTTAGACTTTCACTTTGTATTAGTCTCAAGTTTTTCTTTCAAATTCTTCAGTTTTTGGGTTAGTACTGCTCATGACCGAAAAGCCCATTTTGTGACGTCATCAGTTGTGACGTTACAAAAAATGAAATGTGAGATTTCAAATTGGACAAGTTCTTCAATTTTATGTGCACTATATTTCTGCAAAGTATCACACTCTCAGGTTTAATTCTCTTAGAGGAGAAGTCTTTGGGAGTTTTGATTTTTTAATTGGCCACTAGAGGGTCACGTGACTCTTTACCAACAAAACGCCTATTCCAAAATTTTTCTGGAGTCAAGTATTGTTGCCTGTATTAATTTCAGTGTCATGCCTTTAAAGGAAAGAAAGTTATAGCCCCAAGAACTCCAAAAATGTTTGTGCCGATCACGCCCCCCACTCAATCTTTTGGCCGATTTTTACCACTTTTTTTCCCAGCGTGCAAAGAAACGGCAGAGAAATGTACAAAAAAAAGTGCGCTGCACGTGCAACGTTTCTTTTTTTGGTTATTAGACCTATTGCTGTTTTTTTACCGTTTTCGTTGCCTTTGCCGCTTAAGGTAATCACTAATGTTACACGGACGATTCGCAACAACGATCTTTAGCGCAACACAGCGTTACAACATTGTTGTGTTATTGTTTTGAATGGCTGCAATATTGTTCCAACATTTTAACCCTGTGTTGCACTAAAAATCGTCATTGCGAATCGTTCCGTGTAACATCGCCTTTAGCCGCGGATTTTGTTTCTGAGCAAACTATAATTATTATCGAGAGCTTCGCTAAATCTAAATCGATATATTATGTCAAGGTTGCTGATTGTCGCCCCATGTAAGGGAATTCGAATCCTACGGTTTCTGGAATCTGGATTTCCTTACATTGGGCGAAAAATGATTTACTTATAGGTCATGATGGGGTTATGGTTAAATTTGCTAACAATAAATGTGACTGCCTCCGATTACGTTCATTACCCCGGCAGGGTTAAGAAATCTCCTTCAAAAATAGAGAACTCATTGTCGGGCATGATGAGAGAAGGGTTTGAAAAGATCCAGACCAAGTCTGCTGAGCGAGTCAGAAGCAAACTCAACAAAGTTAACAGGTAGGAAAAAATAAGCGAAAGCTGATAATTTTAATAGATTTATTTGCTATGTGCGAGACCCGGGGGGGGGACTCCCATATGAAACAGACGGGGATGCTCGTCGTCTCGCTTAGGGGTGTAAATTTTGGATTTTGGTCTCGCTTAGGGTGTTCCGGGCAAAGCACCAATATTTTAAACCGCCAAGGTCTCGTTTAGGGTTCCGCAAAGAACTTGAGATTTATGACAATGCTTTTAAACACTACTATTAGATAAAAGCATTCGATGATTATGCCTTTATATCATTAAAACTCATTGCATGTCGTATTTGTGTGTTTTTAAGCGGTCTCTTTTAGGGGTCAAAATTTACTTAAGCCACGCCCAGATTGGTCTCCTTTAAGGGTCACAAAAAGCTTGAGCCACGCCCAGATGGTCTCCTTTAGGGGTTAAATTCAAAATTTCCGACGAGCATCCCCGTCTGTTTCATATGGGAGTTCCCCCCCCGGGGTGCGAGACAAGAAACTGCTAAATGAATTATTGGACTAATGAGTTAAAAGGGTATGTCACGAGAGTATTTAATATTTCTTAGAATAATAATATTATAGTAGCTTGTGAGCAAGCACTCTAGCTAGGGCGCTCTGGCGGCGGGGCGGGAAAGGGAAGGAGAGTTTGCAACTACATCTCTGGAATTTGAATATCTGCATCAAAAAAGTCGATGCAAAATGCTGATTGGCGGAGATGACATTAGTAACGACGTCATTACTCTTGGCACGTGTTTTCAGTGTTTGTCAGACATTCGCAGGCTAAGGGCTTTATATCCAATAGGCGCTTATACAACCGGGATAGAAAAAGCGCTTCGAAACAAGCTATGGCAGTGCTTATTATATTAGGTTTTGCATTTACGTCTTTTTAATCAAGGTTCAACTAGTCATAATAAATTAAATTCAATTTAAGCTATTAGCTACCGGCGAGTTTATATCCGGTGGTGGGCTTATAATCGCATGATTTTTTCGCTTCCAGTAGATACTAGCCTAAAACAGGGCGGAGGCCGGAGGAGGGGTTGGGGGAGGGGTCTTATAAGCGGTTTAACGTATAAGTCAACTCCCTTTATGATTTTAAACTGGAAAGTTAATTAGCGTCCAATATTTTCCAATTGTGACAGATAGAGTGACCAATCTGGCTGATACGAATCGATACGAGGCAACCATACTTTATTTATCCTAGAGTTTACGCTTAGTTAATCAGCTAGTTTACTAGTTAACGGCCCTAGTTTATTTTAAAACTTAAAAACTAAAAATGTGCAGTTATAATTAACATAACCGTAAAGCTAAGAACTAAGAATCGATAAACGATTCTTAAGTTTCAAACAATCCCTCTCTATGGTAATTACTATATGGGGCATACTGAACCAGAATATTCAGCAAAAGAACCCAACAGAGAGTTTTAATCCATCATCATTGCAAAACCAACAATCCCCGTTGCTCATGGGCACTACTAATAAAAGGACGCAACGCCAAAGACCGTTGCGACACGACGTCACGGCGGCCATATTAGAGTACAGGAAAAAAATCCTCTCGGGATTGAATTCTTCCTCATGTAAACTTTTTTCAACTTTCAACAAATTCGCATTGTAGATGATCGCGTCAGTAAAAACGATCTATACAATAATTGTCGATCAGGTATTTCAAAATTTCATGTTTTTTTTTTCCTAGGAAGGAGAGAGAATCATTTGTGAGGAAAGTACTGGTTTTAGAGCCGTCTTCGTTGTACAAAGTGGATTTAAAGCGAGTTCAGCACGCTGGCACGGATGTCAGTGAAGATTGTGACAAAGAAGATGTGCAAACAGCGCGCTGGTGAGAATATATACAGCAGATCATTTTTAACTTCTAGACGTAACATTAGATGATTAGATTTGCTTTGACAATCAGCTGCCAAACACCATTTACCAAAAGTGAACTCGATGAGGCTCCCTCCCATAGCCAAAAGTAGGCTAGAAGAAACAAATACAATCGGCGACAAAATTAGTTGAGACCAAGAGCCATGCTCTTATTTAGACACTTTGCAATAAAGGGTCTTTCAAACTTTTGCTAATTTAAAAAATGGGAAATTATCGCTTTCTCTTCCCCACCCCCTCCATGCAATGTTATGCTGCTGTTCGAGCCATCAGTAGAAAACAACAAACAGACAAACACCCTGACTTTGAATGGATGGGAGAGGGGAGGGGTGTGGATTGATTTGTTCTCCAAAGTTTAATGACATTGTCTTTAACAATTTTGTGGCCGATTGTGGGTATTTTTCAACGTTTCTTATTCTAAAGACATTTTGAGTGCCTACTTCGTTGCTATGAAGTATGAAAAGACACCGAAGAGAAATGAATTACTTCCACTTAACTATGCTTATTTCCTACTATGCATGCAGGTTGGAGATTTAGAACGAGAGGCTCAAGAACTTAGACTTCAAAGAGCAATTGAAGTGATTTGCTTGTTTAGCAAGTT
This sequence comes from Porites cylindrica, assembly GCA_964035525.1. NCBI lineage: Eukaryota > Metazoa > Cnidaria > Anthozoa > Scleractinia > Poritidae > Porites > Porites cylindrica. The sequence continues at coordinate 8,936,961 of OZ037781.1, read as the reverse complement.
GTATCCATGCATTTGCAATTGACGACGTGACAACTATTCTTTTCGCCCAGGTTTGTTTTAATGTGTAAGATTTAAGGCGGTCTACTGTTAAACATTCAAAAATTATTTGACGTTTACAGAAAACTTAAAGCGTAATATTCAAGTACAACAATTCCTCAAGTTGCGAAATGATTAAGTAAGAACTGTGGAAAACAAGACCCCCTAAATGTGGGTACATTAGGCCGCTGCCCTGCCGAACAAATTAATCTGGATAGACAGAATAGCTTTAAAGCAATATTAGACAAAACACAGCTAATTAAGAACTTATTTTGCAAAATCACCACTAAACAAAACAAAATGTCATATCTTTTTTTATAAAAATAGGACGAGGGTAATAATTTTCGGAAGTTCCAGCTAGATCAATTTAGTCACCTTATACTGTCATGTAATAATTTTGGTTGATGAAGGATTTGGATTGGGGTATACAATGTGGAAATGTCCCAGTTAAAAATAATACCTGTCTTTTTTTCTCGTTTCAAAAGGGTTATTTGCTTATTTATTTTTTTATTCGTATTGGTAGAGTCGACAATTTCCATTCTCCGTATTTAAATCTGAAATGACCCACCCTCACCCATCCTCCGCCATCAATAGTCAAAAGATTAGCCCCAACGAGACACGCATCGCCTTCTGGGAGATCCGTCCGCCATTTTGTCCTCAAGTGACCTCGATGAAGAAGCACAATTTTCTTTGGGCTTTGCCACAGGCAGCCCAATGATGATTGCAACACCAAATACCATTGTCAGGCTCCTGCATTGTTCTATTTTTTGTTGGCTAAGCTTTGTCTGGTTGTCCAGTCCCTGCCCTCATTACCAATGATGGCTGCATTGAAGGTCAGCGATCATTAACTTATTTCGGCAGAGAATAAATGATTTTATGCAGCTAGTTACACTGTCAGGCTAATGTTTACTGGCTAGAGGGGGTACACTACAAACGAGACCTCGACTACTTATTGTTTAATTCAGTACAGGCCTGATTGCAGGCCTCTTTTTCTCCAGCTTCAACACAAATTAAGTTTCAGCTTTTACGTGTAGTTTTCACAATTCAGAGCAGTCATCCATGGGTGATTCGATCACTCTTTCATTGCCTTGGCCTGGATAAAATGGATTGATAATAACTGAGACGCAAATCGTAGTTCATTTTTTGTAGTTGCTTTTAAAAAAAAAAAGGTTAAAAAAAGGTCAAAGGCTTGTCTATAGTGGAAATTGCACTTAGCTTGTCCAGCTAATTTACAGGCACTCCACTCAAATATTTAGAAACAAATAATTCAAATACATCATAACAGGATTAAAAACCCCAACTGGCAGAAGGCAACCAGTTGGCTATTTACAAGCGGGGCCGAGAATTTGAACTCGGGACGACCGAGCACAAATCCAGCAAGTGGCCAGAGCGAGACTCGAACCCGCACCGTAATTTTTAGGGAGTTATTATAACTCCAAAAATGGAGTAAAAATTTTAGGTACAGGATAACCCCTTTTTTGGGGTTATTTTAACTCCTAATTTAACTCCGAATTTGGGGTCATTTTTACTCTTGAAAAAGAGTTCTTTTTACTCCCAGTCTTGGAGTTAAAATTACTCCGAAATGGGGTTACTTGTACTCCTTACAGGGGTTGTTTTTACTCTTTTTGGAGTTAATTTAACTCTGAAAGTGGAGTAAAAATTTTAGGTACAGGATAACTCCTTTTTTGGGGTTATTTTAACTCCTCAATATCTGGGGTCACTTTTACTCCTGAAAAAGAGTTCTTTAAACTCCTTTTTGGAGTTAAAATAACTCCACGAAAAATAACTCCACTGTAAGGAGTTAAATTAGCCCCACTAGAGGAGTTATTATAACTCCCTGAAAATTACAGTGCGGGACCGCCGGATTGCGAGTCCGACGCGCTGACCACTCGGCCACGCTGCCTCTGCTTTCACTGTGTTGATTCACCACGACTATTACTCTAGTGAACATCTTTAATACTCCCATGTAACAGGAAAGGAGCTCGAGTGTGTGACAACTTTTCTTTCCTTTTTCTTTCTTTTATACTTGGATTAAGCGGACACCGGTGAAAGACCTCCTCTGCTTTAAGGGCTATGTCATGGTAAGTTTGCAATGTTGTTCAAAGCTGAGCTAAATTTCCTCAGTCTCCTTTTTTATAGTCGGAAATCTAAAAAAAAGAGAAAGCAAATGATTCTCAAACGGAAAACAGAGCATGACCAGTTTTTGGTCATTTTTTAACAGTTCAAGAGTTTTTGCAAAGAATTTTGTTTTTCAAGTTACAGTATGTTGCATCCAAGCCGTCGGATACCTTCAGGAAAAACGTACTTGTATATGAGATATGATGGCGTAGTAGTTTTAATTAGTATATACTAAAACAGTGGATAGTGTTTTTCGCGCCCTCTGATTGGCTACTCAACCTCCCGATATCCAGTGCTATTCACTGATTCACCTCCAGTTACCGCAACGCCAAAGTCGCGTAAGTTACGAGCATAATAGCTTTCCGGTACTTTAATGGCGAAACAAACAGAGAAACTTCACAAATAATCAATCAAGCTGTTACCGGAATACACGAAGAAGGTGACGAAATTCGGTTTGGAAGTTTAAACTGGTGAAGCTTTGACTTGAATTCATCCATGAAACGAGTGAAAAAGTTTTTTGTTATGCAAATTAAGTCTTGCGTTTCTTTATTTACTATTTGTCATGTTCATAAAACGAAGCTTGAAACTACATTTAATAGGTTTTAACAGAATGGTTTCAAACACAAAAAGAATCACGACTCCTTTTCAAGAAATTTCGCAGCGCGCAAGAGCTTAACAAATGCAATGCCTTTTAAAACTTTATTTGTCTGCCAGAAAACGCGACGGCCGTTCGGTCATTGCGCTCAATTATCTCACTGTTTCAGTGTATACTAATATCCACCACTACTAGCCACCTCCACTTTGCTGAATAATTGTTATATAGAACTGAACCATTATCTCAGTATTATTATTATTATCATTGTTATTATTATTATTATTATTATTATTATTATTATTGTTGTTGTAGTTTCAAAGTTATGGTTTTATAATTGTAATACTAAAAGATCATAACAAAACTTCTTTAAATCACAGTTCTTCTTTTTTTTCCTTCTTATTCTTCACTTTAGTTTCTTCTTGTGAATATACTGAACACCTCAACAGGAACGTTCGACGAATGGATGAATCAAAGGAAACTTTTGCCTGCAGTCAAGTCTAACTGACTTCAGTTATCACTGACTTTAATATCCCTCTATGACTATACTGTTTACTTAAGCGTTAATTTGATGGCGCAGTTTACAATATGCCCTCATTTTTCAAGATAATAATAAAGTTTGCTGCTTATTTAATTTTGTCAAACTGGATTAAGCAAATCCGAGCTGACTGACTGTGTAACACCTTATAGGAGTGTTTTTTGGTTTTCTTTGGAAGTATCACAGAACGGATTTGTTCATATTACTAAAAGTGGTGATTGGCTGACTTAGGGCCTGTTGACATGGAGGTGGGGGACCCCAGGTAGGTGAGGTA
>OZ037781.1:8910903-8925903 GCA_964035525.1 Porites cylindrica | reverse complement strand
TGAACGCTTAAATAATATCAGCAGGAGCGTACCGTCAATATACGCACACACACCCGTGCGTACAAGTACAGCTGAAATATGGAAAAATGATACACTTTTTATTTCCTGAAAAAGCCTCTTTGCATCAATTAATCGGGATGACTTTCTTTCTGTCTTCCTTTTATCTTTTATTATTAAATAATTCTGATGGCGTCACTGGCCTTTTTTTCCCTTAAACATGCACTTGGTTACAATGTATATCCAGTACCACCTTTCAGCGATTGCGACCACCTTTTTTGGATGACGACTTTGCAATTTTCCATTGCCGGTTTTTACCTTCCTGTAGGTGGCAACTCAAGAAATGGCTTCATCTCTATGTTCGTTCTATTTACTGCACAGCAAGCAATTAAATTCAATGTTCTTAATTGAATAATTAATTTCAAGAATTAATTCAATAATGTTTATTCCAAAATGTAGATCCATACGAAATCACTGTGGCTCAATTGTCGTTGGCAGACAACTTCCGTCGATAGCGACCTTTTATTTCTGGGGTCGTCGCCGGTGAAGGATCGACAGTATAATAATAATGATATTTTTTTTTTGAACAGATTGAAATGACATTTTCTGGTGTAAAATTTACGTTGTTTTTTTTTTTTCTTCTTGTTTTGTTTTGTTTTTCTCTATTTAATTCCAGGAGGAAGACAACTACCTAAGCTACGAAAGTTTCCAGGTGTTGCGTCGAGATGCCGCCTCCATCCTTCACTGCCATCCAAGAAGAATTAAGTATGCTTGCAAACAGACTTTTGACTACTGCCGGGAATGTAACCAAACCTTCTACACGTGCATTAGCATGGCCGGGTACACTTATGGTGCGTGTATGCTCGTAGCGTACAAATGCAAGTGCGACTGTATCGACCAAAAATCGTACTCGGAACTACCCTCCAAGCTTCCAACACTACCCCTTTTAATAAACCCACCGCCGCTACACCCACCGGGAAACCCTGAATATTGGTATTCAAGGCTACAACCAGCTGGCTCTTTGTGAATGCGACCATTTGAGCTTTATTTTCTTCACGTACAGTATAATTTCAAACAATTGCCCCCATGCGAGAGCTGTTGTCCTGAATTGACAGGAACTTTTAATTTCACTAGTTTTGCTCTTGAATATATATATTTTTAAATAATATCAACCGCTTCTTTCTTTCTTTCTTTCTTTTCTTTCTTCTTTTTCTTTTAATGTACCACAAGACAGTTTCTAACAAAGTGATAGGAGTAGGGTACAGAACAATTTTTGCCATTTATGTTATACAACTTGCAAAATCAATAAACTGTCTGATATATATTTAACTGCATGTTGTTTTGGTCATTATTTAAGTTGCTATCCTTGCTTCCTTGCCATCTAAAATTAACCTTTCAGTAGCCTGCGTAACAAACTTTTCAGCTCGCGTTAATGTGCGATAGCTGGGCTGAGTTTTTCTCATACGTGGAATGCTACTCAGGCTAACTTTCCAGTTTCTCTTGAAGCACTACGATAACTGTACAATTTGTATCATAACAATTATTCTAAAACATTCAGTCTGAGTTCCTTAGCCTATCTTTATCTTCGTTTATATTGTTGTTTATTTAGTATCTTTAACTTTAACGAGGAACGTTTGCCGAGCCCTCTGGCTCTTTCCAACGTTGCCCAGAAAGGGGCTTAAATGCCAATTAATAACTGTGGTGGCAGGACAAACTATTTTAATGGCAGGCAAGAGAAGTGATACCGAGGGGTCAGTTTTACCCGAGGGGTAACTTCTATATGACTAGGGGGCGGGGACGCCCGTCAGGAAATTGGAATTAAACCCCTAAATGAGATCCACCTGGGTGTGTACTAAACTTTATTGATCCCTAAAAGACACCATTCTAAAGCAGAAAGCACGATAAGAGCTATAGAATATTAAATTGTAATATTGAGTTTCCAAAGATTGCTTTATCTTTTTTTTCTTCCTCTCTTCTGTTCTCTTATCATAAATACTTTCAGTTTCTTTAAGCTTAACCTGCATGGGTAATCACATTGACTTTCCGTCCTGAAACTAATTCCCACGTCATACTAAAAACTGCAGTTTGGACCTCTAAAGGAAATGGCGTAATGTCTGACAATCATAGAATTTGTGGCTGTACCCCTTGTATCGGCCCAAGGAGTTGTCTAGCTAAATGTCGGCCAATGAAATATAAACATTTTACTTTTTGCATTTTTTTTACGTGTTTTGTTCTCCTCTTCGTCGTCTTGGGAGCGGCTAGTTTCCCGCCATGTTTTTTTTCCAATTTGAATCCCTCGACTCGCATGGTGTTGAGAAACTTTGAGATCAGAATTCCACTAAGTCAAGTTACCTTATATCAGACTGTGTGTATATGGTTGCTCCATTTCTTTCTACTTGGTAAGAAGAGCATCGCAAGCAAAAGCCCATGAACGAACAGCGACCTCCGAAGCTCAAGACAACTCGCGGAAAATACTGAAGACAAGACAGAAGCCGGCGTAAAAAATCCTCAAACACTCTGTTTTACATTGTGATTGTACTACGTATACTCTCGCCAATGGTCCTCCGGTAATTGCGATTTGTAATAAAATAACAACTCGTTCGAATTCGGATTTTTCACTCGCCATGCGGAGCGATGAAAGACGGTTGAAACTCAGTTGCTGTATTGTACGATCTCGGATTAATGCGACAATTCAAGGCTTCCATCGTGATGAGGAATTAATGCTCAAAGCTCGTCGGTTGTTTGTTAATCATTCACCGTGTTAAACATCTTCGAAAACATGGTATTATTAAAATTCTAATTTATAGTTCTTTCATTGAGATTGATCACATCAATGTGATCTTTTTTGCAATAATTATAACTAGCGGCTAGGAACAATTTGCGTAGGGTGCTTCACGCGAGAGTTTGATCAGATAATTAACAATTATTCCTCGAGCCCGAATGGGCTCTGAGTCAATAGCCCATGAGGCTGAAGGCCGAATGGGCTATTGACTCAGAGGCCATGAGGGCGAGAGGAATAATTGTTTTAGTAAAATCCAACTAGTTGGTCAAAAATATCGAGAATAAAAAAAAAAAGCTAGTTAAAGCCCGCCCTTTTCGCTACTAGGGGGCTATAACATATAGCCTAGTGGTAGCTCAACCAATCAGAACGCAGCATTGATAATAGACCACTAGTTGGATTTCACTAATTACAGATTTCCCACAAATGTGGTATTCTCCAGCTTATTTACTGGAGAATGTAATTTCGGTGTTGTCCCGGGGTGGGGAGTTTGCACCCCATTTTTTAAGGCCACCGTGCGGCATTTGTATGAACCCCCGGCCTTACTGCGGGGCATTTGCCGCTTTTCCAAAACAAAATGACAAATGCTCAACAAATGCCCGGGGGAGGGGAATGGGCACGCTTGGAATTAACTAAGCCGTTGTAAAACACTCTTCAAATCGGCAGTGGTTTTGCATAAAGGTTCTACGCCAGATAGCGAACAGAAAACACACGAGAAAGTAATGGGCAAAATTCTGGTGGCAGGCAAGCGCTTTCAAACCGGGAAAACCGTGAACATTCCTGAAATATTTCAAGTGTTCAAGGGTTTTCCGGTCGCACTATAAATCTAGGGGTAAGGGGACCATGAAAGAAGTCTTCCCGGGGGAGAGACAAGATTGAGTGGTACCGGCGGTACGCGGTAGCCATCCTGGACAGGAGTCCTGACAAAAGTCCCCGAGGGTGAGGCTCATATCCCCTATCGAACTAAGGGGAATCAGGAGGGGTGGCCCTCCTGGCTGGAGTACAGATTACGTGGGACTGGAGGTCCCACCTGATTTATAAGCCACCCCTCCTCCCCTAGTGTAACCTCTCTGATAAGCCCTCTCTCCCCTTTGAGTGATCCACAACGATTTTCTCCTAACAACATCACTACATCGTCAAAAGGAAAAGTTATGAGAATTATCAAAAAGATCACAATCAAGGAAATGTTTTGATCTTTCAACAAATTATTCTCTAAGAAAATGTATGGAGGTCAATCTGGAAAATTTGTTTGTTGCTATTGGTTACACCCCTTCCCCCCCAACTAGTAAGACCCCTAATATTATTGTCACAGAGTGATTTGTTTCACAGCAAAAATATTGTTACTGGCCATGAACTGCACCTAACAATTTTCACCAGCATGTGTTGGAACCAATGATTACAATTCCCGTGAACTAGTCACAAAACCAGAAACTAATCACCACTGTTGATTGTATTTTATTTTTCCCACACTGCACCTGATTGGTTTGTTCCTTCCGACACAATAACATTCCAACAATGTTTTCAAAACAGCCTTCTAATAATTTATTATTTCTTGCCTGTAGAGTTCTCAAAATAAATTGTTCAGTGTGTGATAATCAACTGATAAAACAAGTTTGTAAAATTTAAACCACGTATTATTTAAAAATTGATTTGCTTTAGTTTCTCAGAATTACGGCTCATGCAATTCAGAATAAATTACCAAAGGCTTGCTGCTCCAGTCTTTATACATAATAGCATCATTCCCACCCAGCCCTTGAATATGCCTGAAGAAAATAAATAAGCAATGCTAACAGCAGCATGCAGTAATAAATAATCAGAAGCTGAAATTTGACCTTGTCCATATTTGGACATTGTGACAGACTACATTTTTTTTCTCTTGTGACTTCAAATTAGGACCAAAGTAGTAAATGATATCTACCGTATTTATTCGAATAAGCGCCCAACCTCGAATTAGCGCCCACCTCAAATAAATGCCCATCCTAAAGGCAGAAAAAGTTAATAAGCGCCCAGCCTCGAATAAGAGCCCACCCCACCCCACCTCCCTCCCGATCCCACTCAAACTCAATAAAGCACCCACCCCCACCTCACCCACTTTCCCCCCACCCCCCAAAAATTGAATAAGTTTTAATAAGAGACTTCCCCGAAGACGGAGATTTCTTCAGAGTATTTTACAGAAACCTTGCTTTGTTCCATCTTCACGTTTTGTTATTACCATTTATTGTTTTGTTGCAAAATAAATTAACGTACTACACTTGCTGAAAATGTTGAAAATTCAATAAGTGCCCAGCCTCAAATAAGCGCCCACCTCGAATAAGCGCCCACTCTCAAAGTCCAAAAATTTAATAAGCGCCCAGGGCAGTTAATCGAATAAATACGGTACACTATTATTTTTTTTTAATAGAACTGAATTAGTTGAAGGATTGTCTGTAGATGTGAATTTTTATCCTCAACCTCAATCAATGTCTGATCAGAATGTGATTCCAATATTTCAAACACCACTTTTGTATAACTTGTGTCATTGAATTGTAAATAACTTTATATAGTACTGTTATCACAACAATATTAGTATTTACAGTGTAATTGCATTGGAAATATTGACATTATAGTTAAAAGATAAACTTCTGGTTGACCAGCTCTACTGAATCAACTAACCATACAGAAGGTGCTGTGAGTCATATCACTGCACCAGCTCCAAAGGGTCCTTGACAGTTAAGGCTGCAGCATCAGGTTATGGCTGGTTAGCCATCCATGGTATGCACTCTAAAATATTGCTACAATTTGGACAAACACGGTGCTGAATGGGAACAAACGTAAAATTCAGAGTCTCTCCAAGGAACCAGATCTTGTAATTTGTGATCATGAGTGTCTGTACGTAGCATTCCTGGAGCATCTCATTAATTTCATGCGGTCGTTTTCCAGCAAGTGTCTCTGACACAATGAAAAAGAAGCATATCATAAGAGGAGCAAAGAGACTCTGATCCAGCAGCATCTTTTTAAAGCCCGCAGTTTTTACAGCCCCAGGGACAATCCTTTCCAGTGTAAGATATCATGATCTTAGCACAGGGCCAATAACTAGTCCAACCACTCCCATACGAGCCGTCATGATTTGTGCCGCTTTGCTCAGCAAATTGTTGGGTGATGACATCTCCGGCAGCAACAAGGACACCTAAGGAGAAAAAAAAAGCAATGAAGAGTTAGACTTGTCTGTCTAATTGCAACCCAAGGGGAAGTACTCCCAGCTTATTTGGCCAAATAAAGGGTATCACCACTGAACAAGGTATGGTTTTGGGGGTTTAGAGTCTTAAACGGACACAATTTTCCTATTTGGCCTCTCAAACAGCATGTTGCCTTGAACAGGTGTAAACTTTGGGAGAGTGCAGTGTACATGTGGGTGAGAGGGGGGATGCAATGCCTAAATGCATGTTTACGTGCCTCTGGGGTTGGGGGATCTCTTGTCTAAAATAGAGTAGCGAAATGAACAGTTTTGTAAGGCCTTGGTGGCATCCCAGTCAATTTCCCACTTCCTCTGTATTTTTACACTGTACATAAACACATTAGATAATCACCTATTTTCCTTTTTTTCAAGTTGCTCATGCACAGTCTGGTCTAGCCACATTCTACCAGAATGGAGAAACAAAAAAATTGGGGGAGACTGGATTAGCATAGGATTTGACATGTGGATAATAGACATGAGAGTGTAGTGAATAACAGAAATTATTACCATTCAGACAAAAGCTGCTATAACATTATGCTGTCCATGAACATGCTACAGTACAAGCAGCATGCAAAAAGAAAGTAGTGTCCAATAGCCTGGAACTAATGGATTTTGCTGTTGGGCTACTGAATTTCATTCTTAACATGACCGATGTACAAGTGCAGTTTTTTGAGGAATTCAAATTACAGTCTAAGAATTGTGTAATCAATGCAGCTCACCAAAAAGTATTTGGTGCTAAGTTGAAATTACCTTTGCTGAGTGGGATTATGCTATAAGCCCAAACTAATGGCAAGCAGTGAAACTTACTTTCTTTGTACCCTGTACAAGTTCATGTTAATTCACATTAGACTTACAGTCTCCTATTATTCAATAAGATCCTCAAGTTTAAGAAGACTCTAGCTGTAACTTGCATTCATCTAGGATGCAAATGTACTAAGAGGAGATGGCATCAGAGTTCACAGAAGTAAATGAATAAGGGGAAGGATTCCCGTCAAGCCCCCTGAGTGCAAGCTGCAGTGATGTGAGGAAAGTTCCCCAACCCCCAGTCCCAGGGTAGAATTGATACTCTTCCCTAGGTTACACTCAGTACATTGGCAACTTAGTCGGCTACCATTGAGGCAAGTGCTTCAACTTAATGATCTTATAGGAGGCTGTAAGCAGTCTAATTAAGTTCACATGGACCACTGCAGGGTTGCAATCAATGTTAAGAGAGGACAATTTCATCCTACCTTGAGCAAATGCCTCAAACAGTGATAAATAATAATGTGAAAAACTGAAATGCTCAACTTTCATTTGTTCTGCATGTTACAATTAATGGCAATTAACTCAAAGTCTCGATCCCATAATAATTAGACCCCAGTTCAACCGCAAAACTATAGCATTCTCAATAATTTATCAGATCGAGCTTGTTTTCTGGTTAAGTACCAGAAAATGCATTTTTGTCATCAGGATATTGTGGTATACACTGTAGGTTAATTATTTTGCGCTACGTCAGAACTTAGTCCCTTTACCCATACAACAAATGCTTCGTTAGAACTTTAAAGAAGAAATCCAAACAAAATTTCCATCAGGGAGCACTAATTTAAACCATAATAACTTTTATGGTATTTTTTGCAGGCATTATAGCATTAAAACTTGAAAAAGTTGGCCCAGCTTTTTCAAGTTTTAATACACGTCCATCCTTGCCATTCGTAGCTAGACAACAGGATAAATTAATTATTATAGTCTCGCATAACAAAACTGGACCATTTTTTTTGGAATTCAATTGATGCAAAAACATGTTTTAGCTTTTAACAATTTAGTTAGGCAGGTACAAAAGTCGGACCGGATCAACTCGGACCGCCACTCCGGGTCAGATCAACTCGGATCGACTCGGACCGACTCGGATCGAATAAAAAAATAAAAATAAAATAAAATTGGACTCGGATCAATTCGGATCATAGAAAAGAAAACAACTCGGATTATAAAAAGAAAAATAAAATCAGTCGGTATCACTTAACTTTCACCCGCCATTTTGTTTTTTCTCACGAACTCGTGGTTGCATAAATTAATTTTATTTTTATTTTTATTAATTTTAATGATACACTAGTGAGCAGCACACATACAATTCCAGTGAACATTTTCAACTTGGAAAGAGGAGAAATCATGCTCGCCCGGGACAACGAAAATTTTCGTACCCCGGGGGAGAATTGAACTCACGACCCTCCGGTCGAATACTACATGTTTATCGCACGTTCCAACCACTGAACCGGAGGGTCGCGAGTTTGATTCTTGCCAAGGGCATGGAAATTTCCTTTGTCCCGGGGAAGCATGGTTTCTCCTCCTTCCAAGTTGAAAATGTTCACTGGAAATTTATGTGTGCTGCTTACTAGTGTATTATTAAAATTAAGTTTCAGAAGTCCTGCAGAAAAAAAACAAAGTTAACAGGTACAAACAAACAAACACTCTTCGGTAACTATCTATATGCGATTAACAGACCAGGCTTTTGATGCTGTTCTCATAAATAATTCAGAAGTCTAATAAATAAGCAAATATATACATTCTAGGCGACTGAAACTATCATTTCTTTACTGTCGAACCACAACCACGAGTTTATAACATGATCCGAGAGGAACTGGCACTAGTAAAACAAAATGGTGCCTGAAAGCCACGGAGAAAAAATAGGATGATCCGGCCTTTTTTACCCTCCAAATGGGTTAAAATTTCAGTTTTGCTGATTTAATTTAATTTTTTTGATTGCTCCGAGTTAATCCGAGTCCAATTTATTTTATTTTTTTATTCGATCCGAGTTGGTCCGAGTTGATCCGAGTTGATCCGACCCGGACTGGTGATCCGAGTTGATCCGGTCCGACTTTTGTACCTGCCTAATTTAGTTAGCAAATAGTACAATTAAGTTAGTGTAGCATTTTAGATCCTTTAATCTTTCTGTTATGAGAATCTCACTAAGAGAATACGGTACAATGGGAAAGTCCTTTGTAGAAAATTGTTTGTAGGGATTTTGCTACAAATACGTATGGTGAGTCCTGGGACTCATCTTGTGAAAAATCATGAGTCCCAGTCCATGCCAGCTAGTACCAATAAGTCCCACTTCAAAAGACAATGATCAGAGTCCTATATTGAAAATGCTTCTGCCTTTATGTTAAAATCTCTAGACAGTTAATCTGAAGACAGACTTCAAAACTCTAGCTAGTGTATTACATGTACAGTATACTGAAATTTATTTAGAGTTCTTCTATTTTAATGCACAACAAAGGCTAAATGAATTAAGCCTAGTTCAACAAAAGCCACAATAACTACCACAGAAATCACATGAACAGGATATTCTACAAGAACACATCTTCAGATCGATCAACCGATCTTTGATTTATTTTGCATCTTTGGGGATTTTTATGCGTCAGGGATGCAGGACGCAGAGATAACAAAATCTCTGTGTTTGCAACAAAACTCTTACTATTTTATGAGCAACAATAAACAACAAAAGAAAGATACTTGTACAGTATGATTAAGAAACGGTCCAGAGAAGAACGATAGCAACAATGGCAACGAACATGTTGGAATGCAAAAAAGGTGCTAACTTTTCTATTGTCTGTACTTACTTCTGATTGGCTTAAACAGCAAAAGTTAACAAAACTTCATAAAGCAGTACATATATTCATCCTTAATTTTCAACCATCTTCCATATAACAAAATCTGGTCTCAGTTTGAATAACAAAGAAATCCTATGTGGGGAACATGTAAAATTGTAAACTTTTCTTGGCTATTGTTTTTAACTCTTGTGATTGGTCAAAAATTAATAATTTAACACAAAAAACCACCCTCTTAAAGTGGAGTGTAAATGCATTATTTTTATTGCGTAAACAGCCTTCATGTATAATAAGGTTTACGAATTCTCTGTGTAAAAATGAGAACATTCCTATGTGAGGAAAGCACCGTTGCCGAATAACAAAAGAAATTGCCATCCACCTTACCCAGATCATTACTTCTGCAGTAAATTATAAAAAGGATACTGTGAAACCTAGGAATGAATTAGTTAATTATTGCAAGTGTTAATAAACACAAAACGTTGTAGATATAAGCATGAAATTGTTTACACTTTTTTTCTAGTGCTTGTCAGTCAAGCAATCAAAATAAATAAAAATAAATGGAACTGTAAGTTGCAAAGAAATTCCATTTCTGGAGATGCCCTGCACTTTTGTCCCTATTATTATTATACATGCAGATTTTGATCTTACAAGGAGCAGACACAAAACCATGTACCCAGAGACAAATATTGATTAAGGGGCAAGTATTTTGAAATAAAATATCTTACACATTCTATGTTGACTCTGACATGAACTAACTTGCCTGTAACTAATTTACATGCATAGTCAAGTTAGTTCTTGTCAACAACTATCGTTTATACATTCACGTTTTGTCAACTATGCAAAATGTTGGGTATCCACGACGGAAAGTTTAAATCTTCCTAATAAACATCGCTGGCTCTATCCACTATATTAATTTTGGGAAATATTTTCTATGAATGTTTATAAGTCAAAGTGACACGGCCAAGGTTCTTAACTAAACTTCACGATAACCAAATGACTGACACTTGTGTTTTATAAATTTATGTCATCGGCATTTCTTGTGATCGGACCAGGTGGAGAAAGTTTAGTTTTAAAGAAAAAGATGCTTGAACTTATGACAGATGTGAAAACATTTAGCTTAAGATTCATTTAATGCCGATGACACAGATGCTTGTTCAAATGTTTGAGTCATGCTGTAGGAAGATTAAATTAATGTAGGTTTACAGTCAGCTCTCTCTTAACGGACACCTCTGTAAAACAGACACTTAGAGTTGGTCCCTGCCTTTTCTTCACTCCTTTTATTTGACTCTCTATAAGATGGATACCTCTCTGAGACGGACACTTAGTGCCGGTCCCAAAGGTGTCCGTCTTAAAGAGAGTTGACTGTACTTGTATACAGTTCCCTAAATTTGTTCCCTAAATCTCAATTCATTGATTAAGATCTACTGACTTACAATTAAAGTCTGCTAAGACTAACAACAAAATAAGTATACAATAAGCGACCTCATACATATAAATCAGACGAGTCGGAGATGCATGTACACTCAGACACAGACATGTATGCCCAAATTGCGCACACGCATTTCGCCGCATGCACATTTTTGGATGGTTGTTTCCGAACTGCATTGTATAGCTATCTAGGTATATAGCTATAGTGCAACTGTGAAATTTGCATGTCAAGACAATCTTTCGGCGAAGAGCAATCCCCTTATATACATGCAGTCAAACCCCATTTTTTGTACACCTACTTAATGAAGACAGCTCATTAAAACAGACAGTTTGCTTTGACCCTGAAAACGATTCGAAGTAATCGGATGAAATTCAGGCTACCCTGGGGAAAGAAAGTCCTCACCCTTACATTATCTCTTTCAACCTACTTAATATGGACACCCTGTTAATAAATACACTTTCTATGCCCCCCTCAGTGTCCATATTAACAGACTTGACTGTACCAGCAAGCAGAGAAGGGGTTTACACTTTATGTATTTCATAGCACTCTGATCAATAGAAAGCAAAAACATCTTTCCATGCAATTCTTTATATCCTGCAGTACAAATTGCTGAGTTTCATTTTTCATGGTTTCATCTTCATCCTTGAATGGGTTAATATAACATGAATTATTTATACATTCATTCAAAATATTTCTCTGTTTCTGATTGGCTAATAAAAAAATCACAGGCATAATTCATCATAACAAGCTAATGTTCGACCAAATTTGGAAGAATTTTGCCATTATTGAACTGATGACATCAAGAGTGCAGGAAAGTTGCAGATTATTAAACCATTAACTGAGAAGACCTGAGGACGAGGTTGAGTAAACTTGTTTTGGTAGTGAGAACTAAAAAGGAGGAACATCGTTTCACCAGCAAGAAATAGGCGAACTATTGGCTAAAAACATAGTAAAAACAGCAAGAAGACAACTTGAATTAATAAGGACAACATCTGCTATTTGGAGAATATTTGCATAGCTGAACAATCTTTTATCTCCTAAATTTGCCGATTAATGTGCAATATCAAAAATGAACTTAACATCGATGGGAGGTAAGCAATATTGTCTTAGCTTGCTTTTAAACTAGGAATTAAATTGAATGAATAATAAAATAACTATTGAATTCAGCCATATCATCTGAAGAATTGTGGAGGTCGAGGAGGGTGATGATACTCAGCCTCATTCATAACTGATAATTAACTACATAACCAGCTCCCAGGTGGCTTGCTAGCTTAAAATTGGTGGAGCACAATTCAGGGGTAATCAGGCTCATAATCTCCAATCAGTAGCCCTAACTCACTCACATGATATTAATTTTATATGTACTCACTGAATTGCACTCCGCTTAGTCCTGCATAGCCACACCTTTAACTTGATACCATTTATAGTGTAATCCTGGATGACATAAACAACAAATGCATATTGTAGTAGGTGTCTTGAAAAAAGTCCAGGTGAATTTCACAGAGATAGTGTGCAATATTTTCTCTCTGAACCGCTTTTATAATCATATGTTTTCACAAAACAGGGCATACAGTGGGGATTCAATAAATTGATACTGTTTGCCTTGTGGTGATTGAGTCTTTTGATTGGGGAAGGAATATTTGAATCTTTTCACACCCTGACTAAAAGCGCTTTACAATTGTGACAACTGACCATCCAGATGATTCCCAAAATTAATAATGAGAATTTCACATTTAATCCAAACTATCCAGCCAGATCCGCAAATCCTAACTGGTGTGCATGAGGGAGATAGTTTTTCCAAAAAAAAAGCAACAACAAAAAACACTCCTGAACAAAGCCAATTTCATTTTCCAATGACTGGTGCAGCAATGGTCCAGCTGGCCAGTTCTGACAAATGAAAAATGCCCTGAGAACAATACTGAAAGTCAACTTGGACTAAACAGCCTGAGATCGCTTCCTGCATGTGCCATTCTTTCAGCCCTTACAATCATGAACTGAGTTGCAATAGTTTAAAATTAATAGTCCATGACATTAGACAAAGGTGAGTGTATTTTACATAAATACATACATATATACATTAACATACAGTAAAAAAAATGCCGTGAATAAGAAGCTGTATGTTTTGAAGTTTGGCAAAATAGATTCTTATACTGAGTTTGGATTACGTATTGGAAGTTTAGGCTAAATAGGTTCTTAATTAGGTTCCTTAAATTTTTATGAAGAAGGATACTGTTGTTGCGATTACAAGAAATTGCTATATATAGTATTTGTCCTCATAATAGGCATTTATTTACCAAAAATCTAACAAAACTAGGTTGTTGTTGCATTTTACATTACATTTTCAGTACTGTAATATAAATTTCCCATATTAAAACCAGACTTTTGGTCAAAATGTTTATGAAAATGTAGTCTAATCCCACATATAAGAACCTGTTGATTTTTCTTGGCTAAACTGGTTCTTATATTTTGGAGTATTAAAATGACAAATTTCTGCTAGCAGGTTCTTAAATCCTAGGTTCTTCTTCACGGCATTTTACTGTACTTACCAGGTATGCCAACCTCTGAAGATCTAAAATCTGGAGACTCAATTTTTCATATCCCCCCCCCCCCCCCCCACCCTTCCGACAAATTCAACCCTGAGCCCCCAATGGGAATGACTTAGGACATCATGTGAAGTCTTACACGAATTACATACGATATAAAATTCGCAATCATCATTGTGTTGCTAGAAATACTCTTTGTCAGTGACTAAATACGTGCAAAAATGCCCCAGAAACCGTACTGCAAGCAAGAAAAATTCAAGTTTTGAGGAAAAAAATGGGCTAAATCTCAAACTAAGGGCGCTTTCCATTTGTCAGAACTGACCGGCCAGCCCATCCCCATCTTAATGAGAATTTCACTTTTAATCAAAACTAACCATCCAGATCAGTCAAATCCTAAATATTATGCACAAAGGAGATGGTTTTTCAGCAAAATCTCATAGAAAAAGCCTATTTCATTGCCAAAATGTCTGGTCCGACCATGGTCCGGCCGGCCAGTTCTGACTTTTGGAAAGCGCCCTAAGGCACAGAAAAGCTTAAAAGATGATTTTATCCGGGAGATATGGTGACCCGCACAGGAGAGCGGGAGATCAGTGCCGTGTCCTGGACACTCCCAGATAATCCGGGAGAGTTGGCATGTATGACTTACACGCACTTTATTAAATTGTCAGAACATTTAGCTAAGAAGCTAATCGGGGACAAAAAAGAAAAATTCCTATCTACATTTAGGGTGTAGACCAAACCTGAAACCCCACCCCTTCTTGGACCCCTCATTAAAAAAAAAAAAAGAAAGAATAAAAAAGTAAATTAAAAAAAACAAGCAAACAAATAAAAAAGTCCCGTATTATAACTGTCTAGCATTTTTTACTATGAAGCTCGAAGGGTGACCCAGAAACACATTAATTAATTGATTTTCTATGGTTCTACTAGGGCTGGCAAACTTCTATAATTTATCCTCAGTATCCGCGAAACTTTGCGTGCTGTTAATGTGATGACTACTCGTCACTTGGCTCGCATCCAAAAGGATGGGGGGGGGGGGGGGGTCCACGTTTTGTCTACACCCTCAAAAATATATGTGCAATAAAATACAAAAAAAATACAAAAAGTTAGATAAATGGATGGTTATATGTAAAATAAAATATGATGTAAATGTATTTAAAATTTGATCACATGCATATAAATTCCATTAAGAAAAATCTGTTTGCATTAGGACTTTTACATTTGGCTAAAATGAGGAGAGTGTATCGAAATCTAAAACTGTCCCAAGTGTGTCTCCAAACATCCTGATACCCCGACAATTTAGAGGACATTACAAGCTTAATAAAGGCAAATCCGAAGCTTATTTTTTGTTTCAAAACAATTCTAAGCCCCTACAACGCGATCGGTAAAAGAATTTAAGCTTATTTCACTGCAATTATTCAATGATTTTGCACACATTTCAGCAGACATTTGAGTGA
>OZ037781.1:8818403-8903403 GCA_964035525.1 Porites cylindrica | reverse complement strand
CTGAGGAGAAAGAAAATTGAAAGTAAAAAAGAAGAGAAAGAGTTGAAAGGAAAAGAAGAAAGGTTAAAACAAAAAGCAAAAGAAATTAAAAACACAGTAATAGAGGCGAAGCGGGTAGCTGCCCAACTGCAACGAATGGCAGGGCAGCTAGACGGCTTGGCTAACCAAATTCTAGAAGAGACCAAAAATTAAAGAAGAAGTAAAAGAAAAACACCAGTGTAAGAAAATTTTATTGATAACAAACTGTTTCTTTTAATCAAAGTCAATGTGCAAAGTTTTTAAATGTAAACAAGTCTAAGTCAGACCTGTTATGCAAGAAAGAAAACACATTTGTTCAGTATGTAAAAAATAAAAGGAAACTGGTTCTTCTAATTTCTTGTATCCTGTATGGTCTCTTCTTGCTCCATGGAATCCACTCCATCTAATATCCTCCACTTCCCACACCGCACAACTCTCTTCGTGGAATCTATTATACTAGATCTTTACAGACATCCAGTAAGCAGCACCTCCTCCATCATACACTGCTTGTTTTTTCTCATCATCTACAGAGTATTCCCAACTAAGGAAGCACCTAATTATAAAATCAGTCAGATAAAAAGAGATTATTTATATATACAAAAGTCAAAACAAAATAAATAAAGGCAATATTATCACTTAAAATCCCTAATTATTTGTTAAGCATCTCTTAAATCAGTTGTTATAATGGTTTTCCTCACCTACTCCCTAAACTTCACATTAATATAGGTGAGTTAAACCACAAACACCACCCCCCCCCCCCCCCCCCAAGCAATGGTAAAAAAATATGTCTCCCTTAAATTATAAATTTTTGTAACTTCAAGCAACCTATCAGGATAATCCAAAGACTGATTTCTAATCTTAAACCAATAGCTAAAAGGCAAGGCTATGTGAAATATATCTGCAGAGGCAGTACAACAGCAAATTTTAAAGAGGGGCTTTAGAGCTATTATAATGGACCACCTATAGTCATGGAACGATTGGATCTTTACTAAGTTACGCCTACTGAGAAATTACCACAAAGCTACATCAGCTGGGTGATAAGACTGTACAAGCTGGGTGATAAAACTGTACGAGCAGGCCCCGAAGATTGTTGGAACTGGACAGTGTCACTTGATGTAACTGACAATAGCATGGAGTCCAAGTAAGTTAAAAAGCATCAATGATTGAAAATTAAACTGATGCCCCTGCACTCCCACTCCCAGTAGATCCCCTGCCTTGACATTACCTAATAAACATACATTGATACCCGTGTCATTTTCTGAACTCGTGTAGTTATTGAACTATATTGTTGTTCTTGAACTTTGGTGTCTTTATTGAACTACACAAAAAGGAAAACCGAAAAAATGTATCATTAAAGAAGTCTCTTTTTATATTGTAAAAGTGTGAGAAGGATGATGATATTCATCGCATGAAAATCCTGCAATTTTTTATATCCTTAGAAGTTTTTTTCCCCACCTCATTTTTAAGATGCGGACGCCCGAGGAAACACATTTTCAATATTGCACCATTGAAACGCTTACTAGTGTCCGTTTTCTTGGCTTTTTCTAGTTTTTTTTTCTATTAACTCTGTAAAGCGATTAAGGCAAAGCTACATACCCATCCTTTCTGCGGATTCTCCTCCTGGACTCTCTGCATAAAGCCCTAAAAATGTTGATGTTGATCAAAACGTTTAGTTCAAGGCACTTTACCCCAGTAATAGATTCTGTTTGACTATTTACAGGATAAAAACCATGTTTTCCTTTGTTTGTGGGGCGAAGAAGCAAAGAGAAAGGCAATGTGAATTTATCTCCATCATGAGCAATGAATGTTTCGACAAAATGATCGTAATTTATAATGAAAAGTTGCAATACAATGAGCTATAATAATATCCTTGGTTATCGCCCGACGATTTGATTCAATACGCTTTATTAACATTTTGATACGTTTGACTCAAACAGTAAATCCTTTCAAAACCCTTGAAGATTATAGCCCATATTCTATAAAAAAAAACACTTGCTTCTTACATTTGTTTAGTTTTAATGAATTGTTTACACAATTTGATAGTCTAGTATGAACATCATGACGCTATGTTTCGTGACCTGTCCACGCCACTTTCGCAATTTTTGTAAACATCCCTGAGGTTTGCGACTTTTATCCCACTGATCATTTTTGCTAACTTATTAGATGACTCACTTCTATCACTAATTGAGAGACCCATACCATATTAACGTCATTTGTTTTTCTCGAGACTAAATTCTGCTGGGCTCTTTAGTTATGCGTCTCTAAAGACGCGCCGGTATGAGTTGTACCATCTGGTCGAGCTCGGGAAGTTCTTGATTTTTTACGATGGAAATGCTCTTTCCTAGAATATATTGCAGTTTTACTATATAGCATTAATAGATAAACACATACCTTCGGTCGTTTCATGGCAACGTCTCGACTTTTACCTCTTGAAACCACGAAACAATTTCGCTCGCTGAACCCATTTAAAGTTCCCGGGATAAATTTCTCGTGACGTCACGATGGCCAAGATCATCCGCCGCGCGATCCCTATAGGAGCGATTGACGAGTTCATCACCCCCCCCCCCCCCCCTGCCATGGAATAGCTCTGAGCCGTAATGAGAGGTACCGCTGGCCGGTTCACATGTCGTTATACGCGTTGCCAAAGCTACACATGGCTACACATAGCTAAACATAGCCACACTTGAGGGTCTCAATGGGGGTGTAGCAAACACGGTACACGGTTAAAAATTTCGCGATTTCACGGTGCACGCTTAATTTTTCTTCGACACGGTTAAGTAAGATTAGCATACACGTATTACTGTTCAAAAATTCACAACAACAACAAATATTTTCACCCCTTTCTAAAGAGTGGCATTGATAATCGGGGGCACAGACGATACTGACCCCTGAAATAATGAAAAAGCAAATCTAGTCAGTCTAATCAGGTTCCAGGCACAAAAAAGTAGTAGAAACGCAAAAACATTTCGTCGCATCTTCCTTATTTGTAAGGACATAAGCCTCATTGGCTGAATAAAACTCCTTTTACTTCTCAAAAATACAGCGAAAATAATCACAAGAGAAGTCATTCCAAGCACTACGGCCCCTTTCATTTTTTTTATTATGGCGCGCTTTTGCAATTTAGCGGCGTACCGTAATACTGTGTCAGGTTTCAACGTAAGATACAGTTCCGTGCAATGGTTGCCGCATACCCCGGGGGGGGGGGGGGGTACTTGGGTTAATGTTTGCTGGGTATTTGCCGCTGGCCTCTCAGAGCCCCTACCCCCTCAGAGCCCCTACCCCATTATAGTCTATTTTTTGGCCAATTATAGATCTTAGTCACTTTTTGGAAAATGTAAGTTTCGCTATCCCAACCTAGTCACTTTCTATTTACGCATATGGCCTTATCAACGTGGTTTCCAGAACGGAATGTAAAGCGGACAACGCGAGCTTATTGTTAAATTTATAAACAACAACTTTCTGATTTTTTTAACCGAGAATCGTCCCATTTTGAATCCCTACTTACCCCAAAAATCCGAAAATTTGGGTCCCCATTCTGGTAACTCTATTGAAAATGCGACCCTATTATAGTCACTCCAGTCGTGAAAATGCGACCCCATCCAGCGGCACATCCCCATTAGCCTCTTGTAAGGGAGTACCCCCCCCCCCCCGCCGGGGACCGCATATTAGCTTTCACAAAGCGTCACCCACAATTTAACCTTGGAATCGTTTGCATTGAAACTGGTTTTTTATCCCACTGCAAATTGCCTTAGTCTTATTCTTTTTTCAAGCAAATAGGCATCGAACAGCGTAATTGAACACCCAAAATGATCAGAACGGCCCTATTTACCAGGCCCGAAACAGGTGTCTAATGGTTGCGAGTTGGTTGTGTTAATGCCATTATATATTGCGGGTAGCTTTCTTCACTTCGATTCCGGGTCTGAATACATAAACATTTATCTTTTGGCATTTCCAAATTTTGCCAAGGTTTTGACTGAACCTGTAGTTTCTCTATTGCAAGGTTTTAACGATGTGTCAATAGAA
Organism: Porites cylindrica; assembly: GCA_964035525.1. Lineage (NCBI taxonomy): Eukaryota > Metazoa > Cnidaria > Anthozoa > Scleractinia > Poritidae > Porites > Porites cylindrica. Next base: position 8,899,362 of record OZ037781.1, on the reverse strand, counting down.
CAGAGGGGGGGTGGGGGGTGGGGGTATTGCCATATATGGTCTATAGGTATGTGCCGCTGTGAAGGGTAATGGTTTTCAAGCAGTTTTCTCTAGGATAGAGTATATAACAGAGCGTTTGGGTCTAGAATAGTGTATCATTTTCCAGGAAACTGATCAATTGGTTGAAGATTTTAGCCTAGAATAGCGAAACCGGGAATTGCCACTAAAAAATGTAAAAAAAAAATCAAATCGGCATCATATCTAGGATAAGGGGCGGGGGATTTGAAGAGTTTAGTCCAGTATAAGTAAAATTATGCGAATAAATTATTTTTTCTTTGCTTAACATGGGCTTCCGCCCTTGTTCCTCGCTGCTCCCCCACCCCCTCCAACGCGTGTTCTCGATGTACTGTGTCTCACAAGAAAAATAAGAGACTGCTCGCAGTCTAAAAAAATTTATAAAGAATCATGGCTCTTTCATCCTTTACATTTGCTTCACTTTGCTTGTGGTAAAACCTCGTTCTTCCCTTTTTGACGTCTTCTATGATATTAGTGAACAGACCCAGGGTTATATGGAATCTATATAGTTTACATAATGAGCAGAGAAGAAGCAACGACATACTTGCCTCGTACCGCTTTACTGTTCGAGGATTTGTCCTAGATTTTCAAGTCGTTCAAGAACTTGTCTCGGTTTATTCTTTTTTTTTTTTCTTATCTATAAACAGCTCCTAGTAAGCCATTTTTAAAAGGCTTTCACTTGCTTCAAACGAACTGCAAACAATTTCAAAATCGAGTCCGTGTTGAACAAAAAATAGAAAAGCAAGTCTCCACTTCATCCATCATGTGTCTGTACTCTAATATATCATCACCACATTGTAAAAATGCGTGATCAATACATGGATATTAATTGTGATCAGTTAGATGGGTACATGACGGGCTCCTGGTACATGTAACTTGCGAACCAGCACCCAGGTATGAGATCTTGCGCAGGAGAATATTGTGGTCCACGCCATCAAAAACGTTTAAAAGATAAAATAGTATAAAGATAGAAATCTATTTAGCGTCCATGGCCAGTACATGTCCATCCTTGTCATCCGTTGCAAAAAAGACAACAGGAGACAGTTTAAAAGGCCAAATATGAAGTTTTTAACAACAAATCTCGGGACCATTATATTTGGAATTCAAATTATGCGCACTAAAATTGAAAGGGTTTTGCTTTTTAAATTGATAGCCCTGACGAGACCTTTTAAGACAGTTTTGTTTAAAATAATACAAATTGTTTGACTGCCGTTGTGATCATGAGTCGAACGTTAAACGAGCTTATCAAAGAGGATTGATCATATATAATCAAAAACAAGCTTGCTTGTAGCATTTACGTTTTTTAATGATAACAAAGAAGAAGGAGAAGAAAAGAAAACACTTAGACACTTTCTCATAAGTAAGTAAACTTTATTAAACCCGGCCTTGAATATACTAAGGCCGATCTGTCGAGACCTTTGACTGATTATTTAATTAAAACTTTTTTTTTTTTTAAACTTGCGTTTAATTTTTAACTGCACGTCTAAATAAAGAATGTCAATGTATATATCAATGTCTTAAACACGGCAGACATGCACCGGGACTGACTTTCACTACAATCTTCTATGAATGCTAAAGTGAAAAGAATAAAACCAGATTTTGCATTTGACGGGAGCGTTTTTAAGTTGCAATGCAAAAGATTTTCATGGGGATTTGCGAGTCGGGGGTGTGTTCGAGCAACTCGCTCGCTTAGTTATAGCCATGAGATACCAGGAGTCTGATTTCCATTGGTCTTCACTGGTTTTTGACTTTTGCTAACAATCTTAATCTTAATCTTTTTACTCCTCTTCTCTACTCAATCCTTACTCGGCGGTGAGTGAGTAGTTCAAGTGTAGTAGCGGTTTTTATAGCCAAAGCTGGACATGTTTGGGTAACTGACCGTAGGAATAAAAACAGGGTAAACTCGAGGCCGTGTAGGTAATGTTTTGGTTTTACTGAACCTACATGGCTGCGATTTACAAGAAGCTACAAACCGATGAATAATTAAAACGCTGGTTAACAAACCCAAACAGGAACTTCAAAATAATGAATGAACCAAGGTCAGCTCTGACATGAAAAACACGACCACATATGAAAAACTAACATCCGACAATGGCAAGAGAACAATATTCCTAGTTAAAATGGCATTAAGTAAATCCGCGAGCTATGCAAACAAGTAGAAGTCTGAAAATCACAAAATAAAAAAAAGGAAAATGCCTATGCGCACCAAATCCAAATTAACCTTGACTCACCTAGTAATAGAAAAACGAAACTTAGAAGAAATACAAATCTTAAAAGTAACTATTAAAATACTTCACAGCAGTTGTAAAAGTTTTATTAAATTGATCTAAGCTGACGTGAGTTCTTTTGTTATAACAGTGCAGGTTCACGTTATCATTGGGGTTCTTAAATGCGTTAATTTAAGTCGAAATTCGCTGTTTCCAGACAGCTGGCTCGGGCTGGGAAAAAATGTGCCTTAGTTTATTAAAATCTAAAAATGGTTAAACAATTAAACTTATAATGAAATTAAAGCTTAATTACTCCAGTAAAATAGTAATTTACGCAAATCACAAAAATCATTATCAGTTTTACTTTCCTCGACTAAAAATAAAATAACGTTAAAAAAAAAACTTAAAAAGGTAAACAAGAACTATATTCCTGTCTCGTGTTTAACAAAGATCAAGAAAAGAAAGAAAGGAAGATTTTCTACGTTGTCGAGAAATATACATTGGGAAGTACATTTTTTTGAAGGTAGTAAGTATGTTAATATAGCTGCATGTTTTTTGGCCGTAAATAATGAAATGGTTCTTTTTATATTTATTGAGTAGGGTCAAGATAAAATACCTCCACCTCATCAGGTGAGAAGTACTCAGTCCCGGCCAGGATTGTGTACCGGTTCTGCACTGCAGCAGGAGCAGGGTAGTATGAGCCAAGGTCTGCGTATGAGAAGCTGTTACTGTTGGCATTATTAGTAATCTTGATGTCAAAACCAAACCGTGGACCATACCCTGACCACCTGTAAATTGCCCTGTATGGCTTCCTCACCTCACTTACAAAGGGATCCAGTTCTTCTTTATTGCTAATTGAAAAAATAAACGCCTTGCGAGTGAATCCATTCCAACCACTGGACTCTAACAAACCAACAAAACGTAAGTATTAACTTTTGAGTAAACACTGAGGTGTAGTTACTCTGTAGTGTATTTTCCTTAGTTTGAATTTTATTTATTTATTTATTTTTATTCTTGACTTTGAACGAATTATCATAAACTAAAACAAAACAAATTTAATAAGAACCATGAGTGAAATGGAATCACACATTTTTTTCAACTTTCCTTTTTTTTCTTATTTTCCTCCCTTTGTTTATTGTATTGCTATTCCTTACAGTTAGTTATGAAAATGGACATAGTCTTTAACTGGACAGATATACAGAGATGATGTATGATATACGCCAATGATAATGCATTTCTTATTTGCATTGACATGTGATGACTAACCTTTCAGACCTTTTCCTTAGGGATAAGGGAACCAGTAAGGGATAATCGAGAAAATAATTTTGGGGATAATTGAATTGTTTTAGGGAGTAATGAAAGTTCATCATGGTTCTACATTTCGCCCCATGTAAGGTAATCCGGAATCCGGAATCCAGGTAATTTTGGTCTGTGGAATCCGGAATCCACGGCTTTGGAATCCGGAATCCAGCTAATGGAATCCGGAATCCAAGCATTGTAATCCAGAATCCAGGTTGCTGTAGTCCACTCTGTTGTGATGGTTCCAGGGCCTCTTCTTTTCCTTTAGCGACTATTGCGTGAAAATCCCATGTCGCAAGGACGCGCAACAGGCATGTTCACGCGTGTTTCACTCGACTGTTCCTATTGGTTTGGGCCACTGATTGCGATCCCAAGCAAAAGAGCTTTATGAATTCCATGCTAGCAGACAGGGCGAAGTACCCCTACCAAGTCCCTATTCGTGACTGCCCACACAACATCAAGTCAGTAGGTTCTGCAGAGTTTTGGCATTGGATTGACATTGGTGGATACCTAGTGAATCAAGTGAATGTAAGGCTGCTTTTGGTGCTACGTAGAGAATACGAAGACATCAAGAAATCAGTTTCATTGAAAGCAGTTCGAAACAAAGATCGGATGGATGTAGAAACAGCAGTGGAGATTCACCGGAAAGCGATTCAAGATTCCATTCCAGATGAAAGAGTGAGCACAACATTAGTTCCAGAACTGGAATTCAAGCACTGGAAAAAGAACGGAGCCTCTCTTTTAAGCTACCCGGTAGGATTGGCATTCTCCCCAAAGCATAGCAGGCTGTTTATTACCGATAGACGTCTCCATGCAGTCCTCATGGTTGACATGCACTGTCCAGCAAATGTCACATTAATCGCTGGTGGTGGTGAGCCCGGGCACACTAATGGATATGGCAACAAGGCCAGATTTAGAAACCCAGCTGGTTTTGCAGTGAAAGAGAGCGGGAAGCTGTACGTTTGTGACCAAGGAAACGGAAGAGTTAGATTCGTCAATTTGCGAACGCTTTTCTGTCACGCTTCCCAGATTGTACAAGGGAGCGCCGAAGAAAGCCAAAGTGAGGAAGAAGATTGCGCCGGTAGACGTATCCGTAAAGTCCATGTACACGATCTTTCCCTTATTTCTGAAGGTAATGTACCGGATCTGGTGTCACCATTTGCCATATGTGCGTCTGCAAAGGGTAGCGTTGAATTGTTTGTGTCAGACGTTGGTCTTGGCAAGATTTTTTCAATTTCTGGTGTTGTAGACGATGAGGAAACTAACTGCGTCGGCCAGTTAAATGAATTGTTTTGTTTTGATCGATCTAGTTTATTAACTTCATTAGCCTTAACACGTGACGAGCAATACTTGTTAGTTGGAGACGGGAATGGTTCATGTATTCATCTTTGTCAAGTGAGAGGACGATTGAAACTGAGAGCAATTTCGAATATTCCAGGCCTCATGGGTATTGCAGTGACAGATGGTGGAACCGTGTTCTTGTCCTCCAGCGAAGAACACGCACTGTTCAGTTTGAAGGAAGAAGAGATGCTTGGGGGTAAAGAAACCCTAACAAAAGTGTGTGCAGAAACTGCAGGCCATCGTGATGGTGTCCAAAGTCGATGGAACAAGCCTACTGCTTTATGCGTATATCGAAACACTGTTTTCGTATGCGGTACCGGTAACGTAGCAATAAGAATGTTGACGTCAGCAAAGGGACTGATCCCCCTGCAAAGTAAGATGGCCCAATACGCAAACGTGTTCCGACTCAACAAGAAAGCCAAAGAAGAAGACCTACCACGTACATTTGAAGATCATGAAATCTGTCGAGGAGTTGGTTGCATTTCTCTCTAACCACGAACAGGAAGCCGTGGAGAGGACGGGCAAGCGAAATACCAACGGTCCCGACATGACCATACCTCGATGCACCCGACAGTCCTTCCTCATAGTGCTAGAATCGCTGACCAGCCTTACCAACACGCTAACGGAGATTGGGCATAGTCACCTTCTGGACAGGATCTGTTTCGAAAGTATGACAACTTTGGGCGTGGAATGCTATTTCAAAAGAATGCGAGCAGACCACGACATGCCTACAGTGGCTAACTACGCTTACAGAACAGCGCGCTGCGTGGAAGACGATATGCTGCGCATTTACCAGAAGGATTTCTCATATTTCACTGGGCCCAATTCATATTATCCGGAGAAAATTATCAAAGGTGAACCCTCAAACATCAAGACGCGACCAAAAAAGCTGTAAGCAATCACTGAAGGAACAGGTAGCAAAGAAGAAGACACAAGGCGAGAAACTGTGATGCGAGAATTTGCTAAGGAGTATGGAAGAGGCGTAAGACAGGAAAATGTCCGCTCAAAAACGAAAGAGCTAACTGGCACCCTTCCTTATGCCCTTAGTATGTGTCCCACTACCATCACAGCCTCATTAGAGGAAAGCGAAGACGTAACAACAGCTTACCAAGTTGTGGATGCTAATGTGGCATTGCGGAGTACGGCTGTACGGGTGCAAACCATTTACCAGAAAGACGACATATTGGCAGTAAGACACAACCATAGAAGAGAGATCTCACCCTTCTGGCTAGCAGTTCTTCTGGAGGATGTACAAATAGAAGTGAATGGTGGAAATTTTGTGCAGCAAAGAGTATCCCTAAAGTGGCTAAACCAAACAAGTGATTCACTAACATACACCTCCGGTGATGTCTGTAATGGGAATTCCCCCAAGTGCATTCTAACCCGAGTACTCGACTTTTCTTCCGATGGATCAGACATCATTTTAACAACAGAGGAGGATAACAGGCTCTGTCGAATTGCTAATGAGGACTACGGTGACGATGATGACAATGAGAATGAAACTGCACCACCAACTGCAGAGGATGAGGGAGAAGTATCCGTCCCGATAAGACTGCCGGGAGTTAGTTTATCAGGACGGAGAACGACACGGTTTATTCTAAGATAAACGTTTCCGTTGCCTGCGTAGCTTGTAGTCTAGTAATTGGACTATCTTCACGCTATTTGTTGGTAAGCTGTAACTGAAGTTTTACATTTCTGTGTGGCAATTAAACAATTCGGAGACGAATTATGTTTGAACCTGAAAAGCACTGATTTTGGCAATGTGTACCTCTTTTGTTATTGTTCACGCCGTTGTTATTATTAAAATAAGAATAGCCCTTCCTCGTTAGTATTTCTTCAACGATGTGGACTCAGTGGACTTCAGAAACCGCTCCTATATTCATAATCCTCTCGGGTAAGGCCAAGAATTATATTAATTTTTATACTTATATTTTATATAAGACAATGTACACTTCGGGTAAAAAAAGAACAAGCTTTTTTGGTGAAAACAAAGTACAAAGGAAACGTTGAAAACCAGAAAATAGAATTTTGAAATCTGGAATCCAGCCACTTATGGAATCCGGAATCCACGGATGTGGAATCCGGAATCCACAGGCATGGAATCCGGAATCCACAGCGTGGAATCCGGAATCCAAGACTCTCTTGGATTACCTTACATGGGGCGATACATTAATTATGATCTTCACTTATTTTTCTCCCCTTTACTTTTATTGGTTATAGGATCGCAAACTGGATAATAAGGTGGGAATATCTTTGCCGCCAAGAAAACCCTTTTTTACTATATTCGCAAAACCCACGAGACAACGGCTGCATGGTTATTGTGTTTTTGTTAGCACTAGAGAAGAGTCTTTGTGAAATCGCCGCTGGTTTACACGCGTAAAAAGTCGCCTCTGGAAACGGATTAATCGAGCCTTTGCAATGCCATAACAATCACAATGACTATTGCATCTTTTCAGCTACAGTTATACCTTCTTTCGTTCTAACATGAATGTAATTACAAAAATTTGTGGCAAACATTTTTTTTTTCTTTCCCACAAAACGTGCGCGGAAAGGGGCAAGTTTTTCCCCCAGCACCTCCCCCTGCGTGTTTCCTGACTTTTAGTAGTAACGTTCTTACAACGTTTAGGGATAAGGGATATGTCCCCTTAGATTTACAAGGATAAGGGATAAGAACCCCCTCCCCCTACCCCCCCCCCCCCCCTCCAACAGGGCCTCATTGAACCGATTCCGGGATCATAACAAGTTTGATACCTGTTTTGTGCAGAAATGATTATAGCTGTAGTAGGTATTAGACTAGATTCAATTTACTAAACTTCAACTTGACTGCTTGGAGGGCTGTGAGAGGGGAGGAGTGGGGTACTCCCATATTTTGGCTAGATAGGTATGTGACGCCCGAAAAAGTATGGTATTTGAGGGTCTTATTCTTCCATACTGAATCAATTTTTCCCTTGTTAGTGTTGTGTTCCCGCCGTTATCATTTGGTTAACATTCAAGAGTCTACAGGTATAAATGCCCAGCTACACGAGAAAAAAAAATGGTCTGTTAGCTGAACTTTACCTTAGAGTATCATGAAAGCGACTTAATGAAGACTTTTTCGGCGTTTCTTTACTCACGGTCTTTTCTTCGCGTGCATGACTGACAATTAATTTACGAAAAGGCCTTCTGATCACGCAGGGTATGTGTTGCCTTTAAATTCTTAGTTTGTGTTTTTTTTTTTCTTGAATTGGGTCTCATTTTGTGGTGGTGCGCCTCTGAAGAGCGCGTCCCCGTAAGAACCGACCAGTGATTTCGGATCAAAAAATTAGTTTTCTTTATATTCTGGGATATTAAAGTCTTTACATAATTAGGTACAAAAATGCATTTTGTTTGACCGAAAATGCGAAATATAATTTTTTACGAATTTTTGAATTTTCGGCCGGTTAGCACCGACGCAATATAGCCTTTGAAACTACAAAAATCGCCTACATTACCGGCGCTACAGAAAGCAAACAACTTGTTCAAGAAGCCCGATTTTCTTTTTAAAACATGTGTACGGATACACCACTCCAGATGTCCTAGCCATATCACAGTTCCGAATTATTTATTCATTTTAACGGCATGAATCTTTTTCCTGGCACGTGTCATCAGCCTTCAGTCAAAACACGAAAATAGCTCAACTTTGAGGGCAGTTTAAAAAAATGTGGCCCGTCTGAACGTTGCTATCTGTATTAATACAAACTAGAAATGATAGTAAAACGTAAAAAGGAATAAACACGAAGCAGACAAGAGGGTCTCAATGGGGAGGTGGCTTTTACGGCTTTCGGCTAAAATTTTGGCTCTTTTACGGCTTTCGGTTAATTTTTTTCAGTTACGGTTAACAAAAATGTAAGTTAAAAATTAATTCCTTTTGTTTCAAAGAGTTAAATACTAATAAACCTCTATTTTTGTATCTTTAACGCAAAATAAAGATCTTAGGACCATCTCGGAGTAAATTTAGAGAAAATGTAAGGATTTTCTTTCCCCAGGGACAAAGCAAACTGTCCTTAATAACGAGCTGTTGTTGCTGTTGTTCTTTTTACCATGGCGAAGGAGTGTACAGACTGACTGTCTGCTGTGGCCTTGGGAAAATCTACTTGTAGAGATTTTCGAGGTTAGACATATTCAGTATGTACGTTGCAGAAAGAAAGAAAAGATATAACGAACCACTTAAAATACGAACTGATATTCGTCAGGGCGGGTCTGTTCGTATGTGTGAGACATAATTGATCATTATTTGGGCTGCAACTGGCTCGAAACTGTCGCCCTTTAAGGACGTGTCAACATCTTTTTTTTTTGGGAGCAAGGAAAAGCTAAAAAATGGTCATGTAACATCACTCAATTTTTGGAAACACAAGTCCCACTCGGTCCGGTAGGCTTTCTACTGCGCTACTTTGCGTTTTCACTTGCTTTTGAGGAGAAAGGATTGGTACAGTTGGTTATTGCGCGGCCTTCTATGGGAGAAGTCTAAACGCCGATCCCCAAATGTGACCTCCAATCCCTTTTTCGACTTCTCTCCTTTCCGTGTAGCTTTAAGTAGCTGTAAATACCCATAACAAGGAGCATTAATGGGGGTTTAGAAGGGTGGGTGTAGGGCTCAGGTTTGCTACGAGGATAGTCATGTCTCTTTCGAGGTACGGACTTAGACTGCAAAACAGTCCGTATTTTTGCGTATTCAAGTACGCGCGAGCAGTCAAACAAAAGGTCTGGAATGAGGCTGAAAACAGAGAGCGAGACTGGGGAGAGACGCTAAAAATACGGATTTTTTTCTCTCGCCTCACACGCCCATAGGGCGTGTGAGGCTCGCGCGCTTCGCGCGCATAAGACTCTTACGCCACGCTTTACCGATTTCTTTACTGATTTTGAGGAAAAAACCGACTGTTTTGCAGTCCAGTACGGACTAAGCTTTTTACCTTTCCGTTGAAAAAAAAACTACTCATCAAGTCATGGTAAATGTAATCGTATTCTTAATGCTGATCAGGAGCCCATAACCTGTGCCGACTGAGTTGTCTAAGAAACTGTACATCCAATTTTACATAAAGAGAAGGTCGAGAGAATAACTCTTGAACGTTTTCCTTAAACCTTTAGAAGGAATTGTTCCATTACGTGTTTGATTTTTCCGGTTATATTATTAGCCTGTGTAGTACTGGTCTGGCGCGCAGTACAAGCTTATAAGGCGGGCGAGGGTTGTGAAACCACGAGGAGATTGGGGCGGGAGCAATGCTCGTTCGTACGAGCTTCGCACGACAAGACCACCATTCTAAGCAGGCTAGTATATTTTATAAAGTAGTTCTGGATTTTTGCTTTATGTAAAATGTGCACGGAAGGTTTTTACAAACTATTTATTTTTTCTGCATCCAGATTTCTAGTATTCTTGAAAGTCAATTTAATATTAATAGACATTTCGCTTTTAGTAGAGAAGATGCACGTGACCCAGGAAACAACGCGGAAATTTGGCAATTTTTCTTAATAAAATCAATTTTTATTCTAAAAGTATTTTTGACACCTCGAATCCTACTAGGGAATAAGACTGTTTTGAGTTTATTTTGCCATCTGTCAATCATCCCGTCATAATCAGTGCAAGTCGCGATTGTGTTGGTCCGAAGAAGTACTTCTATGCTATGAGTCGATATGAGTCGAAAGTTAAGCTCAACATTGTCGTGATACAGCTATTTGCAGTACTTCGGTCAAGACGCAAAAACAAAAATTTGAGGAAAATAAGCATTGCAATTGGCCAGAGGAAATTACTCAGGGAGCGAATGTACAGAAGAACAGATGAAGAGACAATGTATTGTAGCATTACAAAAATTTCTATTCAATCGGTAATTGGTATTACAAATAATTTTGAAGCCTTATGCACATCATTGCTCAGAAACTACCCGTGGTATACCCGTCGCACTTGGATTGAGCCACAGTCTGCAGTCACTGGCATGTCTGTCGTAAATACGCATAGAATGAAGTAAAACCTTTTTGTGGTGATCCACATTAGCGCGGAAGTACATGTTATCCCGGGGGGGTACTCCTGGAATTCTTGTTGGGGGTGTGCCGCCCGGACCCTTTTTCAGACCAAAAAAGGTCATTTCAGTTTGACATTGTTTTTCAGACCTGGCCTCTTAAATCCATACCTGTTTTCAGACCTGGCCTCTAAGAAAGTAGGTCGTCATTACTTAAATTAGAACAGCAACGAGATGGAAAAGAATGAATGAGGGAACAGACATGGAAAAAGAAATATGCATTGCTGAAGTAATAGGGCCAAACGCTGGGTATCAACGATTTAGATCATGCGCTCCATGGTCAGATCGAAACAACAAAAATCCTTCCAGTGACTTGCTTGTTCTTTTGTAGGCACAAAAATATGCGCTAACAAGGAACCCTAAGACCCAGGTTCTTAATCTTAATGCTTACCGCTACCCGATGGTAAGGCTGCAAAAGCTACATGAGCTCTTCGGATGCATAAATTATGTGGTAAGTAAAGGGGCAAGAGTTCACGTTTCGTGGCCACGGCCCAGGTACGTTAGCCCTTGCCCTTGTGAATCATTTTAAAGAGCTGTACACTTTTTTATTAGTTTTGTTGGGTTTCATTACGTATACATAATTACGTAGAAACGTTTTAAAAAAATCCTTGACGTGTTAATCCTGTCCAATGATTTTCCGAAAAACAGTTGGACCTGGAACGAACTTTTGTAGCGTCACCTCATTCTCTCTTGGTAGCGTTTCAGTGGATTCTCAATTTTCTTCTCTCAAATGTGTTGAGCCAATTTTTTCAATGCATCTACGTTAAACTGAAGAAGTAAATTTATCGATGTATGGCGATTCAAAGGCAATTACCTGTAACAAATAGCGGAAAAAATTTGAATGTCACGAAACAACCGTGTCACTCTCGCGACCAGCAACGAGTGCCATTACTTTTATCACAAACAAGACTAAAACTTCCGTTGGAGGACAGATGATAAGAAAACCAATATTTTAGTAAAAGAGATTGCTTGAGGCACAATAGTATCCCGGTTCTACAAACCAAGAAGGACATTACAAACAGCGAAGTTAAAGGAGGAGAATAACAGGGCAAGTGTTCGTTGATTATCTTGTCTTCGAAATCTCTGGAAATTCAAACGGCGGTCATATTCGAAAACGTAAAAAGCACAAAAATTTTATTCCTTTTTACGTTTTACTATCATTTCTGGTTTGTATTAATACAGATAGCAAAGTTCAGACAGGTGCCACACTTTTTTAAACTGCCCTCAAAGTTGCGCTATTTTTGTGTTTTGATGGCAGGCTGAGAACACGTGCAAGGAAAAAGATTCTTGCCGTTAAAATGAATAAATAATTCGGAACTGTGATATGGCTAGGACATCTGGAGTGGTGTATCCGTATACATGTATTAAGAAGAAAATCGGGCTTCTTGAACGAGTTGTTTGTTTTCTGTAGCGCCGGCATTGTAGGCGACGTTCGCAGTTTCAAAGGCTATGGCGCTGGCGCCAGCCGGCCGAAAATTTAAAAATTCGTAAAAAAATATATTTCGCATTTCCGTTAGGTAAAGACTTTAATATCCTAGAATACAACGAAAATTTTTTGATCCGAAATCACTGGTCGGTTTTTACGGAGACAATAAGGTATCAGTTTTCGTTTGTCTCATCCTCAAATAGGGTCAGTACTTCAGGCCCTCGGAGACAAACACCTATCCAAAATTTATGGGGGTACCCCACCTGGAACTTCACACACACTGACTTGATCGAAAAAACTAAAAGTGTAAACAACAAAAGCAACATATGTAGCTAGACACAATAGCCAATGGAGATGGATTCCTCGAAGTTATAAATTTTAGCCGTAGAAATAAATAAATAAAATAAAAACAAATTAATAAAGCATTTCTTTTCATCCCGTAATAATCCCATGAAAATAAGAACACATGATGTCGACGTATTTGACTTGATCGTTTTACCGAGGTACGAGAATTGACTGACCTACAACACTCGTCACAATAGCTGGGACAGTGGTGGTATTTTCTACCCCCTTAATGTTGGATTTTGCGCGTTCGAATGACAGAAGCAAAAAAAACAACAACAACACTGGGAGGGAAAGAGCACATTTTTTTGTCAGGAAATGGGTACACCACGCGGTGTCCCACGGTAATGTGACGAGGATTTTTAGGTAAACATTAGGTATAACGGCGGGGCTCTAAACACCTACAGCCGGGCACTATGGATAATAATATTTGGTTATCTATGCATTCAAGAAATTTTAATTGTGACAAAATTTTTTGTCCTTACGTAAAATGTCACACTCACTAGCGTTAATCCAAGGTATATTCAATTTGTGATTAACTTGATATTAGACATCCACTTGTCAAAATAGGGTATCCGCTAACAACTGTCCGCAACGAAGCCTCAGGTTTACAGCTTTCTTCAAAGGATTACTCAAAAGATCAACTGAGAGCTTCGTTTTTGGCCCTCGCTAAATCAACATATTACCTTGGTAAGTGCCACTGAAGAAATAAGAATTGGACTTAAATGAAAGAATTAATAACCCTGTAATCAGACATGGCCTACTGATGGTGAAGAACGCCGCGGGTAAAGACGACATATCTAATATCGTTCATGACAGAAAACTTTTGATTACTAACTCTCCATTCGACGGGTATCCCGTCAGGTAAATATAAAGAAAGGATTTTACCGCAAAAATTGCTGTGAGTTATTATAATACGGTAGTTTACACATTCTTGCGCGGGTATAGTCGGGTACACAGGAAACCAAAATGTGACACCCACAGGCATTTTTGTCTGATTTTTGGAAACATAGGTATTCTTACTAGCTTGAGTACGCTGATTTTGAAAATCATTGTTGCCAAACTCGGTTCTTGTGCTAAGGTGGAGTTTGGGGATTTTCACTATGACGTCATTGTCCAAATGAGGGGTTTTCTTTCCTTTAACAATTCCAAATTTAAAAGAGACAGAAATTCTTTTAAAGCGTTATTATTGTTTTAGAAATTATATTCTAAGAATTTCTGACTGCTTTTACGCTGCTTATATTAACATACAGCCATCACGTGACACTTGACCACGCCCTCATATAGAAAAATCACCTTATCACTTGTATATTTATCACATTGGTAGTCTTTACACTAGAGCCTAAATAAGCTAAGAAATATTTCAAGAGGAGCAAATTTTAATTACTTCAAGTAAAATAAAGCTTCACACACAACCGATTCTTTTTTACTTCAGGTTAACTTAAGGCTATTTTCCCACGCAACATAACTACGATTGATTGACGTGTTTCGCCTTTCTCAAACCTCAAGGGTGCTTACCATTTGACAGAAAATTTCGGAAATTCCGGATGGATGGTAAATGGTAAGGTCACTTTTCGGAAATTCCAACCAAAAATTGAGGAGTACGTTTTGAGGTAGTCCGTTCATTCCAGTTGGTACAAACCAAACGGAATGTTGCTTACCAACTACCAATTTCTCGGTTCCAGATGCATTCGCCCCCTTTTGGATTCAAACCGTAACGGATGTGGCAACTCTACGGTAAACTGGTAAATCGCTTACCATTATGCTTTCGACACCCCAGCCAGATTTTTCTGTCAAATGGTAAGCACCCCAAGAAACCGCAAGTAAGTCGGTTTTAAGGATGCTTTTCAAGTCGCTTAAAACTTTCTTGAATCGTTTCAACTTTCCAACTTTAATGAAATGCAAAGTAAAGTTACTTGAGATTTTACTTAGGCCTTCACACACGAATTTTTGGTTAAGTAAAACTTAGCAGCTCTTAAGTCTTACTTAACAGCCTAGTGTAAAGACAGCAATTATTTTTTTGCAATGTACTTAGGAATACATATACAACTTTTTGTTTTTCTTGTGCAATGTTGAATCCTCGTAATTTCACAATTCATGCTTTGGGCCTCAAGCTTGCTAAATGCTTTGTTTTATTTGGGCCTCTTTGTCAACCAGGTACCTGTGTTGCGTGGAAAGTGTCCTTTCCACCTAGTAACGAATGGTTGATGTCAATGTTATTAGCAGTGAACTGCATCAGGAAGTTGTCCGGGTTTAGAACCAGTTAGGACAACGGTGCCATTTATCTCTTTCAAGAACAGACTGTATCTTGTCCCAGTGAGGGGTCCAACTTAAGGATTTGGCTGTTGTAGCTGTATATGGCCCGCCTGGTGGAGTAGATCTACTAACAGCGTTAACTAGGAGCGTACATCATAACTTGTATGATGTAATCCCCCGTATCAGTGCTTAAGAATTCGAACAAGTCTCCAACTTTTCTCATGATGCTTTCCTGTTGACAAATGACTGCGGTATTTGTGTATTGGTTTTTTGGGCTGGCTTATTATATCCCGGCCATACGTCAGATAGCTGGAGTATTTGGTTACGCACTGCAGTATAGTGACCGAGCTCAAAGCAGATAAAATCATAATGATAACTGCCTGTTGAGATTCCTCTTTCTTTTTGCCAGTCTGGTACTAAGCGCTCAGACACTTTTTGTACCTTCCCGGCCCTTTTACAGCAATGAGATCGCTGACTTCAGCTAGGCGGAATTTTATTGCATTATCCAGATTAGCCTGAATTTCAGACGATTACTTTGAGTCCTTTTTTACTCTTTTAGCAACGTCTGAATCGACCGGCTGCTAATCCCGTCCAGTGTGACGTCACTACCCGAAAACCGGGTAGTGTTTGATTGGTTGATTCTTGTCCAAACATTCGCAGAATTATGTATAGTTATGAGAAATTTTAGCGGGATTGCCTGGTCGGATGCCTGGCATGTTTGCGTGGAGTTAAAAAAATTCGAAAGCGAAAATTTCTGGGACTTAAGTCTTGTAATTTCCACCGTCAAGTGTAATGATTCTGTTTAACTTTTTTTTCTTGTTTTTTTTTTCTTCTTCGTTAAGCACCAAATAGTTTCCAAAAACCAAAAAGTTTCCCGTATTTCTCAAAAAAGTTGCTCAAAAAACAAACAAAAGTTCCTCAAAAGTTGCTCGAAAAAAACCAAAAAACTTTTTTTGGTCTGATGCTAAAATATGCAACTTGTACAACAAAAGTAAGATTTCTAAGCATTTTGTGCAATTTTGCGGCGTAACCAGCGTTGCTAAATAACTTTGTCCTAAATAAAAACCAGAAAGTCTAATGAGCCAATAAAAATGTTGAATGTCCTTCTTCACCCGAGACACAAGTCAGTCGAGTGTGAATCTTCGTCCACCATTATGAATTTTCTTTAAAAACAGCTGACCTAGCAGCCCGGCTACTTTTATCTTGCGCCCATGATCTGCCCCAGGAGGGAGGATTTGGCTTCTTTTTTTATAGGAAATTCAGAAATTGTTTATTTAAACATTGTGAAATATGGAAGAAAGGCCAATTTGAAGCACTAAAAGCTGCTCCGATATCTCAGAATTAGACGATAACTCGAGAAGTTGCTCGAAGTACGAGAAGTTGCCAAAAAGTTGCCGAGCAACTTGTGGAAAGCCCTAGGAGTGGTTACATCTCTTGCGCTTTCTCTTTTTCTTGTCTCTTTATTTTGTTCATCACAAACACTTTTCCGTGCCCTTGCGCTTCTAGCAGCTTTGCACATCTCTCGTCGGTCCTTGTGGAAAGCCACTCCTCAGCGTCTGTACTGAGAGAATCGCTGCAGCTCCTTTTCTTTTTAGATGTCTCCATGCACCTACATTTTATTAAGCAGTCCAGCTATCCTAAACTATGTGAACTTACTTGAATTTCGAAGTTGCCTTGGTCTTGTAACTATTAGTGAGAGGAAAAGTGCAGGAATGGGAAGGTTTTGCAATAATCGTCAAGAGCACGTGCAATCAAAGAATGGCTTATTTTAATATACTTTTTATTTATCTCAATAGAATTATTACGAAAAATATCACATCTTTAGCCATAATTGTGTGAATTTTATATCAAAGGGTGTGGTCAATTGTCATGCAACTCCTCGAAATTCGCAGAAACAGCGTTTTATAAATTCTCTAAATGGTCTTTAAAATATACGTAGAACTCTTTGAAACCATTTCTGGATCTATTGCACAGTGATGTCATAAGGAAATGCCCCAAAACTCCACCTTAACACAAGCTTGAGCTTGGCAACAGTAATTTTCGAAATCAGCGTACTCGAATTGGTAAGAATAGCTATGTTGCCAAAAATCAGATACAAAATGCCCGTGGGTGTCACAGTTTGGTGGCCTGTGTTGAAGACATAGTATTGAGTCAATACTACAGTCCATGTATTTTCTCGCCAGGAACCGGGATGATAGATATTCAACATATACGCAATTTTACGTTAATACGTAACAACCAGCCTCCCTAGTTCTTACAGCAATAAAAATAGTTGAGAAGACTGGTCTGGCTCAACTTTACGTTTTATTGCTATTTGGTTTTAAACTGAGCAAGCAATATTCTTACCCCAAGGAATGTCCGTGTAACCTCCAAAAACGTATTTACCCTTTTTTATTAAGGTAACTGTGTCTCTTTTTCCATCGCAGCGTCTGTGAAACTGTGTACGGACATTCCAGCCGTGCAATGTAGCCCGCCAGCACAGTAGCCATTGGGAATTGTACCCAACCGCAGGCTCCAGAAATTTTCCCAGATGGGACAAATAAGAAGAATTTGTTTTCAATATATTTGAGTCCATGGACGCTAAAAATAAGAGGAGAGTAAAATATAGGCTTCAACGATTGCAAAAAGAAGTGGTTTCTAGTGTTTTTTATACATGTTCTGTTGCTGCTGTAACTATCTGATGTCTTAAGGTGGAGCAAGAAGGTCTGACTACAAACTTCTTATCGGTCTTAACGTCAGCTTCTTCCCTTAACCCAGAGACCGCAAAGCTCCATTGAGGGGAGGGGGTGCTTGGGGTGCTTTTTTACTTAGTCACGTGAATCGTTTGTACTGGCAACCTCTAAGTTTAAAGACATACTATCGCGGTGTTCAGCCACCGAAATGAGACCAGTATTAAAAGCTACTGAAATAATAAATACTAATTTTAACACAAGAACAAACGTACAAACAGCGATGGCCCAAAATACTGGGCAGATTGATTTTGGACAAGGCTGCACCGTTAATTTGCACTCTTAAACTCGAAGGGTAAAAACGCTTTTGAACTTTGAATGCAACTAACAATGTTGTGCAACAAGTTAAAAGAACATTTTGCCGGTATTACTTGACCTTAAAGATCATGTCAAATCTTCATGTGCTTTTATAAAATTGAAACCAAAGGACTTCAACAAACCTTTCTGGTTTGATTTTTTTCTACTCTAAAATAGCTATCAACGAAAAAGGGGAAATAAACGCGATACCAATGATGACAATAATGAACATGATTTCACCATTTGATAGACCCCAATTACACAGCGGCCATTTTTATCACAGGCCTAGGAATCTACTATTTCAATGTACATTATATTTACCGGTGCAATTAACGCCGAAATATTCTGGCCTCCTGCAGATACATAGGAAGGATCCTTTGGTGTTATGGCATTTGGAGCTGTTGTCACAGTTGTGTTTTTCTGTTGCACACTCGTTAACGTCTGAAAAACAGGAGATGCTACTATTTAGCTTGTCTTTTTTTCTATATATAGTGTTCGACCACAAAAGGACTACTGAGAAACAGTTTTCTCGATGACTTCGATGATTACAGACGCAATTGATTCTAATCTGAGTCCTATTACCACTACTAAATGCTAGCCCTGTTCTAATTATGATAATAATAGTGTAATGGGATACAGTGCGCGGAGCCAGTACTCGTCATATATTCATAAGTAATGGTACAATAATCACTCCATCGCGAACGCTCTTCGACGTTTTTTTTGGTTTTTGTTGTTGTTATTTATATTTTTCTTCTAGCGGCATGAAACTCTTACAAGATCTTGTGTTTTAGTTTCATAAAATCTGAAAGTATCACAAATTTTGTTACAGTTACGATTAAATGTTACTTATTTTTATACAAATCAGCCTCCAGCTATGTGGTCTCCTGACTCCACTCAGACCTATTTCCATTATTAACAATGTAAGTATTATAACTATCATTAAAATTACTATTATTATTATTATTATTGTTATTATTATTATTATAATCATTTCTTTCTTTGTACACTGGCTGACATGATCTCATACCGATTTACCTGCTAAGGGAGCGAGTCATAATCCCTGACCAAAGGCCCCTTGGATTTCACCTCCTTACTCTAAAACTCTACTTTCCTTAAAGTCCTTGTTGTTCCTAGTAGTGTAGTTTTTTAGATTAATGTAATACTTATTCTAATGTCCAGTCTAATTCCAGCCACTTATCCAAGTTCTTTGTCACACTTCCCAATGACCATACAACAATCTGTATCTCCTGCACAGTTCTCATGTTCCATATCCTTGCAATTTCTCTTTTAAGCTCCTGATATTTTATATCCTTCTAATTCTCCTTTCAACAATTCTCTTATTACCTGCTACAGCAATATGGACAATGGTGCACTCTCTCTCCTGTTTGTTTACAACCAAATGATCATGTCTTTTGTAGCATCGATGACATGATCACATTGGATGTTCATTATCCCACAGTAGTTTAACTTCCTCGTTTTTACTCACACTGCCAGACACGTGTCCGTACCACTTGTCCTTCTTTCCCAGGTGATATTTCTCATATAACTTTTAACCAACTACTTTTGCAATATTGTCATGTTTCTGTTTATATTCCCTTTGGGCAAACTTTTTACATTCACAGACAATATGCTTTACACTCTCGACACATTCCCTACATAAGAGGGATTCGCACGGTCTTGCAGTTAACATGGTATCAGTTACATGGTTGATCCTGAGAGCCTGTTTCTGGCCTGCACAAATAAGTGCTTCTGTTTGGATCTTCGAGTCTACTTTTCGTAACCAGCTCCAAGTTTTCTTACATGTGTTGTTCCGGGTATTCCTCATAAAATTGACCATGCAGCTTTTTTTCTTTCCAACTGTCGAGTTTCTGCTCATTGTTCCAAGATGTCTTCAATCAACCTAACTGACAATTTCCTCACTTTCAGTATACCTTACCCCTTACCCCTTGCAGTAAAACCTCCCAAGAATTCTTCACACACCACCCAAAACTGTTTTACTCACCTCTCACACACCCCTCACAGCTTATTTGTTGGCCCGACCTCCATCCTCCCTTGATACATACAACATATCAACATCTCTTTTTGAATGAAAAGCACCATTCATTGTCGACTCCTTTCTAGTCATTTTATCCAATGTTTTCAGTTCTTCGTTTGCCCATCTTACCTGCTCCATACTTGATCAGCACTGACAGCTGCGCAGGTGTTAATCGCTATAATCTTATTTTTTCAATTCAATCTTGATTTCAACATTAGTTTCAGCCTTCTTTGTTACTCTCTTAAATTTTTTTTTTCATCTTCTTTTCGTTTATTAAATCCGCCTCAATAATCCCTAGATATTTATAACTTCTTTCACCTTTTTCTCCCATTATCAGCCCATACAAAAGAGTTATACCCTCAAACCTTACTTTCTTTTCCCTTGTCATTACTAACACAGTAGTGATACAGGGATAAAATTAAGCCCCGTTGGTGTCGAGTAAGTGTCTAGTAAGGTTGAGGTAAATCATTGATATGCATAAGGGTCGAGGACATGAATTCACCCATTGTTTTAACCTAGGAAAAAAACGTGGTTTCCTTCATACTGATAAGTGTCTTCCTCCATATCTAATGAGCGTCTCTCTTATACAATAGGAACAATAGGCTTGCCTAGAATTGCCCGGTCTCTTTTAACCCTGATGATTGGCTCATGCAGAAATTATTATGTGTTCAAAATGAAAGCGCTCATTTCTTGAACAAGCTATCGTTACAGAGTGTAACTGAAAAATTCTTTAAATTATTATGACTAAAAACAGGATATAAACAAAACTTAAGCACAAAATTCAGGTATTCTATCTCGAGGAGACGACTAACTCTCAGCGCTTGGTGAGCAATTATTAACTTAACAAGGATCAAATGAAACACACTACTAATAAACGCTAGCAATAAAACCAGTCAAGAAAGATAAAGCAAGATATCTGTTTTGCAACTGAAAGTATCGCTTATCTTTTTCATCGTCCCGAAGATCGTTTTCAGAAAGCACATCATCCATGTTGCCCTGTGCTTCTTGCATAGCTGGAAGAAGCGGGACGGGCGAAAGATTTTGCTGCTTTAGGTATTTTAGAATATTTTCCTGATACCCTGCTTGGTTAAAGCCTTCTTCACTGAGCAAGAGGTTTTTTTCGCAGTGGGCAATTATCTTGGGTAGTAGTTTTTAGATCAATCAGGAGATAACCAAAAGGTCTTTTTACAGCCTCTTCGTACTGATTTAAAAAGAAATAAGTTTGCCTGGGATACATTTGCTTGGCCAGGGTCAAGTTTTGCAATTTGTCTCTTGGATTCATGAATAGCAGCAAATAATGACCGTTATGCTGCGACTTCCCTTCCCCTGCTGAAATAGATTCTGCACAATATAAATCTCGCTGAGATTCGATGATGAGAACCACGAGTAAAGAGGTTCACAATTCGCTTGTCTTTACTAGCGTCAATCATCTGATCATCAAACACGATCAGATTCTGTTTTTTCACATCAAAATAGAAATCCTGCTCCAAAGCCGTAGGAATTCACTTGATAAATTCAATGTGTTGCATGGCGACTAGCATTTCTGTATACGCAGGCTGCCACTGTGAATAACACCAAACGATCCTCTCTGGGGGAAGGTAAATTGCCTCTGAAGCTTGATCTAATAGAGATAGAACCCAGGCCGCTTTTCCGGACTTGGTCATTCCAGCAGTCATGGAGGTGAAAGGATGCTCAAAGAGAAACCGCTGACATTTCTGTGAAGACATCGGAACTGTTTGAAATGGGGTGAGACCAGCATTGAGGTGTTTAGAAATCGCGTGCCTTTGCATGCTATCCTTTCTACTAAACGATTTTTCGCAAACGGAACAGAACCAACTCATGTCAACTCCTCAGGAGCAGAATGTAGACTGAGAAAAAGGTAGAATGTTGCGAGTTAATATAGGTTTGGCAAGCCATAAAATCACATTTCTATTGCTTTCCTTCTCCACTACCACCACCACCACCACCACATTTCTATTGTTAAGTTATTAACTGTTTTTTTTTTCGTTGTTGTTTTTATAATAATATGTTAAGGTCCTCTCTTGGGGTTTTTACTGTATAGCTGAGCCAATTTGTATGCAAATGTCGGCTTTTTAACTCGCATATAATTAACTGACTAACGGCGCGTGGAAATAACAAGACCATAAGCTCACAAAGCCCTGAGACTTAGCGGTTTTGTAATGGCCAGTCAAAATTGAAATAAAGAGTTCTCAGCTCCAATTTCTGTGTGTGTGTGTTTTGTTCATATATCCGATTTTTAGCGCTTAAATTATAATAGAAAACATAAGCCGTTTCTCGTGTTGCTTGGTGATCGCTTCTCTTGTTTCTATTCTTTTAATAGGCCGTTCTGGCAAACCGGATTCAAGTTACTTACCGGGTAATTCTAGACAAGCCTGTTCCTATTGTACAAGAGGAACGCTCATTAGATATGGAGGAAGACACTTATTAGTATGGAGGAGGCCACTTTTTCCCTAGGTTAAAACAATGCATATCATATCAATGATTTACCCCAACCTTTCTCGACACAGTACTCGACCCCAACGGGGCTTAATTTCATCCCTCTGTCACTACTCAACACACTACACTTTTTCAATACAAATTCCATTCTAATGTCCTCACTAAGCGACTGTACAGTTTGCACCAACAAATCTATTTGGTCTTCACTTTTCCCAAACAATTTTAATTCGTCCATAAGAAAGATATTTAACCTTAAAGGGAGAGTGTCCTGATTATGCGCACGCGCGAGTGTCATCTGTTTTTTCTTCAAAAGACTATAGAACTGTCATATTGACTTGACAAGATTTCCTTCCGGACGCTACCGCCGACGGAGATTTGTTGTTTACATTCTTAAGTAATATTTTAGACTTTCGAAGAAGTCTTTCGTCTTATTTAAAATTTGGCTCGCGGCACGAAGACTCATCGCGATTTTATTGCTAGCAAGGCCACCTCAAGACCCGAAAATCTCGTTCCGCTCGCTTTAAAAACAGCTTTTCTGATGTAAAATTCGTGTCAGAGGTCAATTGTTCCAAGTCCAGTAATATTTGCCTGATTTACTCGCGTTATAGCCTCAAACGCTTGAAAGATATAAATAAAAATGCAATCTCAACACTATGAATCATCGCAAAGGTTAGTCAATAAATTATATTATGATTTCATTGCACTAGTTTTTTTCTAAACATGTAGCCGCTGTTTGTTTGATTTTGTCGGCCGTAGAGAGATTCATTTAAAAGTTTACTAGTGCGTCGTTGCAAAACATTCTGTTTCACGAGGCTTAATTCCACAAGATCTCCTCAGTCACATCAATGTCTCAATTGTTTCTTTCTTACAGTCTTTATTGTTGTTGTTTCATTTCTGCGTATTCCTTTCACAATTATCTGAACTTGTATGGAAGCTGGCAGAAGAAATAAGCCTTCAATCGGCATCAAAGCGCTTCCCATCATTTGTTCCTCCGGCCAACGGCAATAAAAGTAACGCCAAAAAAATCCCGATTTCGCCCAAATCGAAGCTTAACGGGAACAATATATCATTGATCTGTAATCCTTAAAAGTTCTAGTGTAGTATTGAGCTCGGAAAAGCGCGATGCAAACTGATTTTTCAAGGTTCTCTTACTCTCCTCCCATCTTTTGATTTTGCGACATCCTGTCCGAAAATCAAAGTTTGGTGCATGCGCAGTGACGGGATACTGTTCCTTTAAATCCTTCGCAAGATCATAGCCTGTTGTTGATTTTCTCAGCACCAGTGTTAATGGAATCGTGTACAAAACAAGTAACCCTGGAAAATGGCTCTTATTCTAATTAGTGACTTCCAACCTCTCGCCTGATGATTATAACTCTACCTCTATGTCTGCATACCATTGATATAAAAAAAACCTTTTCACAGTTCTCAACTATTCCAAACATCTCCAAACACTTGACAATCCAGCTATGTGGTATCATGTCATATGCTTTCCGGTAATCACTCAAAGCCAACGCCAAAATGTTGATTGTTTCTCTCAAAGGGCCGTTTCTTGAAACTCCCAATAATTACCGAGTATGATCTGAATAAATTCGGCGCCTAAAACTACTGTTTACTTTTAAAAGTGATATAGTATGTAAAAAGCATAAAAGCCTGGTTAGTACACGTTAAGGAGGTTTTGTGGCAGGATTTTGCAAAGTAAACTGGTAGCGAACGCAAAAAATCCAGCCGGATTTTTCATTTTGGCCCTATTCCTTTAGACAGAGGGATGGTTCTCCGTAGCAACTACTACGCTTCAAAAGCGAACCACCTAAAACAAACCAAGCCTAGCTAGTGGTGGAGTGCGGTCAAGTGGATCGCTGACATGGCCCTCGCTCCTGGCTCAGACCCTTTGTTTGCCAACTTATAGATCGAAGTTTCGCTCTTCTGTCTGACCAAGAGATTGTCAGCCAAATCAACTCAGGATTCCTACAACTTACAGAGTCCTTCCAAAGGCTTGAATTCCTCCCGTCACACAGTGAGGATTTGTCACCGCTGACCCTATCCGAACCCGTCGTGTTATCCGCTTTAAAAAGGCTTAACCCTATGAAGGCGGCAGGACTAGATGGGGTAGTATGGTGAAGGCGTACGCAGGCATCCTTGCTTGCCCAGTTACAGCTGTGCAAAACAGCAGTTTCGCGGAGCATAGACGTCCGTCATCCTGCAAGATGGTGCCTGTCCCCAAGCTAAAATCTGTTACCAACATCAACAAACTTCTTCGTCCGATCTCCCTAATCTCCGTGATATCTAAACTTGTACAGAAGTTTGTCGTCGCTCTCCATTTCGGCCCTGTGGTTCTGGAGGTGATTGATCCAAATCAGTATGGTTGCATCCCTGCGGCCTCTACCCTAGACGCCCTTACGTCCATGCTACATACCTGGTTGCAAGCCACCGACGGGTCTGGGGCTGCTGGGAGAGTCGTTCCGTTCGATCACAGGAAGGCCTTCGATATCAGCGACCACACCCTTCTGTTCAGCGTGAGCTGTAAAGATATTGTTAACTTCTACAGCTGCACAGTAACAAGACCCGTACTAGAATATTGTTCTCCCATTTTTCACCATAGCCTACCCGACCATCTAAGTGCGCGTGTACAAAAAAGAGCGCTCTCCATAATAGCGCCTGATAAATCATACAAACACTGTTCAGTCAGTTTTGGTCTCAGCACTTTATATGATAGGCGTAACAATCAGTGTATTAAGCTGTTTAATAGTATATCCTCGGATCAGCACAAACTCGCTTGCCTGTGCTTTCTCCGAACCACCAAGGCTACTACAATACCAGGCATGAGAGAGTTTACGACTTGCCCCGCTTTTGCACAAACCGCTTCAAAAAGTCGTTCAAACCAGCCATGTGCGGTCGTGCAAACATGTTATTATAATGTCAGTTTATGTGTTATTACGTTATTTTTCTTTTCTTTTTCAGTTCTTCATTATCATTAATCCTAATTTAAAAAATTGCAATTAGTCTTTTACCCATATTTTATACTTTTTATAGTATTGTATTGAATAATTAAGCAATTCTGCCTGCCAGCTGCAATTTGATTAATTTATTAAACCTATATATCTATCTATTTATCTATCTCTATGGGAGAAGTAAGGCCTTCAGTGA
Source organism: Porites cylindrica (assembly GCA_964035525.1). Classification (NCBI taxonomy): domain Eukaryota; kingdom Metazoa; phylum Cnidaria; class Anthozoa; order Scleractinia; family Poritidae; genus Porites; species Porites cylindrica. The sequence goes on along the minus strand of OZ037781.1, from coordinate 8,873,746 downwards.
ATTGATCAGATGTAACTTCGATGGAGCAGGATTGAGTCACCGCAGAAATGGGTCTTCCTCTTCACTCTACACAATTCTTCACATCCTACTTAGTCACATTCAGCAATTGCTAATTATGACAACGATCACTTTGTCGATGAGGCTAGACTTCAAACTCTTATTTGTGCATTTGGAAATGTCTCTTGGATTCTACTGACTCAAACGCGTGAAATCGAGACAAACTGATATTGAAATAGCCTTAACATTAAGACGATTCAGGTCTTTACTAAAATATAATCACCTGTACAGTGAACTCCGTTTCCAGAATACCCTGGCTTGCAAGTACACTCGAAAGATCCTTCCGTGTCATTGCAGTCTGCATTAGCGTCACAGTTGTTCACTCCTGTTGTACACTCGTTTACTTCTGCAAATGAGGTGTAGGACTGAATCATCAAAACTGATTTACTTAACCTTTTATTTTCTAGGATTGGGTACGATCAGAAGAGAGAGCTTTCCTGGTTGTACTGAGAAGCAAAACGATTATTCCTACATACTGAGACGGTGAGAAATGAAGAAATAACATCACATGTATAGACAGAGGATTAGAGAAACCTAAGGAAGCAAGATACTGGAGAATGCAGAACGATTTCCGAGCTGAAGAAAAATTGCAACAGAAGGAGGAATTAAAAAAAAGACACGTTTCCGCTCATTATTCTGTAGGTGGTGCCAAACAAAAGACGGAATTGTGTACACTGGTCTGATTTTTGAATACAGTAAGCTAACTCAGCGTGAATGAAAATCTTACTGGGGCACAATTAGAATACATTTGAAAAATTAAAGATCGCAAGCACGTATAAGATATACATAATTATAGATATTGCAATTTCGTGGAGTATGCGAGATAATTTCGATTCCTACTCAGTTTAAAAGATCAAGTAGCTCTAGGGACTAGGCAGCATCCTACCTTTGGCTGAACTTGGCTTTAATGCCAGATAAATGGAGTTGATTAGGAAAAGATTATAAGTAAAACCAAGGTACTGTTTCTACCTGTGCAGTTAACTCCATTTCCAGAATACCCTGGCTTACAGGAGCATACAAAGGATCCTTTGGTGTTTTTGCAATTAGCGTTTTCGTCACAGTTGTGGTCTCCTGTTTCACACTCATTTATATCTGCAATTCAGAAGTCGGGCACTGAATCATCAAAACTGACTTAGTTTTTCTTTTTATATCTTAAGTAACCGTGGCCTACCATGATAGCCATTTCACGAGATCAATATCATAGGCTATTTTCGAGTCAACTTCAACTTCAACAACTTCAACTTCAACTTTATTCATTCACTTTCAATTTACAATTACACGATAGCTTCCACCCGCGTATAGGAGAGCCTAATCGAGGCGGGGGAAGAGACACACAAATTTAAAGAAAGAAAAGAAAAAAAGAACTATTTTACAAACAGTACCAGCTGTCGCAAAATAAAAACTATAGTATGTATTAAGCTAATTTAATTGCAGTATGATTTACACAGAGAATATAAATTTAGTTGTGTTTCTGAACTAGTTAAATTTAAGTTGATGCATGATTTCAGTGATTTCAAGATAGTCATCAGATTTAGATAAAATTTCAAAGAGTTTATTCCTTGTCTTTTTCCGAAAGGTAGATTCAAGAAGGTAGAGTTCCAAAAACTCTTTCCTCCTGCCATAAAATTGCAGGAAATTAACGTTCTACAAAATTAAGGGACAGTCAAACCCCGCTAAATATGGACACTGAGGGGGGCACAGAAAGTTTCCATATTAACAGGGTGTCCATATTAAGTGGGTTGAATTTAGAGAAAATGTAAGGAAGGGCTTTCTTTATGGACAAAGCAAACTGTCCGTAATAACGAGGTGTCCGTATCAAGCGGGTGTCCGTTAAGTGGCTTCGCCCAAATTTTCGGGCAAACCGCCACTTCACGCCTGGCAATACAAATTTTGTAGCGTTTCTGCGTATTAAAAGTGAATAGAATTTACTTCCGGTTAACGTCCGTCGCTCAAAAAAAACGAATTAAGGAAATTGTGAGCGTGCTAACATTAGCCCAAGACGTGGTTTCGAAGTATCTGAGTGTTTCAATTAAGAGATCGTGAGGTGTTACCTGTACATTTATGCTGTCCACTTTTAGAATACCCTTTCAGACAGACACACTCGAAGGATCCTTTAGTGTTATAGCACACTGAATTAGCGTCGTCACATTTGTGTTTTCCTGTATCACATTCGTTTATTTCTGCAAATCAAGAGTTAATGCTAAATTATCAAACTAAACAAGTTCGAATTCTTATGTCTATCGAATGAGGGATAGAAGTGCAATGCTTTCGAGTGGGATACCCTAAAATATTCCACGAACGACTTAATTTTTCCAAAAAAACAAACAAACAAACAGTTGCAAGCTTACGAGCACAAACTCAGTTCATGCCACTTATAGCAACCCCTAAATAAAATATAGACATACACCTTCGTTACTGGTAAGTGGACAAAACCGAGAAACTTGGATTAAACTGCCAAATATAAACAGTGACAAATGATTATCCAAACTTTTACATGTTGCAAGTTGGACAGATTTCAGTGGGGAAATTTGAAGGCCGTAATTTTACATGTACTAACACCAGACATTTTTCGTGGATACGACTTGTGGCATACCACTGCCTGAATATGAAACCGGTTTCTAGCTTTCTCATTGAATGTATTCTTTCTGGCTTGGAATAGCATATGACTTACGATGATTAAGCTCAATATTGTCTTTCTTACCTTCGCAGTTGACACCATCCCCGGAATATCCTGTTTTGCAAGTACACGTGAAGGAACGCTTGGTGTTGGTGCAGAATGCATCATCATGGCAGTTATGTAGTCCTGCCTTACACTCGTCTACAAATCAGCAAGTAAAAGTTAGTTATAAGAATTGTTTTCTTTTTTTACCTGTTAAGTTAGTTTTCATACTTTTAGCTGTTCAACAGTTGATTTGATTATTTATTTTACAACTTTGTTTGACCTCAATCAACTGAGATCATGATCTCTTGGTTCAAATTATTATGAACATTGAATGATTTTAGTTGACGTGCTTTCATCAACAATCCTATTGAGAGAACGTTGGTCTCGATACTCTAATCAAGAAACGTTGCATCCTGTCAGTCGTATCGTGTTGCTAGGCTACGCGGTTGCTATGCACGTGAAATTTAACTTCCGGTCTTTGTTTGTTTTTTTTTTTGCGCGCTATTAGACTGCCGTCCCAGCGGGATAATTTTTCGTGCCACGAGCGGTATTACTACCTTTTCGTTTACGCTAACGTTTAGGCTGAGCTCCGCTGTTATTAGTCGGCAAGTTTTGCTATCATAGCTAAGTTCTGCTTTTATTCCCGGCATTTAACGAAAGATAAAAGAGAAAACTTTTCTCTGCTTGCAAGCACCCGAAATAGTTCATGAGCCAAGAACAAAATTTCTCCTCAACCACAACCGTTTAAGCCTCCAATTTTTTTCAATGGCGTTCAAGTCTCCTGTTTGGAAACAGACTGATCACAATTTAGCACACCCTAAGATTTCATTTGATATACGAAATTGCATTTTTACGCACTTCTCACAAAATGGCTCATGGACTAGAAATCATTTGTCAAAGATGTTACCATCAAATTCCAAGTCCGAAAACTTTTGGCGTTTCTAGAAAAGAATAAAACTAGCATAGATGTTTTCGGGAATTTTCTTGCTCCCTCTCTTGCATTCCTTTATATATCTAGTCTAACTTATAGCCTTTTACTCCATGAAATTGTGGCTAGTTAGCTTGCCGGAATAGGGGGAAATCAAACTGAAAAGAGTAGCAGGCAAATGGCGAAAGTGGTAGTGGAGTTTTGCCCAAAATGTTTGTCTATAACTCTGACAGGACAACTCAGGATTTCCATGAGAAGGTAGCAAACGTAGCAGTGTGTCAAGTTCTTATTAACCTTCGCCGTCTGGTTAGCTCATTCGGGAGAGCGCTGGTCTGCTAAGCGGGAGATCGCGGGTCCAAACCCCGATCGGACCCAACACTCGTGCTGTTTAAATTTCTGAGAAGCAGGTGCTGCCTTTGTAATGACATCTGCAAACGATTAGACTCTCTTGAGTCTTCTAGGATATAAGGAAGAAAAACCGTAGGTCCCATCTCACAGCACTTTCACTTATTTGGTACTTGTGGGACGTAAAAGAATCTAAACCACTGTTCGAAAAGAGTAAGGGACGTTGACCCCGTGGTGTGCCCAACCTCTCCTGGGCTGGGTGGGTTATCTGTTAGGAGAGATATCGATCTTGTAACCTTATGATTCTCTACCAGGAGTCGAAATGACTACCTGTAGACATACAGTGTATGTGTGTATAACTTCCTGGATTCGCTTCTTACCAACTAAATGGTTTAAACTAAAAGGGTAAGTCAAAGTGGCTTTAGAAATGCAAACTCTACATTGTTCCATATGGAACACTCCCAACTGCCCCAAAGGGTACAACTATTCTAAAGGGCCTGCAATTCGCGCGGAAGGACTTGCTCATCCAAGGTTTTTATTATTATTGTTATTTTTTTTCATTTTTTAACTTACCTAAGCAGGTCATTTCAATTTCTCTGGCGATTTCTTCCATTAACTCTCTGTTCCTTTCCCGCTCTTTTATAAACTCCTCTTCCTCTTTTGTCTTTGGAACAGGACAAACTGCAAACCAGCAACACATATGAACAGTATGAACAGTAAATTTAAATTTGTAAGCTAACGATATTTTATCAATCGTGCAAAACAATAATACATATAACAATTAAAATAAATTATTATCTAATAATAATAAATAAAAACAATAATAGAAAAATGACGATAAAACAATAATGACAATAATAATAATAATAATAATAATAATAATAATTTAATGATAATAACGATAACGATAAATGATTGATAATAAAAAATCCAAATCTTTTATTGACAACAAAGCTAACTATAAAATCCTTTTTACAGTTAATTTCACTTAGAAAACTATTCAGTAAAAGCACTATTTACAATTCCTTTCGCCTAAAAAAAGACACTTAATTTCGATTGAAAAAATTAATTCCATTAGAAATATATATACATTCGAAAGAAAAAAAAAGAATAAAATTCAATTAAAAAACGATAACGATAATGATAATGACACTAATAACATAAATAATAAGAATAATCATTACTAATATTATTATTATCATTATTATTATTATTTTTATTATTATTATTATTATGCAGTCAATTCTTTCTAAGACGGATACCTTCAGGACCCGTCCCTACTCTCCGTCTGTTAAAGAGAAGTGTTTCGGTAATAGAGAGTCAATGTAAGATGGCGCCAGTAATTACAAGAAAATAAAGCTAGACTTATTCGCAATAAATACACATATTTTTTACTTGTGCAAAACAATTAAAAAAACGAATCAATGTACTGGAAAGGTGGTATCGTAACAAGGCTACAAAGTAATAAAAATTCAGTATTTGCTTCTTTTAACAACAGTTTATACTCAAGCAAAACAAATAGTAATACAGTAGAACCCCGATTACTCGAACTCGGATAACTCGAACTCCTCGATCACTAACTCAAACAAAGTCCAATTTCCCTTGGATTTCACCCCACTTTCTAGTCATTTTCACTCAGTCAACTCGAACTCGGAAAACTAGAATTCCTCGCCATTTCGAACTAAAATTCCTTTCCCTTGACCAAAAAACAACCGCAACATTGTAAATTAAATTTTTCAATCGACCCCGATAACTTGCTAACTAAAACTGTTTTTCGTTTCCCCTCAGAGTTCGAGTTGCCGGGGTTCTACAGTACATAACTGTAAGTACTTAAGCTTATGAAAATTAATTCGTTATAATGGTTTGTTTTTGATATCATCATTTGAAGTTCCCATTAGGCTCAGAGTTCAGCTAAAAGACGGAGAAGATTAGCTGTTTCACAGGTTAAGAGGTTCTCCATGAGGTGTTTAGAAGATACGAGCTGTACGAAGACGCGTACTGTATTTGGAATGGGTATGTAATTTGCTTACCCTAATTGCAATTACTTGTCATGTAGTGCACCTACATTTCCGTTTAGAGGTATTTTTCACTACCTAAAGCACTTCTCAAGGGACCGTTGACGGTTTTGAAAGTGTCAGTTATCCTTCTTAGAGAGGTTTTCGCCTTATGGTTAATTGTCTTCAATTTCTCTTATGATAACCGCTTACTCACAGGAAAAATTGAAAACAATTCTCATGCCAATTGTATGGACGGTGTAAAAATTATGGTGAATAAATGCGCGGAATGATACTTTAGGTAAAGTGTAAAAATGAAAATGTTAAGCGGCTTTCTGTACATGAAGCAGAGACCGGATGTTGAAATAAAATGGTGACAATCCGCAGGTGCGCAAATAAATTTTTGTCGTAGTTATTACCTCCATGATTTACATCTTCCTCTGTTATTATCGCGACTGGGAACATGATAACGAAAATAATGAATAATGTTTTCATGCCTGCCATCTTCCAATCTGTTGAAAACAAAATTATCATGGTTCATAGCATGCCACTGAATTTATTTCGTGAGTGTTAAAGAGTTATAGCACGCAAAGTTTAATAACCACGAGTAAGCGGTTGGGGGGAGGAAGGGGGTACCCCTGGGAAAAAGGCTTTGATAGATTGTTCTCGCAAAAGTAGCATGATATGCTACTTGCAGTGCTCGTATATTTCTAAAATTATGCTAATAATTCTGCTAGCTTTTGTAAATTAAGCTCGTCGGCGTTTCAGCAAAAAAAGGCCGAAATCATGTTTCTCACTTTTTACTTTAAATTTGGTAAAACAAAACAAAAAAAAAAAACACCTCAGTGCTTCATTTACAAGTAAATGGCAAACTAATTTACCCTGTTTACATCAAGAAACTTTAAGAGTCCTTAATTTATTGTCTGACAAGTATAAAAACTCAAACAATAAACAACCAACACGCGGACGCTACCCTAGGGTAACCACAGACAAATAAATGAATTCGTTGCTTAGATTTGCCTGTAACACAGATCTCGGACCAAAAACATTGGTTGCGTGTGTTCAATAAATGACAATTTTTGTACCGCAGAAAAGTGCAAATTATGCTAGCAGTGCTTTTTTCTCGAAAAATATATGAAAATTATGCTCGTAGTGACTAATTGTACCAAACATTATGCTACTCCAATCTATCAAAGCCTACTGCAAAATGCCGGTGATGCCACGAGGCATAATTCCTTAACTCCCTTACTCTATTTCACAACATACACGATTAATCCCATATATGCATTACCCTGCTCAGGCTAAAACGTTATATAGCTATGCAGCTTATGTACTTAATTATAGTATCTAATCAGTAACTTCAACAGATGAGTTCCCATCGGGACGGAGCAGATATCTTATTATAAAGAAGTACCGGCCCAGGGAATTCTAGATGTCCGATCGCAGATCACCCATTTTGATCAAACAAAGTGGAATTTAAAAAGAGACCGGGACTTACAGCGGTTACCACTAACACTGCACGCGCCCTCAAAGGGTTTTTCTTCGGTTCAAACCTGCGTTTTGGTGGACGTCAATCAACAGTTACCATGGTTTTTCACGCGTTGGACTAGAGAAGATTCTTTCCCCATTTCTCGAGCACTTAGAAGAGCATGTCGGCGTTTAAGCCGTTTTTGCAATATTTTCTGACACAGCTTCATGTCAAGATTACGAGGAGTACGAAGTGGTTGAGTTTTTGTCAGAGGAAACTCAAATTATCGACTTTTTTACACGTGCAACCACATAAGCTTTCTCAATACTCGCTCGCAACTCGTCCGAGTTCTTTCTAGTTCTGGATTCTATTCGGTAACATAAAAAATTATAAGTAGATCTGCAGGTTTGAAAATTCGTTTTCGAAAACAGCCTCCATTCAGAGGAAACGTTTTTATCTTGTCGGTGTGATATCTTTAGTTTCTTTGAATTGTACACTTGGTAATTCGTCCACGGCTCCCGTGTTTTCATTCAATCAAATAAATAAACTACCTGAAAACCTTTACGTTACTATAGGGAGTGTTTCGGCTATTTCACTCAGTTCGCAGAGACCTCGTTGTTTTAACAACATAATCCGTTATCATAATGAAATAATTAAAAAAGCCGTCGTCATTCGAAATAATTCTTTAAGTTTTGGCCCTTCATTCCGCGATGAGGGAACCTTCTCTGTCAGAGCGCGTGAGAAAACCATGGAAACAGTTGATTGACGTCCACGAAAACTCAGGTTTCAACAGAGAGAAAAAACCCTTCTAGGGCGCGTGTTAGTGGTAACCGCTGTAAAACAAAACAAACACGAAAACTAAACAACAACAACAACAACAACAAAAAAGAAAACTAAAGAAAAGCCAATTACGTTGCAGTCTTTATTTCAAAATAGTTGCACTCTATTTTTCCTGTTTTTGTTTTTCTTTTCTTTTGTTATTTTTTAAATTTTTTTTACGTCATGAAGAACCGCTTAAAATGTTGAATATATTAATACACTTATTTTCCTTTTAAAAAATGCATTTTTTTTTTAGAAAGATCCGAGCAGCTGTTCGCTCAGTTGTTTAAGTTTGATTCTAGTGCAAGTTTCAGAAATATAATTTCTTATTACTTGAAATATATCGTCACCCTGGGAAGAAAATAATTGTAAGATAGATAAATAAACAAATGAGTAAATAAATAAAGAATGGATCGGTCGATACCGGGCGAGAAAATAGAGAATCCGGTCATTAAGGTTAACATAAATACAAGTTACAAATTAGGCACGCCATGGCTCCGAGTATAAGGCGAAGGGAAAGTCCCCTAAACTTGTATCTTGTCGCCATAATTATTCGGTGTTCTTTTGTATCGAGTGGTGTCCATGCAACACCGGATATTTTTCGTTCTTTTTTTTTTTTTTTTTTTTTATCGCAAATGCCGCTGATGGAGAAAAGCGTCATTTTTCTTGGTCAAGAATTGTAAACGCAATCCAATCACTGTAGCTGAAATCATTCTGAAATTCTGAATGACGAAGTCATAAGATTGATACCTCGAAGTGCTTCTATGAGGTGAGCGATGAACATGCTAACTGTAAAAGGAAGTCTACTATGAAGGAAAAGATACTGGCTCGTGTTTAAGACGACTGCTAATTGATGCGTTGATCCGAAACATTGGTGTAACATCCTTTTACTGAAAGCAAAATGAAGAAATATGATGAAAAAAAAAAAAAAAATGAAAAAACAATGTTTAAAAATGTTTCTTTTCCGACGACGTCTACTATTTGTAGAATATCTTCAGGAATTGATGAGGGATATGCAGTTGAAGGTAAGCTAAGTTTTTAAACCTTGGAATTATTTTAAAAAAATAATAATTGAAAACAATTATTGGATCCCGGTAGGTTTCTTAATCGCTGAATCTAGGGAAGGAAGGAAGGAAGGAAGGAAGGTCAGGAGCCGTGGATGAGAAGTAACCAGACGTGGCATTAATCTTGACATTCAATATATATATGACATGTATATGTTGTAGTTATTTCATTTTATTTTATTTTTTTATCTCAGGTAATTTTTGTTTTTCTTTTGTCTCTGATGATGGTAATGTATGCTAAATGAAGTTGAAAAAAAAAAAAGGAAACTAAAATAGAAAATACCTGAGATAAAAGATTAACTACAACATATATAACACATGAATATTTTACATACAGAAAATTAAAGTGACGCCAAAATAGACACGAAGAACTAAGAAATGATGTAGGAAAAATCACCTCTCACCTTTATATCGATCATTCTTGTTATTAAGTTTTCAGTCTACTTTTCTCACCTCAAATTTTGCAGCTTTTTTGAACAGTTGGAGGCCTCTTAACTTTTGGTGACTAAAAGCCTTCTGCTGTTCGCTTCTTAAATTATCTGAGTTGTTTTCCTGTGAAGATCAAAATTATACGCCCAGCAATTAAAAATCAAGGGTAAAGTTTAACGCAGGAAAAAGACAGTTGTTTGTCACCTAGCTGAGGTGCCAGCTTTTCGCGCTGACTGATAAAACTGTTTGACCAAAAACAGCAGGTATGCTGATCTCCTATTTATCACTGACGATAGCTGGCTATTTCAAAACGCCATCGATCTATTTCTAATTTTAAAGGGATGCACCATTAGAAATGTGAAGGGGGGGGGGGGGGGAGTCCAAAAACAAAAAAAAAAATCCTGCAAAACAAAATTTTAAGAAAAAAAAATCCTGCATTGCAACGAAACCAGAAAAAAATATCCTGCTTGGATAACCAATGTGACTGCGACAATATATTACACAGTCTGAAAAATAAATCTGTGATCTGTAACAGGAAATCCCCTTCCCCCAACTTCCTAAATTCATGTCAAACTACATTTCAGGCAGAAAAAACAATTTCTACTGGCTAAATAGAGATTTCAATTTGAACCAACTCTGATGCCCTTGATCTCTATAGCTGCCATAGTATTAAATTAAGAGACTGTGGTGATAATTGTTTAACTTTATAAATTAAATAAACTTTTTTATTGAAATACTTTTGTTTTAATGGGATTAAAGTGAGATTGTGTTAACAACGTCAATAGTTCCACTTGCACGCAAGTTTATGGAGTTGGTGTTGTACAATATGCGTTGCTACTTGAATCCATAAAGTTTACAGCTATAAACAAAAGTAGATGTCCCAAAAACACCAATCACACTGCAGATCCCGCTGCATTTAAAAGTATTAAGAATATTATTTACCCAAACTAACACAAAATATTTTGAATGCTTTGCAAAACCATAAATAGAAATGGTGCATTCTAATAAAAACTTGAACCTAAACATATGGGCCACAGACATATGGTAGGATTTAGAGGAAATGTTCTTCAAGTTCTTCCTCTGTATCCCAGTCCTCGCCTGATGAAGACTGACATGCTGGCTGCAGTTTTACTTCTTCTTTTTCTTCTTCTTCTTCTTCTTCTTCCTTTTCTTTCTGTTTTTCTGTCTCTTGTCTTCCCTCAGGTTCTTTCTCTGTGTTCCAGTCCTTGCATGATAAGGACTGAGATGCTTGCTTTCCTTCTTTCTGTTTCTCTGTTTCTTGTCTTCCCTCAGGTTCTTTCTCTGTGTTCCAGTCCTCGCCTGCTTGAAATTTCTTCTTTTGTTTTTCTTTATTTTCCTTTAGAGCATTCTTCTTCCTCTTTCTTCGCAATACTTTACTTTGGGTAAAACACCGTTTGATCTGCTTGTGTAGCTGTTTCAACTGCCACTGAACTCAGTTCGGACGTTTGAACGTATAGATTACTTCATGGGCAGCGCGGGCGTACGGTATTTACGCACGAGTTGGTTCGCATCAGAAATTGAACGAGCAAGGCTTTGCGAGTGAGATCCAGAAAGCGAGAGAGATTTATCTGACATACAATGCGAAAAAAGTCCATGTCTAACACTGCACGTGTTTAGGTGTCCTATTACATTATGTACTAAACATCTGTGACTGGACGAAACGCTTTTTTTCACGTGTGTGAAAGTCGTTTCGCCATTCTGATTGGCTGCGAACCCTGAACAGGGTTTTCACACGCCAAATTTCAATAGAAAATCTCAATTAGTATGAAAAAAATATACTTAAAACAAACGTGTTCTGTTGGAACACTACAACAAAAAACATTTGCGCGGTTGAAACAGTCTAGTAAAACAAGACCAAAAGAGGGCATAGTCATTTTGGAAAAAAAAAATCGTGCAAGGGTTTGAAGGTTGAAAAAAAAATCCTGCACTCCTGCTGGTTGTGAAAAAAATAACATGCCTTTCCAGAAAGTCCTACCCCCCCCCTTCACATTTCTAATGGTGCATCCCTTAATGCTTCAGTTTTCCGGTCTTATCCTAATGGGCATAAACTGACAAATTCCGCCACCTGGTCGCAAAAAGACAAATGCATTTTCTTTTAACAATATGGGTTATTAACGCTATGATTGATGTGTCATGGTCATTCTACACAGGACGCACTAGACTGCAAAAAAGTTGGTGTTTTTCTCCAAATTGGTTTAAAGGAGACTAAAGAGCAGCGTAAAATATTCACGCACGCGAAGCGCGCGAGCCTCACATTCCCTACGGGCATGTGAGGCGAGAGAAAAAAAACCGACTGTCCGTTTTCGATACAATGAGTTCGTTGTGACCAGGGGGCTCAAAAATGACGTAGAGCTGTCAAAAATCTATTCACAACTCCGTCCTCTTTATAAATTTGATACGCCCGGTGATTGATTTCGCGAGAGAATAGTGCGTGTTACTTTTGTTTGCAATTGGCTTCGAATCTTCTGGAAGATCAAAAATGAGTGGAAGTGGCAGTACGCCGACAAAAGCCTGTTCCTGCTCCTCGAAGAGGGAGAAACCCGAGCTGAGAGCTTCAGATATTGTAGAATGGGCGGCTGCTGTTTCAAAGCGCGGTTCGGCAATTTTAACGGGAGCACCCAACGAGAATACTAGCTCAAAACCACTTAAACATAGCATTGTTAAACGTACTTTAGTATTTAAACGGTAGATATAGGCATATTTTTATCCCCCAAAAATTTTTCATCTGTTCGGATTTCCTAGCTGAAAGTCTAGTGATCCGAAAATTATAGGGATTAAAACTTACCTTTTCGAAAATTTCAGCTAAAAAAAAAAGGCTCCCGAAAATTCTAGGTGACCTTTTTAGGATAAAAATCCGTTATAAATGGGCAATTATACCATGTTTTAGATGTTCGAAAATCCTAGGAGAGGCAGGAAAGCAAGAAATTTTACGACAAATGTTCCGAAAATTCTAGATCTCAAATCGTCTCAGTGTCGTCTTCCGAACAGATATTTTCCGACAATTGACGTTGGTTGCCCCTGATTTTAAGAATGGATGGATAAGCTCTGAATTTTTTTTTTTTTTTTGCCCCTACTGGAAAAAGGTGAAACAACGTTACCAAAGTTGGCTGACTTTCTGATAAACAAACTTTGCGTTGTCCTCGACGACGGGAATCTTTCTTCACAAGAGTTTTCTCGCCGCGCGGAACAAAGGTAGAAACTGCGCTGTGATTTTTTCGCAACTGAAAACAACAACGGACAATGAATTCATCACGGAAGGGAACATCACAAATGACTTGTTGCAAATATAACTTGACAGTTTGCTAAGAGCTTGCGTCAAAATTTAGCCAATGGGAATTGCCCGTGGCTGGGAGAAGTAGGTAATTCGAACGAATCATGCAAAACAGACAGTCGGTATTTTTAGCGTCTCTTCCCAGTCTCGCTCTCCGTTTTCAGTTCTACGCAAAAATACGGACTGTTTTGCTGTCAGGACGAACTTTTCGGTCGTAATTTTTAATTCCTTTAAATATGTGGTAACGACAAGTTTCTGTTATTTTTTACAGGTCTACGAAACTTAGATAATAAGTAAGGAATCCTATTTAAGCAAGTTTCGCCTTTAAAGCTGCCGCATATAGTCTAGAATCGCATAATTGAATAAAAACTCGCATTCTGATTGGTTAACGAAGTGAGATATTTAGCGGGGAATTGCGAGTTGAAAACGAGAGGCTAAGGGCCTGTTTACATGGAGTGGGGGACCCCGGTCTAGTGGGGTTGGTTTCTTTTGTTTTCACGCTCTGGAGGACACAAAACAAAAGAAACCTACCCCACTAAACCGGGGTCCCCCACTCCATATAAACAGGGTCTAAGTGATAATGTTTCACATCTACGTAACAACTATCGTCAAATTCTAACACAAGAACTGCAAAAATGTTTTTATACAATGTCATTTTAAAATGTTTTCAAAACCATTGTCACCTTTTCAAGAGCCAAAAACAAACAAAACCGTTTTTCAAAGTGAGCCGGAGCCTCTTCCTTGTTTTGAACTGAACTACAAATTCTTGGAGAGGCATAAAAAACCTCTTTCGCTCACGACAACGAAAAAGCAAGAAAATCCTGTCAACACGGCCCAGAAAATGGCAAGCAAAAGTTCAACCAAGCAAGACGGAGAAGCGACAACGGAGGAAGTGCCAGGGGTCGATGGTCACATATACAGAAGAAGAATTATTGTTACATAACCTCGGATTCCTTTGTTCTTTTCGGTTGGAATATATTATGTAACCCCCAAATCAACTGTCTGAAAAGTAGGGTGCGGCTTTGATTGTTTGAAGGGAAGAGCGGGGCTAAGGAACAGCTAATTAAAATGCGAGGGGATTATGTATTAATATGCAAGAGGGATAAGTCACTTATCCCCCTTGCATATTAATACATAATCCCCTCGCATTTTAATTAACTTTTCATAAAGAACAAATTTACAAATGCTTATCGGAAATATTAAACACGACGCTGCAATTGCTAAAATCAAACTGAGCTGCGTTTCTTTTGCGCCACATTCACGGATTTTCTTAGTTGGTGGTTCATCGATTTCCGAAATTGAACAGTGTCTTAAAAATTCTACGGATCCACAAAAGTGTCGCTGTCATGGTAAGGTGTTCCGTTCTTTAACCAGTCATCCCGAACTCGTGTACTCCATGAAGACATGTTAGTTGACCTCTTTGTGTTTTGTGGTATTCATTCCTCGACTGAATTTCCTTGTCAGTTCCAGTAGTGATCCCTCGCCCGGCATTTTCTTTATCTGTAAACAAGCAGGTCGGTCGAAAGATCCTTGGTGCGAAAATTGAAATAGTAACGCAAAAGAGTATCGAAGTATGACTGCACAATAAATGTCACAAAATCTACCTGAGCGGTCCTTTCGGGATTTTCTGTCTTTACGTTATCCTAACCATTTCGTACTTACGGGCGCAAACAATAGAAACGTCATCATTACCTACCGATTCTACGCGGCCCCTGTTCAAGCAAATCGAGATTTTTTTTCTATATTGACTGTATGAGTGTATATTTCAACTGTAAGTACCTTCCTTAATATACGCGCGAGTTACTAGAGTGCCTCCTTGGGATTTCGCCTTCTGGGCGAAATCCCTGTGGGGGCAAAGAAGCCGAGGAACTTGTAAATGCCGACAGTGCCAGCATGGTGTGTTAAAAAACAAAAGAAAAATGAACAATAGAGGCATTTTTCGTCAATGTATTTTTGCATCCCTTGAGGAATCCTCGCCATTGTAAAAATAAGCCGTTTATCGGCCTTTAGCTCGTGGTTATGTGATTTATTGCCTTCGCTTCAGGCCGATAACCCTTACTAAATTATTTTCCTCAGTCTCGAGTAAATGATCTGGAAATTTGAAAAAAGATATTATAGATAAACGGCTTGTAAATTCAGTGAAATACCACTATTTGTCCTTAAGATTAGTGTGTATAAAAGCTTGTTTACATGTAAAAAGTTTGAAAACAAAAGCAAAAACAAGCACAAGATACAAATAAAGTTGTCGAAAGTTGAAACGTGTACCACTGACCTTACTTCCTATTCGCTAACGCAATGACATTTCTGGCAGTTGACTTTGAAATGGCTTTCTGGAGCGCGCGCTCAGGATAAAAACAAACAATATTATTGCTGATTTCTTTTCTTCTTATTTTTATCCAATTATGCGATTCAAGGAAAATCCATTACTTGACTCGTGAATTCCGCGTTAAATTGCACTTGAAACCCGATATCGCACTCATTGAATCGCTTCGCGATTCGTGCGATATCGGTTTTTGGGTGTAATTTTGTAACGCTGAATTCCCTCGTCAGATAATGAATTTTCCTATAATATATATAGACTTGAGCCTGGTTTCCATATGATCGCTACGATCGCGGAGAAAAACATAAGTTCAGCGATCGCAGCGATCATAGCGGTCACTTTGTTATTTCACTGCCGCTCATTTTAACCTTGGTAGCCCGTAACATTTCAAACTGTCTTACCGCCACTATTTAATTTTCATGTTTTTCTTCCACCGAAATTTGTCTCCGTTGTCATATATTTGTGTCTCTAGCTTTTTCCCTGTTATCCAAGTTAGTGTCGATATTAAAATTTAGTGAAAAGAAGGAATCTTTTTTAGCTATTTTCTTTACACAACGAGCGGGGTGCTTGTATTCAAAATTTCACCTCAGCTATAACATACTCCTCCCCGGTAGGGCTGACTCCTGACTCCCTTCCCCTTCTCCCAGCGTCTGTACGCACGTGCGGGTGTACGCTGACGTCATAATCAAATTTTTCGGATGGATAGATCACCATATTTTCTTAGCTATGGGGCTCCGCTCCGCTATAAGATAACAAACTGGACTGTCTAAATCCTTGAGACTCATACAAGGACATGTAAGGGCAAATAGAAATCTAGAAATTCGAGTTCCGACGAAGGCAGCTAAAAACTCACTAGAAACATTTTATTGAGGAGATATGATAATCATTCACTCAATAAACGCTGACGTTGGAAGCAACGCCGTAGTTGGGTCTGTCTTGGCTTGTCAATTTTCGAATATATCCATATAAAAAAGGAAGTAATCTCCGATTTATTAATAACAGACAACTATCCCCCGAAGGGGAGGTCAATGGTGCTGGATATATATACCGAGACGGGAAGCGTCGAGGTATATATCTAGCGCTATGAACCGACCCTGAGGGCGATAGTTGTTTTAGTATTTACCAAATCAGTTGGACAAATAGAGGATATTACATGGCCGCGCGGGGGTACGAATGTTATCTTCGAGTCCTGAAAGTATCTCACGAGAAGATAAAATTCGTATCCTCGCGCGGCCATGTAATGTTCTGTTTATTTTATAGATACTGATGAAATTCCTACATAAAACACAACTTGAAGCTCATCTGCGGATGCATCTGCGGAGAAGAGAGTGTCGATATGAAAAGCTATCTGGTGTGTGAACTAAGCCTTAATCAATAAACCAATGAGAAAATGAAAATGTTTAGCCTGTTCCATAGAGTCCGGAGGAGTTCAGTTTGTCGTGAAAACTTCGAAAACTCTATTAAAAACGGGAAGCTATCTTGTAATTGACTAATCATGTTAGTAGCCATGGCGACACCAATATCCTCACACGTGAAAGATAAAAATAGTATCTTCACTGCGAGCGATGAAGATATGATTTTTTAGTAAAAGGAAAAATCCTGGTATTTCATCAGTATCTATATAATAAAAATCAAAAAGGAACTTTTGTAAATGAAAGAGGTCACTTTGTTGGAGTTTGTTTACGTACTTTTCAACGATCTTCAACTGAAAGTAGTTCGGGGATCATTTTTTCTTAGATTTTGTTGCAAATTCAGCGAGAAATTTTTTCCTACCGACCAGTGAACAACGACAAGTCAAATTTTGTCTCTTTCTTGGTATTTTTTGGCGCAGCTGCTTCAGTTATCGCTAAGTCGTTGTTCAGGATTCTACGGTAGATGAAAGAACCGAGTAAAAACGTTTTGGCCTGTTCAACTAACCTTCTATTTTTAGTAACATTAACATCGTTGAATGAAGTGCACATCATTCCTTTTTAATAGCCTCGGAATATAATAAATTCCTTTTGCTTTAAAAAATCTATGCTGCTAACAAACGTCTATAGTGCTACGAAAATGTGAGCGAAGTTCTTCTCTTTTAAGGCAGGGAAAAACAGTTTGAACGAATGCAAGGAGTTTGTATAAGCCCGATAAAGCATTACTGAAGGATAATTGCATTGTTACGCCAGGTACTAGCAATCACTCCATGGTATTAAAGAATATCTGTTTAATTTATAAGGCTTCATTAAACACATATCTTTGCACGTCTTGTGAAAAAAAAGTGAAGGCTTTTAAAGATGACCTCACAACCTGCAACTCCCATTCGTGTTGTGACTTCGCTTACTTAACGACTTAAACCTATCTACTCACACTGATGAGCAGTGAATTACCTTGGCATAGAACTAGACACAAAATACTGACTACAGTACAAAGTGTTATTTAGCCTTACGAAGTCAACTCGCAATTTCCGCGACCAACTTTAACATAAAACCCATCGGCCACTTAAAGACTTAAATCCAACTCTTCCTCCTCTAGCATATCTACAACTCGCTAAATTGGGTATCAAGCATTTCTGGGGGAAAGGGGTAGAGAGAAGCAAAAAAGGTACTTTAACTGTTGCCCCTGACAGATAAATATGTTCCCATACGGCGCAGTGGTGTCGATATGGCTCTTCATGATCAGAGTAAGATAATCAAAAGGCTACCAAATACTGTAAGTAAAAAACATTTCTATCTTTCATAATGGTAAAAAGTTTTATACTTTACGTACTTCAGTTTTCAGCTACTTTATTTTGATCTGCTGTATTTACCAACTTTTGGTTAGTAAGAAGCTTCTAGATCTGACGATCAATGAGGATGTTTTATACTTGAACGATTGAGGCAAATACGTAAAACAATTTTAACTCAAAGGTAATGTTCAACGTGTAGGATATATTTCAATGCATTTTTAGGAAGATTCCAAATTACTCAAGGAAATTAAGACATGGGTCTCTTTTCAATTTCCGTCAAAACGTTGAGGGGTGGTCTATATGTTGAGGATTAAGACCTATAGCGACAAAACTTGAGTAAAATAATGACTCTCAAAAGTTTATACGATTCTGCGTAAAATAATATGTAAATTAGGTCACGTGACTTTAAAAGGCCATTTTGCGCGAAAAAAAACTAAAACTAAAAATGGCACCAGTTTATAATAGCAGACAATCAAAGTAATTGACGTTTAAAAAACCGCTGTTCGTTTATCCCTCGCAGGCATTTTTAGACAAGTTTAGAGATGGTCAGTTACTATGGATACGAGATATAACGTCATAAATAGCAGATGCTCAAACCATTTTTTATTCAAATGCATGTTCTCTCAACTTCTCTCAACAATAAAAGTAAAGATTGTGGATAAAATGATGCAAAATTCTTATTTATGTGTTATTTTATATGTCAGGCACAAAAAAAATACAATTTCTCGCCGTTATAACTTGATTTCTAATTCATTTGTAAAATCGGACATGGTGGCCAAGATGGCGCCGTTATTGGTGACATCACAGGCCTCCAGTAGCGCCGCCACTGACAAAATATACCTCATCTTGTTAAGAAGATCAAAGGCTGTCCACTCAAGACAAAATCGTTTCGAAATACTGCAACATATCAAAAACTCTAGAGAGGGGTCCCATTAACCACCCCCACCTCCCTTGAATGGACTACGGTGGGGGTATGAATTTGCGTGCATGTCCGAGGGTTAACAAATATAGGTTATTAACCCTATGATTGATGTGTCTCGGTTATGTAAACAGCGACCCGATACAGAAATAAATTTACAGTACTTTACTACAGTCTATACAAGATGGCTAATAGGGCTATATAAATCCTTCAGACTGAAATTTTAAGGACGTATAAGGACAAATAGAAATCTAGAAATTCGAGTTCCGGCAAAAGCAGCCACAAACTCACCAAATCGACCTCACATTGCAAGTTGTTGCACCAACTCAATCAACTATTGCGCTGCAAAGTTGATCAATAATATTGTAAACTAACGCCAGCATTTTCTTAAGCCAGTTAGCCCAAGAGTTGGGCAACGAAGATGAGGATCCTCGCTTTCCGGATAAGCCAAGCTGTATGATATACCAGTTTCACCAAAACATTCTATTGAGGCCACATTCCCCCAACTATTGTACTATTTGTTTCATTGAAATGGTTGAAAGAGTTGCGTAATGGCTACCTTGTGGCTCTCCTCTTATGTCCAGGATTGAACACTGCAGCAAAAATTTGGTAGCAAATTGTTTTCGCAATTTTGGCAAAAGAAAAATTAAACGAACTGTCAGAAATGTATAGAAAACATAGCAAATATAGCAAAAATAACAAATTCAGCAAGGATTGCAAACTGTAGAAAAACTTTGCTCACAAATTTTTGACGCAATTTTAGCAAAAATATGTTTAATACGGAAATTGCTTGCAGAAATCTAAAAAAGTCTGCAAAAATCGCAAAAGTAACAGGAAATTTCATTGCAACAAAAAAACACCCAGATAACTATCGCATGAATTGCAAGAATAACAAAGTAACAAAAGGGTAGACTTGAAAAGAAAAATGTATCGTCGGCAAATTTCGCAAAAATCGAAAAACTAACATGAATATATAATATTTTTTGTTGCAATAACAACAACAACTTCACCAAACGCTAACAAATATCTCAAGAATAGGAAGAAAAACAAATCTAGCAATAATTCAGACTTATAAAAAGGAAAGGTAAAGAAGGTCCTCTGGAAGTCTGCAAATTTCGCAAACATCGCAAATATAACAAGATTTTTTTATTCAGCAACAATGACAACAACAAACACGCTAGCAAATATCGCAAGAATAACAGGAATAAATTAAGCAAAAGTTCAGACCTATAAAGGATAATGGCAAGGGAGGCCCTCTAAACGTCTACAAATTTCGCAAAAATCGCAAAAGTAACAAGAATTTTACTTGCAAAAAGAAAAAACACTTCAACAAATATCGAATCAATACCAAGAATAACAAATTTTGGAAGAGTTCATACCACAAACGTCAAGAAGTCACGTGACTATGGCCTTGCCGTTAGGTTTGCGGTTTGAGGTTCACAGTTTGTACCAGGGCGTAAGAAGCTAGGACGTTGAAACGAGCGGGGTCGAGCGATCTAGCTGTGATGCAAGGGTCTGGGTACTACCAAAGAGACAAAACAAGATGGCAGACATTATACTGGATCGTCAGAGAGATTATCCAGCGGACGTTAGCCATTATCCCGTGGCATTCATTTGCTGCAAGCAATAGCGAAGGAACAAATTATTTTTTTCTCACGTTCGTTTTCTGTTTTGTTCAATTTTTCCTCCGCGAACAAATATCTGTATTGAATATAGTTCCACCTCCGTGACCTCGGTATTAACATTTCGTGACTTGGTAAGAAAATGGCATCACAACTCAGTTGATAGCACTGACATCATTTTTAGACTAATATTATCGGTTCTCTACTTCAGTTTAATATCAAGTTGTGTAATTCATCATCTGCTATGGCTTTTATTTTTTGCTGCCCAATTTCAAGGCCAGATGATTTGTTTTCACTCTGTGATCGGTTTGGATTTGTTGGTGTACATCAGTATTCTTCTCTAAACACCTTATTGAGCTATCTCCAATATTGAGCATTACAGTTGGACAGATTGTGAAAACTTAAGTCCGGGTAAATAAAAGATATAATAAAATCATCATTATTTTTTTATCTTGTACACTAATACTACTGTGCAATGAAGAGTAAGTATGTGAAAAAAATATAATTCACTGCCCTTGAAAACTAACAAAGAAGTCGCAAGAACACAAATAAGTAGCTGAGCAAATATTTTTGTTTGATGATAATAGCTTTTTCTAATGAAATGGTCAATGAAAACTACCCATGCAAGACATACTAAGGAACTTAGAAGAAACTAAACATTCACTAGTTTTACATTGACACCAGACATTGCTATATATATATCTTACAGATACAACATAAAACATAACATACAAATTCAAAAGTATATTGCAAACAGTAAAATTATACAGAATTACAAATGAAATACAAATGAAATACAGAATTATGCACAAATGAAATACAAATGACCTGTATAGACAGAGATTAAACCACTGAAAAACAAACTTTTTAGTGCGACCAGCAACCCTAGCACACTTGCATACTTCATGTCCAGTATGATTCAATTTTATTCTTGGTTAAATTTATTAACTACAGCCAGGCTTAATCAAACTTGATTCAAAAAATACTTTCCTGTTTCCTTGTAACTACAATATATAATATTAAGAGAGAGGATATAATGCTAGAAATATTATACAGTAGCTGACAATCAAAAGATAAGGCACCTCCAGGAAATCGAGTTGGTCCATATACTATTTTTCAGTTATTTTCTTTTACTCTGTATAAATAGTAATAATAATTAATACAGACATTTTGTGCCCGTCCCAATAGTTTCCATCTGAGAGCTGACTGTCGTTTGTGCAACACCACACGTAAGCCTCTGACGACAAAATACATTGCTACACAGTCTTAATTAGTCTTAGATTGTCAAACGAGATCATTCGAATGCAATTTTTTAGTAGAACTTTAAAAATAGTCAGAACCTAATTCTTGGATCGCGGTTCTGTAACTAAAAAAAATATTTACCATCTTTATGTTAAAAAAATAAAAATCTCTAAACTGGGCAACTGAAATCTTTTGTTTTACTAACAAGCTAAACGCCAATGCAACGTACAAAACAAAAACCTTGCTATCGCCATTATGAAGTTGTTACTACAGAAGTAAAAAAACCTTAAAGGTTCATAAAGTTCACTCTAAAACTTTGCATGTACAAACAAAATTACATATTTTTTTTGTAGCCATTTATTATCATTTGGTTTTGACGGGCAAGATAAAACGCGACCTTCAACCTGTAATATTCAATAGGCCATTTTGACACTACATAAAAATAGAAGGCGAAAAAACACCTTAACTTATAAGACTAACTATAAAATATAACCTAAATATTTTCTGTATATCGCATAGAAATACGCCAAATATCAAATCTAATTATAGATTGCAGGGATTTAAAGATATAAAGCAATAAATCCGAACCTACCTCCAGCTAGTCGGTGCCATTTTTCTTGCCCTGACAGCGGATCGAGAGCGGAAAAGCGAACTAGTTTCAGTTCTACTCCGCATCACAGCTGAACCAGAGAACGCGTATGAGAGTTTCAACGCCCTAGCTTCTTACGCCCTGGTTTGTACGGATAGACAACGCTCCAAAGGTAAGTGATCTACCGCAAAGTTTTTGCCCCCTAAAACATCACAATCCCACGTTTGAGAAGAAAAACAACCTTTTAGAACTCTTTTACTTATTGATTATCGAATTCTATTTAAAAAAACGTAATTTTGAGAACAATTTCTCGGCTAAAATAGGAGTAAGTCCCAAATATGGGTAGAAGGGTAACGTGAAACCGTTAACTTCAAACTGCAGTTTGTCGTTTGCGGTAAAATGACCAAACCTCGATCGTAAGGTCACTAGTGACTAAAGACATGCAAATATGCCCCCAAGAACGTACTATGTCTACTATGAAAATAAAAACTTCGAGTTTTGACGATAAAAATGTGCTCAATTTTAAACAAAAACACAGAAAAGCTGAAAAGTCGATTATATCCGAGCAGGAGCCCATCACTAGGCTCCTGGTCCGGGAGATTTGGTGGCCCGTACGGGAGAGTTAGCGGGAGATCAGTTCCTTTTCCGGGAAACTCCCTGAGAATCTGGGAGAGTTAGCATATATACCTGCCAATAAAATTACAATTTGTAACCTGTAGTCTTTATAATTATA
The DNA here is from genome assembly GCA_964035525.1 of Porites cylindrica. Taxonomy (NCBI): domain Eukaryota; kingdom Metazoa; phylum Cnidaria; class Anthozoa; order Scleractinia; family Poritidae; genus Porites; species Porites cylindrica. The sequence goes on along the minus strand of OZ037781.1, from coordinate 8,850,562 downwards.
TTATTTCTTCATGCAATTCGGCCTAGAATAAAGGGTTAAGAAACTAAGAACGTGCAATGTGTAGGTATATGATACGAATGTTTATAGCATTGTCTTTTTTTAGGTGTTATTATTATTTTTTTTCATGTAAAAAATAATATTAATAATAAGAACGGTACTATCGGAAAACAATAAAACATTTTTGCCTCTAGTTAAGAACCAGTCAACTTTGCTTTGCATTGTATAGAGCATTATGACCATGGCTGTTCCCCGATATAAGCTTCACACATGGCGGGGAAGGCGCGAACCGGCCCTCCTCTATGAAACCCAACATCACTCCATCCTAAATCGTCTAAGATTATCAGCAAAACATGTGGCGGAAAGGCAATAACTTGGAGCACAAACAACGAAAACGACAAAAAACAAGAGAGCACGAATCAGAAAATGTTTGGACCGCATTTTTTAACCCAGCTTCCTCCTTTTCTCCTTGTTTTCGAAGCGGAGTGTCAGCAAATGAGGTCCGAATTCCTTTAATTCAGTATTAATACCAGTTCAGAGCAACCCGATCCGCCCTCCAAGGTCATGCCTGTTAACGGTCAGTATCTGATGTAAGACTCCATAATATGTAGAATCAAGGAAAAACATAGAAAAACAAGGGAAAACGAGGGATAACGTAGGGAAAACAGGGGAATGCATGGGAACACAGGGAAACTTTTGTATATATTGGGGACATATTACGGAGTCTTACATGAGATACTAACCCTGTTAACCTTGCTGGTCGCCCACATAACAGGCCCCTGTTACCAGACGAAACTCTTGACAAAACTAATCGATGACATCAATGAAATCAACGAGTAATCAATAGGTAATTGATGGGTAATCAGTCACTTAGTAATTGATTAAATCAGATGTTTGGGGGTGGAAGCTGAATAATGAATAATAACAAGGTCTAAAAGAAAATGAATAATGAATATTTTGAATTAGAAAATCTGGAGTTATAAATAACACCGTCTAGCCTCGGAATAATGAATAACTCATAGCTGTTAAATGATCCCATAAAAACGCAAGACGAAAGAAACAATTTTTTGCCGTCGCAAAGATTGTAATCCGCACGAAACCAGTGCAATCCAAATCGGCAAATAAAACTCCTGGAAGTCTGCGTTCTTTTCCTACAGCTTGCAAAGTTGCATGTATCGTGTGTCTACTAGCCTGTTCCAGGCTCTCAGATAGTGGGGAAGGCGCGAGAGTATGGGGAAGACGCGAAAGTGAAAGGCACAAACCGCCCCTCCTCTCCCCAGTTTCCTCCCTTTTTTTCGTGTTCGCGCGTTCTCAATTCCGCGGGCCCGACTATGTCGGAGCCTGGAACAGTCTATAAGTCTACAGTTTACGCCCAATGCATTTTCGTGGTAATTGGATCGCTTTTCCTAAATATTCGTCTTCATTCGATTTTGAACAATAAAAAAAAAGGAAGTCAGAGAAGAAGAGAAGTCTTAATCGACGGTAGGTCTGTTTGTCATTCTTGACAATGTTTCCAGCTCACCTTCCGGCATGGTCACCTAAATGTGACGTTTAGTGCACAATCGGAGCAGTTCAGTACAAACGTACCGTTCTTTTAATCGGCCTATTATTAATCATTTGAAAGCTTTTATACTCGATGATATTCAAACAATCAATTTCTTACCATCTCGTCTTTATTATTATTCTGTTCAGATCGCGATCACCGAAAAGGCGTCATCAAGATTCGATTGCGAGCAGTCCCTTCCTTTTCTTTTGAGACACTTTAGAATGCGAGCACGTGCGAGGGACTAGGGGCAAAACCGCGAGAAACGAGGGAGAGCCATAATCTCTCCGGCCTTTTTTGCATCTTTAAAGGGGCTGTGTCACGGCAGTCCAGTTCATTTTGCTTAATTTTGCCAATTACTCGCCCTCAATCGTTATGGAACTTAAAGTAAGCAAAGAAATTACTGGTAAATGACAAAATCAGAGATCCGAGACAATTAAATACGTCTCCTGAGCATTATTTTTGAAGTTGCAAGCAGCAGGGATCAACTTTGAAAAACTGTTAAGCTGAACAGTTTTCAAAAACCCTATTTTCAGTCGGTCTCAATCTTCTTCAGTCTTGCCCATCCGTAGCATGTGTTGTTTCTATTACGTTATTTTAACCTTCCTTTAAAGTTTTAAGCGGTTATTTCTATGTTTAGCTTAATTTAACGGGCATTTTGTAATTTCCTAATTTGGCTGAATTTCGTGACACAGCTCCTACCTTTAAGCTCACCCCGCTTGGCTCTCAGGAACAACGGTTCATCACGGTCTACATCATGTAAACTAAGTTCGTATATCACCCGCGTCATAAGTACCATACTCTGTTGTGGATCGTTTTCGCTTTAAGATCACCACCGACAAAACTCAGGTTTGAAATCGTTTAAGCTTCCTCAAGAACAAGCTCACAGAATCGAACGCGTAAGGTGGGCTGTAGCCACGCCTATATTATTATGCTCGTACCATAAATGTTGATTTTACAACTTTACAACTCGTCGGAGTTTTCAGCCCCTCACTTTGGTCATTTTTGAACGAAGCCTTACTTCCATTTTTCCTAAGCCTTGCTTTTTTACGGAAAGATTGTCCCCCGAATCTAAATGAATTTCAACAGTCGAAACTTCATAACGCTTAAATAATAACAGCAGGAGCGTAGCCTGTGCGTACAAGTACAGCTGAAATATGGAAAAATGATACACTTTTTATTTCCTGAAAAAGCCTCGGGATGACTGGTACATTTTTCGCTCTATATTTGTGTCTTTCTTTTATCTTTTATTATTCCATAATCCTGATGTCGTCACTGGCCTTTTTTCCCTTAAACATGCACTCGGGTACAATGTATATTCAGCACCTCCTTTCAGCGATTGCTACCACCTTTGTTGGATGACGATTTTGCAATTTTCCATTGCCGGTTTTTACCCTCCTGTAGGCGACAACTTAAGAAATGGCTTCATCTCTATGTTCGTTGTATTTACTGCACAACAAGCAATTAAATGCAATGTTCTTAATTGAATAATGAATTTCAAGAATATAAAATAACTTTATTCATAGATTAAAAAAAAATAGACTATTTACAGATTCAAGAATATGAATATTAAAATATACACCCTATGTACATTCTTCTTGTGTACGAAACAGAATTGTCGTAAAATGACTATCTAAAAACTACTAATAACAATTATAAAAAAGCATCAAAAAGTTAATAAAAAAAATAAAACTATCTAAAAATAATTCAAACTGATAAAAAGTCACTACTTAAATTCTGGCTTGCGCACTTTCCGATGTAATGTCAATGTCAGGTATATTGACTGCTCTTCTCTTTCTTCTGGTTCCTCTGAGACACAGCAAGGCTGATCGTAGGATGGCAAAGGATAATAATTCAATAATTCAATAATAATTCAATAATTTTTCTTCCAAAATGTAGATCCATACGAAACCACTGTGGCTCAATTGTCCTTGGAAGACAACTTCCGTCGATAGCGACCTTTTATTTCTGGGGTCGTCGCCGGTGGAGGATCGACAGTATAATTATTATTATTTTTTTAATAGATTGAAATCACATTTTCTGGTATAAAATTTACGTTGTTTTTTCTTTTCTTTTCTTTTCTTTTCTCTTTTTAATTCCAGGAAGAATACAACTACCTAAGCTATGAAAGTTTCCCGGTGTTGTGTTGAGATGCCGCCTCCACCCTTCACCGCCATCCAAGAAGTATGTTTGCAAACAGACTTTTGACTGCTGCCGTGAATGTAACCACGCCTTCTACACGTGCATTAGCATGGCCGGGTACACTTATGGTGCGTGTATGCTCGTAGCGTACAAATGCAAGTGCGACTGTATCGACCAAAAATCGTACTCGGAACTACCCTACAAGCTTCCAACACCAACCCCTACTAATAAACCCACCGCCACTACACCCACCGCGAAACCCTGAATACTGGTATTCAAGGCTACAACCAGGCTCTATGTGAATGCGACCATTTGAACTTTATTTTCTTCCCGTACAGTATAATTTCAAACAACTGCCGCTATGCGAGAGCTGTTGTCCTGAATGTTGACAGGAACTTTTAATTTCACTAGTTTTGTTCTTGAATATATATATTTTTTAATAATATGAGCCGCTTCTTTCTTTCTTTTCTTTCTTCTTTTTCTTTTGATATACCACAAGAACCTTTTTGACAAAGTGACAGGAGTAGGGAACAGAACAATTTTTGTGATTTATGTAATACAACCTGCAAAATCAATAAACTGGCTGATATATATTTAACTGCATGTTGTTTTGGTCATTATTTAAGTTGCTATCCTTGCTTCCTCGCCATCTAAAATTAACCTTTCAGTAGCCTGCCGTGCGTAACAAACTTTTCAGCTCGATCGATCGAGTTAATGTGCGATAGCTGGGCTGAGTTTTGTCATAAGTGGAATGCTACTCAGGCTAACTTTTCAGTTTCTCTTGAAGCACTACGATAACTGTACAAGTCGTATCATAACAATTATTCTAAAACATTCAGTCTGAGTTCCTTAGCCTATCTTTATCTTCGTTTATATTGTTGTTTATTTAGTATCTTTAACTTTAACGAGGAACGTTTGCCGAGCCCTCTGGCTCTTTCCAACATTGCCCAGGAAGGGGCTTAAATGCCAATTAATAACTGTGCTGGCAGGACAAACTATATTGATGGAAGGCAAGAGAAGTGACACCGAGGGGTCAGTTTTACCCGAGGGGTACCTTCTATATGACTAGGGGCGGGGACACCCGTCAGAAAATTGGAATTAAACTCCTAAATGAGATCCACCTGGGTGTGTACTAAACTTTATTGATCCCTAAAAGACACCAGTCTAAGACAGAAAGCACGATAAGAGCTATAGAAAATTGAATTGTAATATTGAGTTTTCAAAGATTTCTTTATCTTTTTTTTCTTCCTCTCTTCTGTTCTCTTATCATAAATACTCTCAGTTTCTTTAAGCTTAACCTGCATGGGTAATCACACTGGCTTTCGGTCCTGAAACTAATTCCTACGTGATACTAAAAACTGCAGTTTGGACCTCTAAACGAAATGGCGTAATGTCTGACAATCATCGGCCCAAGGTGTTGTCTAGCTAAATATCGGCCAATGAAATACAAACATTTGACTTTTTGCGTTTTTTTTACGTGTTTTGTTCTCCTCTTCGTCGTCTTAGGGGCAGCTAGTTTGCGGCCGTGTATTTTTTTCCCATTTGAATCCCTCCTAGTCGTCGCATGGTGTTAAGAAACTTTGGGATCAGAATTCCACCAAGTCAAGTTACCTTATATCAGACTGTGTGTATATGGTTGCTCCATTTCTTTCTACTGGGTGGGAATAGCATCGCAAGCAAAAGCCCATGAACGAACGGCGACCTCCGAAGTTCACGACAACTCATCGAGGAAAATACTGAAGACAAGACAGAAGCCGGCGTAAAAAATCCTCAAACACTTTGTTTTACATTGTGATTGTACTACTCTCGCCAATGGTCTTCCGGTAAGTGCGATTTGTAATAACAACTCGTTCGAATTCGGACTTTTCGCTCGCCATGCGGAGCGACGAAAGACGGTTGAAACTCAGTTGCTGTATTGTATGCTCTCTGATTAATGCGACAATTCAAGGGTTCCATCGTGATGAGGAAATGCTCATGTAAAGCGCGTCGGTTGTTTGTTAATCATTCACTGTATTAAACATCTTCGAAAACATGGTATTATTAACATTTTAATGTATAGTTCTTTCATTGAGATTAGGCGGCGGAGCCGTTGTAATATAGTCGAGTGAGATTTGACGGCGAGAAATACCGCCTGCCAGAGAACCATGATTTTGCGAATGCCGCCCACTTTTGTCACCTTAGCTGATAGTCAAAGAGAAACCTGCAATTTGAAACTTCCGATTATTTTCGCGCGAGACAGTTTAGAAATAAGCGTTGACAGGCTAAACACGACTCCTAAGCTCGTGATAATGTGAAACGTGACCTTGTGAGTTTGCTTGAACAGAGGTTTTTTAATTTTCGTGGCTCTCGCGAGAAGGTTACTAGCAGTACACACAGTACACAGTGCTTGTATCATTCTAAACTTTGACTGAGTAAACCTTTTTTTGCAACACCAGGCTTAACATTACAGTCAAACCAGGTCAAGCGTTCCCGTCGCTAACGAACTAATGAATTCATTCACGGAAGAATGATTTCGTTTGTTGATTCAATAATCCATTCATAAAATGAACAATCCAATAGTCATATTTAGCCTCGATTCCATAATCGAATGTTGATTCGATTACTGTTTTTTGAAAAATTACACTTTCCACAAGTTGACCTCAGAATTTTGTTTTTTCCTCTTTTTTTCTGAGAGTCGAGTGCTGGCGAGTTTTGAAGTTCAAACCCAAACAAACTGTACGCCAGTTTGCTGCCAGTAATCAGTGCAACAGACTTAGGCCTGACCTCTTAGAAAACACGACGGTCAAACTGAGGTCAGTGTATGTGCGGTGATTGGTGGATTTCGATCCTCGGCCTTTGTCAGTTTCTTTGAATTTGCGGTCTGTCTATTCTAGCTGTTATTTTGATTAAAGGCAATGAAAAACGCAATCGTAAACAGCAGGAAAAGGGAAGCAAATACGATTGAACACAACAGACAAGAATAAAGAACAGGTAGATTTTGTTCATAAACCAAATCAACATTTGATTATTGAATCGAGGTACAATTTGACTGTTGGATTATTCATTTTATGAATGGATTAATTATTGAATCAACAAACGAAATCATTTTGCCATTAATGAATTCATTAGTTTGTTAGCGACGGGAACGCTTGACCTGGTTTGACTGTAAAAGGTCATGAAGATGGTTTGTTACATGCATACTGAGTAACCATTTCTGGTGGTTTATTCTTCTGTAGGTGTTCCTGATAGGATTTGATCTCAGATGCAGTTGTATAGTGTTTAATTTTCTTTGACCTTTGTTTCTTACGGCTAAATAAAGACAATTCCAGCGCTGTGAAGTTTAAAGACGCCATTTCGGCAATTTGGTCATAAATTATGCTGTTTTTAAAGCGGAAATCACAATCACTTTACATGTAAGTCTTTTTCAGTTTGCCATCTGCTCCCTAAATTGGGAAATATATGCGAAGGCTCATCTAACATGATTGACATATGTATGGCCCTCGACCAATCCGTTTCCCCGCACACTGGTGTGCAGACTATTCAAAATACCGGGGTTTTCTGGCAGGCGGTATTTCAACTGCCTCGTCCCTACTCCCTTTTTTTGGAACACGGCTCCGCCGCCAAAACTTTAATCTCGCACCCACACAATACCGCCAGCTACGCAGGCTAACAAATGTGGTATTCTGCAGCTTATTTACTGGAGAATGTAATTTTGGTGTTGTCTCGGGGTGGGGCGTTTGCACTCGATTGTTTTAAGCTCACCGTGCGGTATTTGTATGAGCGCCCGGCCCCACTGCGGGGCATTTGCCGAACAAAATGACAAATGCCCAACCAATGCCCGGGGGAGGGGAATGGGCACGCTTGGAATTAACTAAGCCATTATATTAATAAACTCTTCCAATCGGCAGTGGTTTTGCATAAAGGTTCTTCGCCAGATAGCGAATCGAACAGAAAACACACAAGAAAGAAATCGGCAAAATTCTGGTGGCAGGGAAGCGTTTACAGTCAAACCGGGAAAACCGTGAACAACAGTAATATTTCTGGAATGCTATTGTGTTGCAAGAAAACAGCCAATCAGGCGTGAGAAAACTAAGAACGCTGATTAGTTTCTGGTTTTGTGGCTAGTTCGTGTGTGCTGATCTTTGCTGTGATTGGTCATAACACGATAAACATTCCTAAAATATTTCAATTGTTCACGGTTTTCCGGTCGCACTAGAAATCTAGAGGTAAGGGGACCAGGAGAGAAGTCCTTCCGGGAGGAACACAAGATCGAGTGGTACCAGGGGTAGCCACCCTGGACAGAAGTCCTGACAACAGTCTCCGGTGGTGAGGCTCATATCCCCTATCGAACTAAGGGGAATCAGGAGGGGTGACCCTCCTGGGTGGAGTACAGATCAGGTGGGACTCGGGGTCCCACCTGATTAGTAAGCCACCCCTCCTCCCCTAGTGTAACCTCTCTGATAAGCCCTCTCTCCCCGCCCTTTGAGTGATCAACAACGATTTTCTCCTAACAACATCACTACATCGTCAAAAGGAAAAGTTATGAGAATTATCAAAAAGATCACAATCAAGGAAATGTTTTGATCTTTCAACAAATTATTCTCTAAGAAAATGTATGGAGGTCAATCTGGAAAATTTGTTTGTTTTTATTGGTGTTTAAAGGGGTTACACTCCTCTCCCCCCAACTAGTAAGACCCCTAATATTATTGTCACAGGGTGATTTGTTTCACAGCAAAAATATGTTTACTGTTAAATTTAGAACACCTGGCCATGAACTGCACCTCACAATTTTCAGCAGCATGTGTTGGAACCAATGATTACAATTCCCCTGAACTAGTCACAAAACCACAAACTAACTGAATCACCATTGTTGATTGTATTTTATTTTTCCCACACTGCACCTGATTGGTTTGTTCCTTCCGACACAATAACATTCCAACAATGTTTTCAAAACAGCCTTATAATAATTTATTATTTCTTGCCTCTGTAGAGTTCTCAAAATAAAATGTCCAGTGTGTGATAATCAACTGATAAAACAAGTTTGTAAAATTTAAACCACGTATTATTTAAAAATTGATTTGCTTTAGTTTACGTTTAGTTTCTCAGAATTTACGGCTCATGCAATTCGGAATAAATTACCAAAGGCTTGCTGCTCCAGTCTTTATAAATAATAGCATCATTCCCACCCAGCCCATGAAAAATATTATATGCCTGAAGAAAATAAATAAGCAATGGTAACAGCAGCATGCAGTAATAAATAATCAGAAGCTGAAATTTGACCTTGTTCATATCTGGGCATTGTGACAGACTATATTTTTTTTTCTCTTGTGACTTCAAATTAGGACCAAAGCAGTAAATGATATCTACACTATGATTTGTTTTTTAATAGAACTGAATTAGTTGAAGGCTTGTCTGTAGATGTGAATTTTTATCCTCATTCTCAGTCAATGTATGATGAGAATGTGATTCCAATATTTCAAAACACCACTTTTGTATAACTTGTGTCATTGAATTGTAAATACTTTTTAATATATAGTAAATTGTTATCACAACAATATTAGTATTTACAGTGTAATTGCATTGGAAATATTGACATTATAGTTAAAAGATAAACTTCTGGTTGACCAGCTCTAATGAATCAACTAACCATACAGAAGGTGCTGTGAGTCACATCACTGCACCAGCTCCAAAGGGTCCTTGACAGTTAAGGCTGCAGCATCAGGTTATGGCTAGTTAGCCATCCATGACAGGTATGCATTCCAAAATATTGCTACAATTTGGACAAAATAAACACGGTGCTGAATGGGAACAAACGTAAAATTCAGAGTCTGTGCAAGGAGCAAGATCTTGTAATCTGTGATCATGAGTGTCTGTATGTAGCATTCCGAAGTATCTCATTAATTTCCTGCGGTCGTTTTCAAGCAAGTGTCTCTCACACAATGAAAAAGAAGCATATCATAAGAGGAGCAAAGAGACTCTGATCCAGCAGCATCTTTTTAAAGCTGGCAGTTTTTACAGCCCCAGGGACAATCCTTTTCAGTGTAAGATATCATGATTTTAGCACAGGGCCAAAAACTTAAGTCCAACCACTCCCATACGAGCTGTCATGATTTGTGCCTTTTCGCTCAGCAAATTGCTGGGTGCGCCTTGTAGAAATTCAGTATACTTTAAGTATACTTCAAGTATACTTTATATGTACTTCTCAGAAAAAAAGTACATTTGAAGTATACCTCGTTTGTACTTCCAGAAAAAAAGTATAAATGAAGTATATTTGGCAAATGTACTTCATTTATACTTCTAATACTTAAGTATACTTTAAGTATACTTCTTCAAACTTCAGTGCTTGTGAAAAATAGTTTCGCAAAGAAAAATATACTTTAAGTATACTTTGAAACTGAAAGACACATTCTGATCTGAGGATCTAAGAAGGTTTGTCCGGATCTTGAAATCACTACAAGACAAAAGTATACCAAAAGTATGCTTTAAGTATAATTTAAGTTCAAAATACTCTTCAGATCAAATCAGTTTTCTTCTATTAAGGACACAGTTGAGATCATGTAAAGATTTCTTCAGAGTGGTGAAGTATATAACAGGTTTCTAGATACACAGGGCACACATTAGCTGTTCAGTCGACTTAATTCCTTCGTAAGGAGATCATCCGCCGATCCCTGGGCGAAATGGCAAAGTCGCACAGTTTCATTCTGGTCATTTCTTTAACGTCTTTCGTGGAATTTTTGCATTTTGCAGTAAAAGATAATAGATTTAATTAAGGCCCGCGTCGTTTTACCTCCTTTTTTACAAGGACCTTAAGAAATAGAACGAAGACTCGAAGCAAAACCATCGCTCATCGTCGGACATCTTTACGTTCGAGGAAAGAAATGTATATATGAAGGTGTTGAATTACCGCTGACTTCTAGTACCGTCCGAACATATACGGGATCTTGTGGATTTCCTAATACGGTCATGTATGAATCATTTACAGCATACCTAACTTCCATATATGGTTTTGGCGGGCGATACAGATTCGAAGGAACGTTCGTTGAGCTTTGCCGAGAGTGTCTTCAAGATATTTATACGCTTGGAATATTGCCTTTAATTTATCTTCACAATTCGAGTACAATATTAGTGGAACTTGAAAAGAAAACAAAAGAAGTACACCATGACTGAATTTTGACGATACAAGTAAGTTTTGGGGTGAAAAATGTATCGGTTCCAGTCGTTTCAATATATATCGATATATCGATATCGAGTTAAGCCTTAAGGTTTGCAAAGTGAAAGCTTCTCTACTTCGCCTAAAGTGCAGTGTAAATTCAAAATATGAAACCCAAGTCTTGTTTTCGTTAGATCGCATTTCGTTCCAGTTTTTGTATGTAATAGGTAGACATATTTCTTTTAAAATAAGGTAATGACACAATTTACTTTGTAGCCAAAGAGTACAGATCTAATCATTCTTGTCTATTAAACATTAATTTACTAAAATTAAGAAGAATATTGTGTGATGGTTCTAAGCAATAATTATTAAGTACAATTAAGTGAGTTAAAGAAAGTTCAGAAAGAAACCTGTTAATATACAAGCACCTTCCTTGAAATGATCTCATTGTCAATGAAAATTTTACTAAAATCAAGAAGAATAATATGTTATGGTAAACAAATGCAGTGAGTTCCTTTGATAGGAATAGAAAATGTATATTCTTATGTTGTGGAAACCTATTTCAACAAGATTTGCTACATATTTTTTATAATTTCTTAGTACAGTTGTATTGCTATAAGTTAAGGGTAGTTTTTTTTGTTATATCAATAAATGATTTTACAATATAATTGATCCAAGTCTGACGTGTCTCAGTGATTGATAAACATATTGCATTGAGTATACTTTAAGTATATTTTAAGTATACTTGAAGTATACTTCCCATTAAGTATACTTCAAGTATACTTTCATTTAAGTATACTTTAAGTATACTTTTTAGGTGTCGAAAAGTTGTGTACTTAAAGTATACTTCTGGTAAGTATACTTAAAGTATACTTTAAGTACAAATGAAGTATACTTTTTAAAGTGTTTATCACCTATATAAAGTATACTTTAAATGTACTGAATTTCTACAAGGGTGATGACATCGCCGCCAGAAACAAGGACTCGCCTAAGGGAAAAAAAGCAATGGAGAGTTACACTCGTCTGTCTAATTGCAGCCCAAGGGGAAGTACTCCCTTATTTGGCCTAATAATGGGTATCACCGCTGAACAGGGTATGGTTTTGGGGGTTTAGAGTCTTAAAAAGACATAATCTTGCTATTTGGCCTCTCAAACAGCGTATTGCCTTGAACAGGGTGTAAACTTTTAGGAGAGTGTAGTGTACATGTGTGTGAGAAGGGGATGCAATGCCTAAATGCATGGGTATGTGCCTCTGAACAGAGTAAGGGGTTGGGGGATCTCTTGTCTAAAATAGAGTAGCGAAATGAACAGTTTTATAAGGCCTTGGTGGCATACAGCTTCATCAACCCAGTCAATTGCCACTTCCTCTGTATTTTTACACTGTACATAAACACATTAGATAATCACTTATTTACCTTTTTTTAAGTTGCTCATGCACAGTTTGGTCTAGCCACATTCTACCAGAATGGAGAGACAAAAAAATGGGGCAGAGGTGGATTAGCATAAGATTTGACATGAAAGTGTAGTGAATAACAGAAATTATTACCATTCAGACAATAGCTGTGATAACATTATGCTGTCCATGAATTGCTACAGTACAAGCAGCATGCAAAAAGAAAGTAGTGTCCAATAGCCTGGGACTAATGGATTTTGCTATTGGGCTACTGAATTTCATTCTTAACTTGACCGATGTACAAGTGCAGTTTTTTGAGGAATTCAAATTACAGCCTAAGAACTGTGTAATCAATGCAGCTCACCAAAAAGTATTTAGGGCTAAGTTGAAATTATCTTTGCTGAGTGGGATTATGCTATACGCCCAAACTAATGGCAAGCTGTAAAACTTACTTTCTTTGTACCCGGTACAAGTTGATGTTAATTCACATTAGACTATACAGTCTCCTTATTATTCAAGAAGATCCTCAAGTTTAAGAAGACTCTAGCTGTAACTTGCATACATCTGGCACGAGGAGCCGCAAGGGGTGATATTTTTGCACGGCATCTGGCGGCATATCAAAGAATTTGGAATTGAAGGGCAAATTCCTAGAATATCTTCGCCAGTTAAGCTAGAGAAAAGGTGTTAAAAAACCTCAGGATCCAAAACAACACGTCAATCAAAATATCACTTGGACCTTTTCGCTAATGAAGAGCTATCACGCGGCTAAGCTTGAATTAGACATATATTGAAATAGGAACTCGTGTCAATAAAGTATCAGAAGTGAGCGGGAATCGCTCCTGGTTAAAAAACTGGTTCACAGGGATATGCATCTCTTCTAGTTAAGAGAAGGGAATCAGAACTGCTTTTCATGCAGGAACAGGTTTTCTTCGGGCTAACTACAAAACCTCAGCTTATTTCACTCCTTGACATTGTCAAAGCGCATTTTGTAAAGATAACTTTTTCCGCTTTATGAGCTTTTTTTATATTCTATTCCATTAATGTTTAACCTCCCTCAAAAAGCCAAGTAATATAAATGCTGTTGTTAAAAAAAGCGTTTTACTTGTTTACGTGAATTGGCTACCCAAATATCACTATGCTGAAAGGACAGGGCAAAATTTCCAGGAGAGAGGCATTAATTTTTTTCCCACGAGGTTACAAAGAGAAAATGCAATGATTATTATTAATGTAACCATCAGGTATACTCTACCCACGAGTTTACGGACAGCAAATGCAGTGATTATTATTAATGTAGCCATCGGGTATATTCTACCCACGAGGTTACAAAGAGAAATGCAATGATTATTATTAACGTAACCTTCAGGTATGTTGTACCCACGAGGTTACAGAGAGAAAATGCAGTGATTATTATTAAATGTAACCGTCAGGTATATTCTACCCACGAGGTTACGGAGAGCAAATGCAGTAATATTATTAATGTAACCATCAGGTATGTTCTACCCACGAGGTTACAAAGAGAAAGTGCAATGATTATTATTTACGTAACCTTCAGGTATGTTCTACCCACGAGGTTACAGAGAGCAAATGCAGTGATTATTATTAAATGTAACCGTCAGGTATATTCTACCCACGAGGTTACAAAGAGAAAATGCAAAGATTATTATTATCGTAACCTTCAGGTATGTTCTACCCACGAGGTTACAGAGAGCCTGCAAATGCAGTGACAATTATTAGATTTTAGTGCAACTATCCGGTTGAGTTCCTCCATTAAAAGAGTTTTTTGCTAGGGTTAAACAAGTTTGGCTTTCATGAGTTTCAAGGTGCAAGAAATTATCAGTATAATTATAGCACACAAACATTGTCATCTAATTTTTCGCACGTAGCCGGAATAAGCCAAGAAATGAAGCATATATAACGAAAAATCGTTCTCAGATGATCTCCATATTAAATAAATTATACTAAACGTTGCGAAAGAAATTATTGTTCGTATCCGTCTTATCCATCGTAAAAGCGAGGGGTCATCGCATGACATCCGGTATTTTAAACAGAGGTAATACTCACGGGTTTCACGAGTTGTATGCACTATTTTTCGCCGAGAAACAAATTTAAACTTCAATTCTTACCTTACAGTAGTCCGTTCTTTTACCTTGCATTCGACAACAAATCTGTTAAAGGCGAACAAAGCGATTCCGGCACTCTTCTTTATGATGAGTAGCAAGCCGCAGGAACTGAAGCCGCTTGACTGAAGTAAAATCCACCGATATGCACGGCATTCTCACTACAAATATAAACAAACGTTGCGGGGAAAAAAGGACGAGGAGGAAAAAATGCCAGATCTTCGCCTTGATAATGTATTCCAGCTACCATGCCGGCGTATCTCCAGAAGGTGGACTCGAAGTGGGACAAACCTTGTGATTTTTTTTAGACGCCCTTTGCGCGCAAACTAATTTATTCTGGCGCGAAATGAAGATTAACAATAGGTATACTGAAATCTAATCCACGACAAGAAGATTTTCGCACTGTAGCGCGACATATTAAATGCCTATTTTTACAAGTACGCGGAGAAAGTGGTCCACTAGTTTAACTTTTTTAAGATGAATTTACTCCACAAAGGCGAAATGAATGTTTTATCTCTATGTTGTTTACGTGCCGTATTAGAAGGCAGAAGTAAATTCATCATACAGACCCCATCAAAATGAAAGTACACGAATGAAACGGAATAAGTCTGGAACGGTTTAGTTTCTACTCGGCAGCTTCTTTGCTCTTATAACAAAAATTTAATGTTGCAGTCTGTTTTAAACGTTGGCATATCAACGCGCACAGTCACTGAATGAAAACAACAGTCACGATCACGTTCTTCGAAACCGACCAGACTCGCGCGACCTACCACTGTTATGGCAAGCAATTATCCTGAAGGTGTTAATGTTCCCGTGACAGTCTTCTCACTGAAGGTGTAAATGGTAAACCGAACGGTCGCTTTGATCATCAGAAAGACCTGTCAACTTTGATGATTTAACTGATTAAATTACGGGACAGAAATTTTACTCCTTGCGGCTCCTCGTGATGCAAATGTACTATGAAGAGGAGATGGCATCAGAGTTCACAGAAGTAAATGAGTAAGGGGAAGGATTCCTGTCAAGCCCCCTGAATGCAAGCTGCAGTGATGTGAGGAAAGTTCCCCAACCCCCAGTCCCAGGGTAGAATTGATACTCTTCCCTAGGTTACACTCAGTACATTGGCAACTTAGTCGGCTACCATTGAGGCAAGTGCTTTTAAAACTAAATGATCTTATAGGAGGCTGTAAGCAGTCTAATTAAGTTCACATGGACCAGGGTTGCAATCAATGTTAAGAGAGGACAATTTCATCCTACCTTGAGCAAAATAAATGCCTCAAACAGTGGTAAATAATAATGTGAAAAACTGAAATGCTCAACTTTCATTGGTTCTGCATGTTACAATCATGGCAACTCAAAGTCTCGATCCCATAATAGTCAGACCCCAGTTCAACCCCAAAACTATAGCATTCTCAATAATTTATCAGATCGAGCTTGTTTTCTTGTTCAAGTACCAGAAAATGCATGTTTGTCATCAGGATATTGTGGTATACACTGTAGCTAGGTTAATTATTTTGTGCTACGTCAGAACTTAGTCCCTTTACCCATACAACAAATGCTTCTTTAGAACTTAAAAGAAGAAATCCAAACAAAATTTTCATCAGGGAGCACTAATTTAAACCATAATAACTTTTATGGTAATTTTCGCAGGCATTATAGCATTAAAACTTGAAAAAGTTGGCCCAGCTTTTTCATGTTTTAATACACGTCCATCCTTGCCATTCGTAGCTAGACAACAGGATAAACTAATTAATATAGTCTCGCATAACAAAACTGGACCATTTTTGGAATTCAGTTGATGCAAAAATATGTTTTAGCTTTTAACAATTTAGTTAGCAAATAGTACAATTAAGTTAGTGTAGCATTAATTTTAGATCCTTTAATCTTTCTGTTATGAGAATCTCACTAAGAAAATACGGTACAATCGGAAAGTCCTTTGTAGAAAATTGTTTGTAGTGATTTTGCTACAAATACGTATGGTGAGTCCTGGGACTCATCTTGTGAAAAATCATGAGTCCCAGTCCATGCCAGCTAGTACCAATAAGTCCCAATTCAAAAGACAATGATCAGAGTCCTATATTTCGCCCCATGTAAGGTAATCCGGAATCCGGAATCCAGGTAATTTTGGTCTGTGGAATCCGGAATCCACGGCTTTGGAATCCGGAATCCAGCTAATGGAATCCGGAATCCAAGCATTGTAATCCAGAATCCAGGTTGCTGGAATCCACTCTGTGGTGATGGTTCCAGGGCCTCTTCTTTTCCTTTAGCGACTGTTGCGTGAAAATCTCATGTCGCAAGGACTCGCAACAGGCATGTTCACGCGTGTTTCCCTCGCAGGAACATCCCTTGTCATTGTGACATATCGGGTATCAATTTGAAACAATGGTCACATTATAATGACGTGACAGAATCCCAGGGAGTGATTCATATTACTGTATATTATCGCTCTTTACAAGACACCCTTTCGACCGGGTCTTTCGACCTTTTTCCCCGTTGCGCTTTTGGAGTCGGAGGTTTAGATTCTTTTCCTGTTTGGGCGCAATTGGAACTAATTTTTGGATTTCGGGTAACGTCAAAAGAATAATAATGTAAAGTATCCTTATTCTTGGCCGTAGTATCAGTAGTCGCTGTGGTTGCAGTTACTGGCTTCTTTAATTTCAGGCACATGTCATCAGTGTCACTCCAAGAATGACATGCTGCACGTGGTGTCGACGTGGTGTCTTTCATTCAGTCCAGATTCAATCAGTCGAAATCAAACATCTCGAGAGATCACTTTGAATTTTTTTCTCAATCGATCGTTATCAATCTTTGTCAGCATGGGGAAGCACAAGAAAAAGCATGACTCGGAAAGGTACGTACGTCTATAAATTCGCTGACTGCGATCCTAAGCAAAAGAGCTTTATGAATTCCATGCTAGCAGACAGGGCGAAGTACCCCTACCAAGTCCCTATTCCTGACTGCCCACACAACATCAAGTCAGTACGTTCTGCAGAGTTTTGGCATTGGATTGACATTGATGGATACCTAGTGAATGTAAGGCTGCTTTTGGTGCTACGTAGAGAATACGAAGACATCAAGAAATCAGTTTCATTGAAAGCAGTTCGAAACAAAGATCGGATGGATGTAAAAACAGCAGTGGAGATTCACCGGAAAGCGATTCAAGATTCCATTCCAGATGAAAGAGTGAGCACAACATTAGTTCCAGAACTGGAATTCAAGCACTGGAAAAAGAACGGGGCCTCTCTTTTAAGCTACCCGGTAGGATTGACATTCTCCCCAAAGCATAGCAGGCTGTTTATTACCGATAGACGTCTCCATGCAGTCTTCATGGTTGACATGCACTGTCCAGCAAATGTCACATTAATCGCTGGTGGTGTTGAGCCCAGGCACACTAATGGGATTTGGCAACAAGGCCAGATTTAGAAACCCAGCTGGTATTGCGGTGAAAGAGAGCGGGAAGCTGTACATTTGTGACCAAGGAAACGGAAGAGTTAGAGTAGTCAATTTGCGAATGCTTTTCTGTCACGCTTCCCAGATTGTACAAGGGAGCGCCGAAGAAAGCCAAAGTGAGGAAGAAGATTGCGCCGGTAGACGTATCCGTAAAGTCCATGTACACGATCTTTCCCTTATTTTTGAAGGTAATGTACCGGATCTGGTGTCACCATTTGCCATATGTGCGTCTGCAAAGGGTAGCGTTGAACTGTATGTGTCAGACGTTGGTCTTGGCAAGATTTTTTCAATTTCTGGTGTTGTAGACGATGAGGAAACTAACTGCGTCTACTGCTTTATGCGTATATCGAAACACTGTTTTCGTATGCGATACCGGTAACGTAGCAATAAGAATGTTGACGTCAGCAAAGGGACTGATCCCCCTGCAAAGTAAGATGGCCCAATATGCAAACGTGTTCCGACTCGACAAGAAAGCCAAAGAAGAAGACCTACCACGTACATTTGAAGATCATGTGAAATCTGTCGAGGAGTTGGTTGCATTTCTCTCTAACCACGAACAGGAAGCCCGGGAGAGGACGGGCAAGCGAAATACCAACGGTCCCGACATGACCATACCTCGATGCACCCGACAGTCCTTCCTCATAGTGCTAGAATCGCTGACCAGCCTTACCAACACGCTAACGGAGATTGGGCATAGTCACCTTCTGGACAGGATCTGTTTCGAAAGTATGACAACTTTGGGCGTGGAATGCTATTTCAAAGGAATGCGAGCAGACCACGACATGCCTACAGTGGCTAACTACGCTTACAGAACAGCGCGCTGCGTGGAAGACGATATGCTGCACATTTACCAGAAGAATTTCTCATATTTCACTGGGCCCAATTCATATTATCCGGAGAAAATTATCAAAGGTGAACCCCCAAACATCAAGACGCGACCAAACAAGCTGTCAGCAATCACTGAAGGAACAGGTAGCAAAGAAGAAGACACAAGGCGAGAAACTGTGATGCGAGAATTTGCTAAGGAGTATGGAAGAGGCGTAAGACAGGAAAATGTCGGCTCAAAAACGAAAGAGCTAACTGGCACCCTTCCTTATGCCCTTAGAATGTGTCCTACTACCATCACAGCCTCATTAGAGGAAAGCGAAGACGTAACAACAGCCTGCCAAGTTGTGGATGCTAATGTGGCATTGCGGAGTACGGCTGTACGGGTGCAAACCATTTACCAGAAAGACGACATATTGGCAGTAAGACACAACCGTAGAATAGAGATCTCACCCTTCTGGCTAGCAGTTCTTCTGGAGGATGTACAAATAGAAGTGAATGGTGGAAATTTTGTGCAGCAAAGAGTATCCCTAAAGTGGCTAAACCAAACAAGTGATTCACTAACATACACCTCCGGTGATGTCTGTAACGGGAATTCCCCCAAGTGCATTCTAACCCGAGTACTCGACTTTTCTTCCGATGGATCAGACATCATTTTAACTACGGGGACTACGGTGACGATGATGACAATGAGAATGAAACTGCACCACCAACTGCAGAGGATGAGGGAGAAGTATCGCTCCTGATAAGACTGCCGGGAGTTAGTTTATCAGGACGGAGAACGACACGGTTTATTCTAAGATAAACGTTTCCGTTGCCTGCGTAGCTTGTAGTATAGTAATTGGACTATCTTCACGCTATTTGTTGGTAAGCTGTAACTGAAGTTTTACATTTCTGTGTGGCAATTAAACAATTCGGAGACGAATTATGTTTGAACCTGAAAAGCACTGATTTTGGCAATGTGTACCTCTTTTGTTATTGTTGACGCCGTTGTTATTATTAAAATAAGAATAGCCCTTCCTCGTTAGTATTTCTTCAACGATGTGGACTCAGTGGACTTCAGAAACCGCTCCTATATTCATAATCCTCTCGGGTAAGGCCAAGAATTATATTTTATACTTATATTTTATATAAGACAATGTACACTTCGGGTAAACAAAGTTCAAGCTTTTTTGGTGAAAACAAAGTACAAAGGAAACGTTGAAAACCAGAAAATAGAATTTTGAAATCTGGAATCCAGCCACTCATGGAATCCGGAATCCACAGGCATGGAATCCGGAATCCACAGCGTGGAATCCGGAATCCAAGACTCTCTTGGATTACCTTACATGGGGCGATATATTGAAAATGCTTCTGCCTTTATGTTAAAATCTCCAGACAGTTAATCTGAAGACAGACTTCAAAACTCTAGTGTACGTATTACATGTACAGTATACTGAAATTTATTTAGAGTTCTTCTATTTTAATGCACAACAAAGGCTAAATGAATTAAGCCTAGTTCAACAAAAACCACAATAACTACCACAGAAATCACATGAACAGGGTATTCTACAAGAACACATCTTCAGATTGATCAACCGATCTTTGATTTATTTTGCATCTTTGGGGATTTTTATGCATCAGGGATGCAGGATGCAGAGATAACAAAATCTCTGTGTTTGTAACAAAACTCTTACTATTTTATGAGCAACAATAAACAACAAAAGAAAGATACTTGTTAAGTATGATTAAGAAACGGTCCAGAGAAGAATGATAGCAACAACGGCAACGAACATGTTGGAATACAAAAAAAGTGCTAACTTTTCTATTGTCTGTACTTACTTCTGATTGGCTTAAACGGCAAAAGTTAACAAAACTTCATTAAGCAGTACATATTATTCATCCTTACTTTCCAACCATCTTTCATATAACAAAATCTGGTCTCAGTTTGAATAACAAAGAAATCCTATGTGGGAAACATGTAAAATTGTAAACTTTTCTTGGCTATTGTTTTTAACTCTTGTGATTGGTCAAAATAATTTAACACAAAAAACCACCCTTTCAAAGTGGAGTGTAAATGCATTTTATTGCGTAAACGGCCTTCATGTAGGTTTACGCATTCTCTGTGTAAAAATGAGAACATTCCTATGTGAGGAAAGCACCGTTGCCGCATAACAAAAGAAATTGCCATCCACCTTACCCAGATCATTACTTAAACTGCAGTAAATTATAAAAAGGATACTGTGAAACCTAGGAATGAATTAGTTAATTATTATAAGTGTTAATAAACACAAAACTTTTTAGATAATAAGCATGAAATTGTTTACACTTTTTTTCTAGTGCTTGTGAGTCAAGCAATCAAAATAAATAAAAATAAATGGAACAGTAAGTTGCAAAGAAATTCCATTTCTAGAGATGCCCTGCACTTTTGTCGCTATTATTATTATAAATGCAGATCTTGATTTTACAAGGAGCCGACACAAAACCATGTACCCTAGCAGAGACAAAATAATATTGATTAAGGGGCAAGTATTTTGAAATAAAATATCTTACACATTCTATGTTGACTCTGACATGAACTAACTTGCCTGTAAATAATTTACATGCAAAGTCAAGTTAGTTCTTGTCAACAAATATCGTTTATACAATCACGTTTCGTCAAATGCAAAATGTTGGGTATCCACGATGGAAAGTTTAAATCTTCCTGATAAACATCGCTAGCTCTATCCACTATTTGGGAAATATTTTCTGTGAATGTTTATAAGTCAAAGTGACACAGCTAAGGTTCTTAGCTAACTTCACCATAGCCAAATGACTGACACTTAATTGTGCTTTATAAATTTATGTCATCGGCATTTCTTGTGATTGGACCAGGTGGAGAAATTGCATGGTTTACTTTCCAATAAACATACATTCTTCTTCAGTTTTAAAGAAAAAGATGCTCGAACTTAAAAAAGAGATGTGTAAACATTTAGCTGAAGATTCATTTAATGCCGATGATGCAGATGCTTGTTCAAATGTTTGAGTCATGCTACAGGAAGATAAATGTGTTTACTTGTATACAGTTCCCTTAAGTTCCCCAAATCTCAATTCATTGATTAAGATCTACTGACTTACAATTAAAGTCCGCTAAAACTAACAACAAAATAAGAACAATAAGTATACAATAAGCAACCTTATACATACTAATCAGACAGGTCGGAGATGCATGTACACTCAGACGGAGACATGTATGCACAAATTGCGCACACGCATTTCGCTGCATGCACATTTTTGGATGGTTGTTTCCAAACTGCACTGTATATATAGCTATCTAGGTATATAGTGCAACTGTGATATTTGCATGTCAAGACAATCTTTCGGCCAAGAGCATTATCCCCTTATATGCAGTCAAACCCTGTTTTTTGTACACCTACTTAATGAAGACAGCTCATTAAAACAGACAGTTTGCTTTGTCCCTGGGGAAAGAAAGTCCTTACCCTTACATACTCTCTTTCAACCTACTTTTAATGAACATCCTGTTAATAAATACACTTTCTATGGCCCCCAGCTCAGTGTCCGTATTAACAGATTTGACTGTATTAACAAGCAGGGAAGGGGTTTAAATATACTTTATGTATTTCATAGCACTCTGATCAATAGAAAGCAAAAACATCTTTCCATGCAATTCTTTATATCCTGTAGTACACAATTTTTCATGGTTTCATCTTCATCCTTGAATGGCTTATAACATGAACTATTACATTCATTCAAAATATTTCTCTGTTTCTGATTGGCTAAAATCACAGGCATAATTTATCATAACCAGCTAATATCGACCAAATTTGGAAGAATTTTGCCATTAATGAACTGATGACATCAAGAGTGCAGCAAAGTTTCAGATTATTGAACTGTTAACCGAGAAGACCTGGGGACGAGGCTGAGTAAACTTGTTTTGGTAGTGAGAACAAAAATGGAGGAACATCGTTTCACCAGCAAGAAATAGGCAAACTATTGGCTAAAAACATAGCAAGAACAGCAATAAGACACCTTAAAGGACAATATCTGCTATTTGGAGAATATTCCATACAAACCCAGTTCTAAATTTTTTTGGGGTCGACCCAAAAAAAATTTAGAAGGGTTTGTATGCATGGAGTTTTTTTAAGCATAACTGGGCTAGCTACGATCTCAGAGACAATTTGCCCCGAAATGCTCATTTTTGGCAAGTAGACCTCTTGGACAGTGTTCTTTCAGAATATCCTGACAAATCCCATAATTTCAGAAATTTCATTTTTATGACGTCACACTTAGTACTCTATCGAAGATGAACGTAACATCGGTGGAGGTAAGCATGTTTTAGCTTGTTTTTAAACTAGGAATTAAATTGAATGAATAATAAAATCACTATTGAATTATTCGGCTTTCATATCATCTGAAGAATTATGGAGATCTCGACCCTCATAATTCTTCAGATGATACTCAGCCTCATTCAATAATTGATAATTAACTAAATGACCTTGTCCAGCTCCCAGTTGGCTTGCTAGCATAAGATTGGTAGAGCACAATTCAGGGGTAATCAGGCTCATAATCTCCAATAAGTAGTCCTAACTCACTCACATGATATTTATATACACCTATTTCATTTAAGGTTGCTTCAGAGAAGAATGATGCTTCTCAAACTCATTAATAATTCATTAAGAAAATACAAAGGAAATTAATCTTTAATGAGTGTTTGGAAATCGGATGAAACACTGCTTAGTATTTGCATCCTTAATTTCTCCTTCAAAAATGATTTTGTTTGAGAAGAAATATCAAACATTCGACACAGTGTTTCATCCCCAGATGAAACACCTCGAAGTTCGTCAAAAATACTCCGCTGCGCGTCGTATTTTCAACTCTCTTCTCGGTGTTTCATCTGGTGATGAAACACTGCATCTCATGTTTGATATATTACATGATGCATGTTTCATAGCCCGCGGTGCATTATTGTGGCAAGTGTAGTAAATTATGTGTCCGCAACGAGCCTAGAAACCTAGAAAGCAAACGCTGCTGACACTTCTATGCTATGTCAGCAGAACGTTAAGACAATGTGTTTCAAGACACTGAATCCTAGGCTTTTTAATTTAAGACAATGATTTGAGGTTAGGTTTTTCTCTCTGGTAATATGCAAATGTTGCAAATTTTCAACGAGTTTGCTTTCCTTGTACACGTGGGAATTTTGGATGGAGTGACAAAAATCAAATTCAAGGCCTTTGTTTAACAACAATAAATAACTAAACCCTACATGTTTATCTATTTTTAAGGCAATTTTCTTAAAACTGACTAATAATAAAAAAGAATAGCGATGATTTGATTATTGAAATAACCAGCATTCTGGCCCGTGCAAAAACGCAGCTTAATCAGGCGTAAACCCAATTCATTTAATGTTGTTAAAAGATCGAAGCTGCTTCTAATTTTTTACCATGAGATTTTACAAATGAAATGTTTCAGCTCGCTCATGATTAAGAATTTTAGCAGCCATTTGACTTGAAAGCTCTCTTGAACGCCTTTTCACAAATGGTCTCCATTATTTCAATGAACGTGAACAAGACTAAACTTGCCGCTACAAAAGGGTTTACAATAGTGCACTGCAGGCTATGAAACATGGTTCACTGGAACAACCTTAATAATTATTGAAATAGGTGTATACTCACTGAATTGTACTCTGTTTAGTCCTACATAGCAACACCTATAACTTAATACCATTTATGGTGTAATCCTGGATGACATAAACAACAAATGCATATTGCATTAGGTGTCTTGAAAAAAGACCTGGTGAATTTCACAGAGATAATGTGCAATATTTTCTCTCTGAACTGTTTTATAATCATATGTTTTCACAAAACAGGGCATACGGTGGGGATTCAATAAATTGATATAATTTGTCTGCCTTGTGGTGATCGAGTCTTTTGATTGGGGAAGGAATGTTTGAATCTTTTCACACCTGAGTTAAAGCGCTTTACAATTGTTGTCTCAACTGACCATCCAGATGATTCTTGACATTAATAATGAGAATTTCACTTTTAATCCAAACTATCCAGCCGGCAGCTAGTTTGCGGCCATATATTTTATTTGAATCCCTCAACTCGCATGATTATGTTAGAAGACTTTGAGTGGATGAGAATTCCACCAAGTTGAGTTAACTTATAGTGGTCGCTAATTTCCCTTCGCTGCCCTTTTGTAGCCATGGATCGATTCGTCACGTCTTTGTTTTCTGAGCGGCTATTTGTTATGATAAACAAACGTCGATAATACAACATGGTGCAAGTTGCTTCCTACTTCAATTAAGAAACAAAAATACGTACCGCAATACTGACGTCAGGCTTCAATGTAAGATACTGTTCCGTGCAATGGTTGCCGCATGTTTGCTTTCACAAGTCGCCACCCACAATATAACTTTGGAATCGTTTGCATTGAAATTGTTTTTTTTTTTTTTTAATTTTATCCCACTGCAAATTGCCTTAGTCTCATTCTTTTTCAAGCTAATAGCATTAAACAGCGTAAGTGAGCACCCAAAATGATCAGAAAGGCCCTATTTACCAGGCCCGAAAAAGGTGTCTAATGGTTGCGAGTTGGTTGTATTAATGCGATTAAATATTGTAGGTAGCTTTCTTCACTTCGATTCCGGGTCTGAATCCATAAACATTTATCTTTCACATTATTGTCATTTTCAAATTTTGTAAAAGTTTAGACTGAGCCTGTAGTTTCTCTATTGCAAGGTTTTAACTATGTGTGAATAGAAAAGAGGTCCGGCCAAGGCCGGCGGGGGGAGGTATTGCCATATATGGGCTATAGGTATGTGCCGCTGTGAAGGGTAATGGTTTTCAAGCAGTTTTCTCTGGGATAGAGTATATAACAAAGTGTTTGGGTCTAGACTAGGGTATCATTTTCCAGGAAACTGATCAATAGCCTGGACTAGGGAAACCGGGAATTGCTACTCAAAAATGGAAAAAAATCAAATCGCCATCATATCTAGGATAAGGGGCGGAGGATTTGGAGAGTTTAGTCCAGTATAGGGTAGCAAAATTCAGATGAACTAGCGCTAGTGCAGGTTAAGGGTTCCAGGGTCCCAGCGGCACGTTCCCAGCCAAAAATTCCTAAAGTACTCCCCTCCCCAGGCCTAAGGGTTATATTTGCTAACTGTGTGTATATTGTTACTCCATTTGTTTCTATGTCATGGTAAGAATAGAATCGCAAGGAAATGCCCATCAACGAACAGCGACCTCCGAAGCTCAAGAAAACTAGAGGAAGATACTGAAGACAAGACACAAGATACTGGCTATGGTAATTTTTGCTTTCCTCCGATTTCTATGAAAGGGACAGCGAGTAAATATAACATTTGTAAAACTTCTGTTTATAGAGAGGTATAAATGACAAACAAGCTATCGTACATCCCGGGTCGTACATGCATAAAGGTTGTACTGGAAAAGTCCGCTTTCTCGACCCTTCTGACTTTTTATTTCATTTCTTGCGAAGTGAGACGCCGTACACAGCCTAGTTCTATTCACCTTAACTCTCAGCCATATCATAACGACACGCGTTGGTTTGGTAGTTTCGAAAACGAAGCACTCGAAAACGAAGACCGAAGCACGAAGCACCCAAATCTCGAAAACGAAGACCCCTAGATCGAAAACGAAGCACCCCAAAACTCGAAAACGAAGCACCCTAGATCGAAAACGAAGCAACCAAAAACTCGAAAACGAAGCACCCAAAACTCGAAAACGAAGACCCCAAAAACTGGAAACCGGTCTGTCGTTTATAAACAGAGAACAATGCTAATACAGCAGGAATCAAGCACGATAACGAATCGAATGCAGTTCAAATCTACTCAAGTTGTAAATGCATTTCCGCCGCTGCATGGGAGTACCCGTACAGCCAAGAACTAAAGTGTTTTTTGGAGAAAAGAGAATCGGCTCTTGAAGGACGTGAAAAGCTTATGACACAGAAGAAAATACCTGCTAAGCCACTGAAATACCAGCACAAGCAAGCTGTGGAGTGGTATTTCATTGAACGTATATCAAAAGCCTGTATCAATTTCACTCCTAAAGAGAGGCATGATTGCGTCATGCAAGACGTAAAACTGTAGTTATTAAACCTACAGTGGTTTCGAGTTTTGGGTGCTTCGTTTTCGAGATTTAGAGGTCTTCGTTTTCGAGTTTTGGCTGCTTCGCTTTCGATCTAGGGTGCTTCGTTTTCGAGTTTTGGGGTGCTTCGTTTTCGAGATTTGGGTGCTTCGTGCTTCGGTCTTCGTTTTCGAGTGCTTCGTTTTCGAAACTACCAGCACGAAGCACCCAAATCTCAGTTGACCTGGGTAATCTATTGAACGAATAGATTCCATGTTGCAGTGCGCGGTGCGCCTGTTCAGTAATTCCAGATGACGTCAAAATGTGGTAAAAACAACAATGCGGCACTGAGACGCATGCGAGTGTGCCACTGATGTTTTAACCAAATTTTGACGTCTTCTGTGATCTATTATTGAACAGACCCATGCAGGGTTACATGGAATCTATATGTTTTACATAATGAACAGAAAAGAAACAACTACATACTTGCCTCAGCTTTGCCTCGTACCGCTTTACTGTTCAAGGATTTGTCCTAGATTTTCAAGTCGTCAATAACTTGTCTCGGTTTATTCTTTTTTTTTTTTTTCTTATTTATAAACATCTCCTAGTAAGCCATTTTTAAAGGCTTCCACTTGCTTAAAACAAACTCGCAAACAATTTCAAAATCGCGCCCATGTTGAACAAAAAAATAGAAAAGCAATTCTGCACGTCATCCATGTGTCTGTACTCTAATATATCATCACCACATTGTTTTAATGCGTGATCAATACATGGATATTGTGATCGGTTAGATGGGTACATGTAACTTGCGAACCAGCACCCAGGTATGAGATCTTGCGCAGGAGAATATTGTGGTCAACGCTATCAAAAACTTTTAAAAGATCAAATAGTATAAGGATAGTTTTGTCTAAAATGATACAAATTGTTTGACTGCAGTCGTGATCATGAGTCAAACGTTAAACGAGCTTATCAAAAAGGATTGATTATAAATAATCAAAAACAAGCTTGCTTGTAGCATTTACGTTTCTTAATGATAACAAAGACGAAGAAGAAAAAAAAGAAAACACGTAGACACTTTCTCAAGTAAGTAAACTTTATTAAACTCGGCCTTGAATATACTAAGGCCGATCTGTCGAGGCCTTTGACTGATTATTTAATTAAAACTAAAAATCTTTTTTAACCTGGCGTTTAATTTTTAACTGCATGTCTAAAAAAAGAATGTCAATGTATATATCAATGTCTTAAACACGGCAGACATGCGCCGGGACTTTCACTTCAATCTTTTATGAATGCTAAAGAGAAAAGAATAAAACCAGATTTTGCATTTGCCGGGAGCGTTTTTGGTTGTAGTGCAAAGAGACTTTCATAGGGATTTTCGAGTCGGGGTTGTGTTCGAGCAACTCTCTCGCTTAGCCATGAGGTACCAGGAATCTGATTTACATTGGTCTTTACTGTTTTTTGACTTTTGCTAACAATCTTAATTTTAACCTGCTTACTCCTCTTCTCTACTCAATCTTTATTCGGCGGTGAGTGACTAGTTTAAGTGTAGTAGCGGTTTTTATAGCCAAAACTGAACATGTTTTGGTAACTGACCGTAGGAATAAAAACAAGATAAACTCGCGGCCGTGTGGGTAATGTTTTGGTATTACTGAACCTACATGGCTGCGATTTACGAGAAGCTACAAAGCAATGAATAACTAACAAGCTGGTTAACAAACCCAAACAGGAACTTCAACGAGACTATGAATGAACCAAGGTCAGCTCTGACATGAAAAACACGACCACCTATGAAAAACTAACATTTGACGATGGCAAGAGAAAAGTATTCCTAATTAAAATGGCAT
Source organism: Porites cylindrica (assembly GCA_964035525.1). Lineage (NCBI taxonomy): Eukaryota > Metazoa > Cnidaria > Anthozoa > Scleractinia > Poritidae > Porites > Porites cylindrica. Next base: position 8,822,066 of record OZ037781.1, on the reverse strand, counting down.
TAAGTAAATCCGGGAGCTAAGCAACCATTCAAGTAGAAGTATGAAAATCACAAAATAAAAAAGGGAAAATACCTATGCGCACCAAATCCAAACTAACCTTGACTCACCTAATATAATAGAAACGAAACATAGAAGAAATACAAATCTTAAAAATAACTATTAATTAAAAAATTACTTCACAGCAGTTGTAAAAGTTTTATTAAATTGACCTAAGCTGACGATTTTTTTTTTTTGTTAATAACAGTGCAGGTTCACGTTTTCATTGGGTTTTTAGTGCGCTAATTTTAGTCCGGAAATTCGCTGTCAGTCAGACAGGTGGCTCGGGCTGGGAAAAAAATGTGCCTTTTTTATAATCACAAAATGGAAAAACAATTAAAGTTATAATGAAATTAAAGCTCAATTACTCCAGTAAAATGGTAATTTACGGGAATCACAAAAAATCATTATCAATTTTAATTTCTTGCTAAAAATAAGATAACGTAAAAAAAAAATTAAATAAGAAAGGACTATACTCCTGTCTCGTGTTTAGCAAAGATCACGAAAAGAAAGAAAGAAAGATTTTCTACGTTGTCGAGAAATATACATTGGGTAATATAGCTGCATGTTTTTGGTCGTAAATAATGAAATGGTTTTTTTTTATATTTATTGAGTAGGGTCAAGATAAAATACCTCCACCTCATCAGGTGAGAAGAACTCACTCCCGGCCAGGATTGTGTACTTGTCCTGCACTGCAGCAGGAGCTGGGTAGGCCCTGCCAAGGTATGCGACTGAGTCGTTGTTACTGTTGGCATTATTAGCAATGCCGATGTCCCAACCAAACAATGGACCAGACCATGACACCCTGCGAATTGCCTTGTCTTGCCTCCACACCTTACTTACAAAGGGATCCAGTTCTTCCTTGTTGCTAATTGAAAAAATAAACGCCTTGAGAGTGAAGCCACCGCCACCACTGGACTCTAACAAACCAACAAAACGTAAGTAATTTCTTGATCTATTAAATTTAACTATCTTAATGAAATTATCACGATAAATGTCACATCTTTAGCCATAATTGGGTGAATTCTATATCAAAGGGTGTGGTCAACTGTCATGTGACGCCTTGAAATTCGCAGAAACAGCGTTTTATAAATTCTCTAAATGGTCTTTAAAATATACGTAGAACCCTTTGAAACCATTTCTGCATCTATTACATTTAAAATTGGGAAAGGAAAGAAAACTCCTTATTTGCAAAGTGAAGTCATAAGGAAATGCCCGAAAACTCCACCTTAACACAAGCTTGAGCTTGGCGACAGTAATTTTCGAAATCAGCGTTCTCGAGTTAGTAAGAACAGCTATGTTGTGAAAAATCAGACAAAAATGACCCTGGGGGTCACAGTTTGGTGGCCTGTGTAGAAAACTTAGGTAACCTTTGAGTCAATACTATGGTCCATATATTTTCTCACCAGGAACCGGGAGGATAGATATTCAACATATCCGCAATTTTACAGAATCGTTAATACGTAACAACCAGCTTCCCTAGTTCTTACAGCAGTAAAAATAGTTAAGACGACTGGTCTGGCTCAACTTTACGTTTTATTGCTATTTGCTTTTGAACTGAGCAAGCAATATTCTTACCCCAAGGAATGTCCGTGTAACCTCCAAAAACGTATTTACCCTTTTTTATTATGGTAACTGTGTCTCTTTTTCCATCGCAGCGTCTGTGAAACTGTGTACGGACATTCCAGCCGTGCAATGTAGCCCGCCAGCACAGTAGCCAGTAAGAATTGTTACCAACCGCTGGGTCCAGAAATTTTCCCAGATGGTGGAAGTAAGAAGAATTTGTTTTCAATATGTTTGAGTCCATGAACGCTAAAAATAAGAGGAGAGTAAAAGAAAGGCTTCAACGATTGCAAAAAGAAGTGGTTTCTAGTGTTTTACATGTTCTGTTGCTGCTGTAACTATCTGATGTCTTAAGATGGACCAAGAAGGCCTCACTAAAAACTTGTTATCGGTCTTAACGTCAGCTTCTTCCCTTAACCCAGAGACCGCAAAGCTCCATTGAGGGGAGGGGGTGCTTGGGGTGCTTTTTTACTTAGTCACGTGAATCGTTTGTACTGGCAACCTCTAAGTTTAAAGACATACTATCTCGATGTTCAGCCACCGAAATGAGACCAGTATTAAAAGGTACAGAAATAATAAATACTAATTTTAACAGAAAATCAAACGTACAAACAGCCATGGCCCAAAATACCGGGCAGATTAATTTTAGACAAGGCTGCACCGCTAATTTGCACTTTTAAACTCGAAGGGCAAAAACGCTTTTGAACTTGGAATGCAACAATGTTGTGCAACAAGTTAAGAGAAAATGCTGCCCGTATTACTTGACCTTAAAGATCATGTCAAATCTTCATGTGCTTTTATCAAACTGAAACCAAAGGACGTCAACAAACCTTTCTGGTTTGATTTTTTTCTTCTCTAAAATAGCTATCAACGAAAAAGGGGAAATAAACTCGATACCAATGATGACAGTAATGAACATGATTTCACCATTTGATAGACCCCAATTACACCGCGGCGATTTTTGTCAGAGGAATCTACTATTTCAATGTACATTATATTTACCGGTGCAATTAACGCCGAAATGTTCTGGCCTCCTACAGATACATAGGAAGGATCCTTTGGTGTTATGGCATTTGGAGCTGTTGTCACAGTTGTGTTTTTCTGTAGCACACTCATTAACGTTTGAAAAACAGGAGATGCTACTATTTAGCTTGTCTTTTTTTCTATATATAGTGTGCGACCACAAAAGGACTACTGAGAAACAGTTTTCTCTACGACTCCGATGATTACAGACGGAATTGATTCTAATCTGAGTCCTATTACCACTACTAAATGCTAGCGCTGTTCTAATTATGATAATAACGGTGTAATGGGATACAGTGCCCGGGGGCAGTACCCGTCATATATACATAAGTAATGGTACAATAATCACTCCATCGCGAACGCTCTTCGACGTTTTTTTGGTTTTTGTTGTTGTTATTTATATTTTTCTTCTAGCGGCATGAAACTCTTACAAGATCTTGTGTTTTAGTTTCATAAAATCTGAAAGTATCACAAATTTTGTTACAGTTACGATTAAATGTTACTTATTTTTATACAAATCAGCCTCCAGCTATGTGGTCTCCTGACTCCACTCAGACTTATTTCCATTATTAACAATGTAAGTATTATAACTATCATTAAAATTACTATTATTATTATTATTATTGTTATTATTATTATTATTGTTATTATTATTATTATAATCATTTCTTGCTTTGTACACTGGCTGATCTCATACCGATTTACCTGCTAAGGGAGCGAGTCACAATCCCTGACCAAAGGCTCCTTGGATTTCACCTCCTTACTCTAAAACTCTAATACTTTCCTTAAAATCCTTGTTGTTCCTAGTAGTGTAGTTTTTTAGATTAATGAAATACTTATTCTAATGTCCAGTCTAATTCCAGCCACTTATCCAAGTTCTTTGTCACACTTCCCAATGATCATACAACAATCGGTATCTCCTGCACAGTTCTCATGTTCCATATCCTTGCAATTTCTCTTTTAAGCTCCTGATATTTTATAACCTTCTAATTCTCCTTTCAATAATTCTCTTATTACCTGCTACAGCAATATCGACAATGG
>OZ037781.1:8805903-8808403 GCA_964035525.1 Porites cylindrica | reverse complement strand
TTCATTGACTTCATCTTGGACTTAAACACGTGTTTCAGGGCTTTAGCATTTTCAGAGGCAGATTTATCTTCTCTGTTCTCAATCTCTGGCATTGTTACTTCCCTATTGAATTTAGTAGCATTCTTGGATTTTGAATTTTTGGCTTTAGATCTTTCATGTTCAAGCACCTGCTTTGGATATTGCCCTTCCTTGTGCTTCAGATAGTGATCAAGCCCTATTGCTGCTGTTTTGAATGCTGTTTCTGCATCAATCAGGCCCCTACCTCCATCTTATCTTGGGATGTACAGCCTTTCCACATCTGCTTTAGGATTTAACATCTTGTGCATGTTCAACAGTTTGCGTGTTTTTGTGTTAATCTTCTTCAGTTCTGAGATTTTCCAGTCAATGATGCCAAAGCTATATTGCACAACTGGGACTGCAAGACTATTGATAGCTTCTATTTTGTTTCTTCAATTGAGCTCAGTTCTTAGGATTAATCTTACTCTCCTATTATATTCTTTTCTTATCTTCTCTTTCAGTTCATTTTGCTATGCTGGATACCATCACTTTCATCTACACCCAGGTATTTGTATACTCCTTCCTGGTCCAACTCTTGTATTTCTGTGTCATCATCTATTACTATGTTTCCAGTTGAGGCCAGTTTACCTCTCTTGAAACTGGCTTTGGCACATTTCTCAACTCCAAATTCCATACCAATATCATCACTGAATTGTTTCACTATTTTCAGTTCTCCAACTTGTTCTTGCTCGTTCTTGCTATACAATTTTAGATCATCTATATAAAACAGATTGCTGATTGGAGCACTTGTGTTTATTATTATTATTATTAATATTATTATTATTATTATTATTATTATTATTATAATAATCAAGAGGATAAACTGCAACACCACCTAACATCTCCAGGCTTCTTCTTCTCAAATGTTATCAAGTACTCATTGTCATCTGTAAATTCTATTTGGTCAGAGGCCCAGTCTCATCTACCCAAGAACATTTACAATTTTACCATTCGCTACATCAACAACTTCCTCCCTACACGTAAGAGTATGGCAAGATGGGGATTATCACAAAGTCCTCATTGCTCCTTTTGCCTTAATCCTGAATCACTCCTTCATGTTGTCGCTGGTTGTCAACAGTACCTTGATCGCTTAACATGGAGACGCGACTCAATCCTTAACTTCATTGCCAAGTCACTTCAACTTGTAATTAATGCTCACTCTTCACTCTATGCAGATGTTAATGGTTTTCTGAATCCCTCAATAATAACTGGTGAAAATTATCGTCCAGATCTTCTTTTCCTAATCCAGTCCAAGTGCCTATATGTTCTAGAATTATCAGTTGGTTTCGAGTCTAACCTTAACAACAATGCAGTGCGTAAGAAAGAAAAATATCTGAACTTGATCAACGAAATGAGTAGAAATTACAGATGTGTGTCTCCACGAGTTCCCTTGGCGTTTTCTCCGATGAATGCTCCACGTTCTTAGACATGATGAATGACATTGGCATCGACAAAAAGCAGCAACGTTATATAATCAGGAAAATGATAAATATAGCCATTAGAGCAACATACTTTCGTTTTGTTTTTGTTTTTGTTTTTCTATTTAATAATCCAATTTCAAGCAGCATTTTTAAATTACCTATACGTAGCGAGATTTACAATTGTACATTCAAAAACACAAATAAAGTTTCCATTATTATTATTATTATCATTATTTTTATTATTGTTATTATTATTATGGCAGAGACATGACGGTGTACGGAACTTGTTAACGACATTCATCGACAAGATCTGCAATAATGTCGAAATCGAACCACGCCTTCAACCCCTGGACAACGAGCGATTTCATTTGAGGAGCGCTGTTACAAGTTCTGAGGCAAGGTTGGACATCAAAGCGGGAGGTTTCTGGGCAAGAGGAGTTACGGCATTTTTTGAGGTTAGAGTTACGCACGTCAACTCCAAGTGTTACCACAGCAAGCCAACATCGGAAGTGTTCAAAGAGCAAGAAGAAGAGAAGAAGCGCAAGTACCAGCAGCGGGTGTTAGATGTAGAAATGGGTTCGTTCACGCCTTTAGTGTTTGGAACCAATGGCGGAATGGGAAACGAGTGTCAGCGGTTCTTAAAGCATCTCGCAGACAAGATAGCTCAGAAAGACACCGAGCCTTATCATGTTGTAATCTCTTGGCTCAGGACACAGATCTCTTTTGAACTCTTAAGATCGGTACATGCATGCGTCAGAGGTTCGCGAAAGCCGTTTCGTAGCAAGATAGAGCAATCATTAGACTGTAAAATAAATGTCGCTAGTGCGGATATCTGAAATACGTGTCTATATGCTTTTATACTTAGGACTTTTTATGGACACTGGTTTAGCCGTCATTAGTATAATTCGATTGTTTAATCTTAATATCTCTGCGTGATGGAATTCTTAATTTTATAGAATTTTGAATTTTTATTATTAATTATATCTATTTCCTCTTCTTTTGTGTAAGGTTAAGTTACTTCT
>OZ037781.1:8723403-8803403 GCA_964035525.1 Porites cylindrica | reverse complement strand
GATGTTGTTATCTTTATTGTGTATCACGGTCTCTGGTTCGTGTTCGTACCATTTGTCTGTAATCTCTATATCATGATCTTTACATATGCTCTAATGGAGATATGCTGCAGCATTATTGTGCCTGGAGATGTACTCTGTTTTGGCTAATACCTCACATCCAGATACAATATGGTCCACTGTCTCTTCATGTTGCGAACACAATCTGCATTTGCTCTCCACTTGCTGGCCACATATTACTTTCTGGTAGTTTCTGGTGTTTATTGCCTGGTCTTGAGCTGCAACAAGTAGTCCCTCTGTTTCTCCTTTCAAATTACTTGACAACCATTTCTTGGTGGTGACTGTGTGTACATGAGGCTTCTCTAGGATCTTTGGATACTGGCCATGCAATGCTTTGTTTTTTCCACTTTTCTTCTTTCATTGACTTCATCCTGGACTTAAACACGTGTTTCAGGGCTTTAGCATTTTCAGACGCAGATTTATCTTCTCTGTACTCAATCTCTGGCATTGTTACTTCCCTTTTGAATTTAGTAGCATTCTTGGATATTGAATTTTTGGCTTTAGATCTTTCATGTTCAAGCACCTGCTTTGGATATTGCCCTTCCTTGTGAGTTATTATTATTATTATTATTATTATTATTATTATTATTATTATTATTATTATTATTATTATTATTATTAACGATCTCAAGTGGAACGTTTATATAATATACAACTATCCCCCGAAGGGGAGGTGATCAGAATAGTCAGGTGGAATATACCGAGCGCTATGAACCGACCATGAGGGGGATAGTTGTTTTAGTACTTACCAAATCAGTTGGATAAAAATCAGCAATCGCCAATCAGAACGCGCGAAAATTGCTGTCCACTGATTTGGTCAATACTAAATGAAACTATTAGGAAAGCAAATAAGCGTTTGTATTTTTTTTTTGGTTCAACTTGAGCTTTAAAGATATTGTTGACTTCCACTGTACAACAATGAGACCCGTTCTAGAATATTGCTCGCCCATTTTCCACCATAGCCTACCCGACTGTCTAAGCGAGCGTGTACAAAAAAGAGCGCTCTCCATAATAGCGCCTGATAAATCATACAAGCACCGTTTAGTCTGCAGTTTTGGTTTCAGCACTATATATGATAGGCGTAACGATCAGTGTATTTAGCTGTTTAATAGTATATCCTCGAATAAGCACAAATTCGCTTGCTTGTTGCTTTCTCCGAACCACCAAAGCTACTACAATACCAGGTATGAGAGTGTTTACGACTTGCCCCACTTTCGCACAAACCGCAGCAAAAATTCGTTCAAACCAGCCATGTGCGGCAGTCCAAACATGTTATTATAATGTAAGATTAAGTGTTATTACGTTATTTTTCCTTTCTTTTTCAATTCTTCATTATCATTATTCCTAATTAACAAAATTGAAATTAGTCTTTTGCCATTATTTTATACCTTTTATTGTATTGTAAATAACTAAACAATTCAGCCTTCAGCCGGCTGCGATTTGATTATTTTATTGTCTATGATCTATCTTTACTAGGAGAAGTAACGTCTTCAGCGGATTGATCAGATGTCCTAAACTTCGACCAAGCTGGATTGAGTCACCGCAAGATTGAGGATAACATCTTCGCTCTACATAATTCGTCACATCCTACTCAGCCTCATTCAGTAATTGATAATTATGACAACGATCAAAGGTTAGACTTCAAACTCTTATTTGTACATTTGGAAATGTCTCTTTTGAATTCTACTCAGGGACTCAAACGCGTGAACTCGAGACAAAATAATACTGAATTAATAGCCTTAACATTAAGACGATACAGGTCTGTACTGAAATATAATCACCTGTGCAGTTAACTCCGTTCCCATAATACCCTGGTTTGCAAGTACACTCGAAAGATCCTTCACTGTTATTGCAGGCTGCATTGGCATCACAGTTGTGCTCGCCTGTTATACACTCGTTTACGTCTGCAAATCAGATGCAGGACTAAATCATCAAAACTGATTTACTTAACCTTTTATTTTCTAGGATTGGTTACGATAAGAAGAGAGAGGGAGAGAGAGATTTCTGGCTATGCTAGAAAGCAAAAACATTTTTGCTATATATTGAGCAGGTGAAAAATTCACAAAAAAATTAATGACATCAGGTGTATAGATAGAGGATTAGCGAGACCTAAGGAAGCAAGATATTATAAAATGCAATCTTGTAGGAGCACAATAAAATAACACATTAAAAAACTTAAATATTTGAAGCATGTATAGGGGTAAAACTGCATACAGATACTGTAAATCAAAAACTTTTGTAATGCAAGAGCATTTCCATACTTTTTCATCTTAAATTGAAAAACAAACTGTAGCTCTAGGGACTAAGCTGTATACTACCTTGTGGCTGAACTTGGCTCTAATGCGAGATAAATGCAGTTGATTAGAAAAAGATTTATTATAAAGAAGACCGAGGTATTTTTTTCACCTGTGCAGTTAACTCCATCCCCAGAATACCCTGGCTTGCAGGTGCACACAAAGGATCCTTTAGTGTTTTTGCAACTGGCGTTTGCATCACAGTTGTGCTTTCCTGCTTCACATTCATTTATATCTGGAAAAAAGAAGTCAGGCACTGAATTATCAAAACTGACTTAGTTTTTCTTTTACAGCAATTACTGTGACCTACCACAATAGCCATTTGATGCGATCAATTTTCATTTTCAAAACGAGGTCAATCCTCAAACCTTTCTCCTTTGAAATTTATTTTCATATCAAAAGGCTTCGCACCTCGCCTCGTTTTAAGACAGAAGCTCGAGTCAACTCGAAAATGGCCTATTAGAATTACAATATACCTGACTTATTATTTAGCAATTAATGAGTGAGGCTGAGTAGGATATGAAGAATTAAGCAAATCGAGGAGGGTGTTATCCACAGAGGCCGAAGGCCGCGGTAAATAACATTACATATTACATATTACATAAATAACATATTACCCTCACAAATCCGCTATAACAATAACACAAATCCGCTATTTATTTTCTTATTTAAAACATTAACCCCCATATATTAGTATTTTTAAAAAGAGGAAGACCTAGTGTACACAACTATAGTTAAAAAGGTCTGAATTTAGTTTTTGTGTCCGAATGAAGACTTCCTGAAAACCGTCTAATTTCACGTTTAAAACCAGTGAAATTTTGATATTTTGGGTCGAGACGGTTTTTTATTGTTTGTGGCCGTTAAAAAGAATATTTTAAAAAACTAACCTCATTTTATTTCATTACACACCTTAGGCTTACTGCTCACAAAAAAGAAGGGAAATCGAGTTTTGACCGTGGCCGTGATTTTTCCGATTTTGTTTGATTTTTTCTCAGCGCTTAAAAGCGCTGATAAAAATAGCAATATTGATAACGGCGCTATATACGTTTCATTATTATTATTATTATTATTATTATTATTATTATTATTATTATTATTATTATCTTCATTCCTTGTAGACTCAGGCAGGATGTTCGGCCTGGTTTATAGTCCTTGGGAGCGGGTTACAACAAGTCACTACGGGTACCAGGTCTCTCTTTTCCTTCTTCTTACAGGGACAGTACTTTGCTTAGTGAACGTTATCCAGAAAGCAGCATACGGTTGGGGACAGCAAAGATACTAAGGAAAGTACTGTCCCTACTATTATTATTATTATTATTATTATTATTATTATTATTATTATTATTGTTATTATTAACGATCTCAAGTGGAACGTTTATATAATATACAACTATCCTCCGAAGGGAAGGTGATCAGAATAGTGGGGGAGCAGCTGCTTCAGTTACCGCTAAAATTTCATCTTTCGAAACTGTCGCGCGTGAACGATAAGCAGAATCCCGTCCCAAACAGTGAACATCCAAGGATGTTCCTCGTTACGGGAGCCAATCAGAACGCGCGAAAATTGCTATCCACTGATTTGGTGAATACTAAATGAAACTATTAAGAACGCAAATAAGCGTTTGCATTTTTTTGGTTCAGTTGAGCTGTAAAGATATTGTTGACTTCCACTGTAGAGTAATAAGATCCGTACTAGAATATTGCTCGCCCATTTTCCACCGTAGCCTACCCGACTGTCTAAGTGAGCGTGTACAAAAAAGAGCGCTCTCCATAATAGCGCCTGATACATCATACAAACAGTGTTTAGTCAGTTTTGGTCTCAGCACTATATATGATAGGCGTAACGATCAGACAGGAGACAGTTTACGACTTGCCCCCCTTTCGCACAAACCGCTGCAAAAATTCGTTCAAACCAGCCATGTGCGGTCGTCCAAACATGTTATTATAGTGTAAGATTAAGTGTTATTACCTTATTTTTCCTTTCTTTTTCAGTTCTTCATTATCATTATTCTTAATTAACAAAATTGTAATTAGTCTTTTACCATTATTTTATACCTTTTATTGTCAGTATCGTAAATAATTAAACAATTCAGCCTTCAGCCGGCTGCGATTTGATTATTTTATTATCTATGAACTATCTTCACTGGGAGAATTAACGCTTTCAGTGGATTTATCAGATGTACTAAACTTCGATCAAGCTGGATTGAGCCACCGCAAGATTGAGGATAACATCTTCTTCGCTCTACATAATTCTTCACGTCCTACACAGCCTCATTCAGTAATTACTAAATAATTATGACAACGATCACTTTGTCGATCAAAGGCTACACTTCAAACTCTTATTTGTACATTTGGAAATGTCTCTTTTGAATTCTACTCAGGGACTCAAACGCGTGAACTCGAGACAATATAATACTGAATTAATAGCCTTAACATTAAGACGATACAGGTCTTTACTGAAATATAATCACCTGTGCAGTTAACTCCGTTCCCATAATACCCTGGTTTGCAAGTGCACTCGAAAGATCCTTCACTGTTATTGCAGGCTGCATTGGCATCACAGTTGTGCTCTCCTATTGTACACTCGTTTACGTCTGCAAATCAGATGCAGGACTAAATCATCAAAACTGGTTTATTTAACCTTTATTTTCTAGGATTGGTTACGATAAGAAGAGAGAGGGAGAGAGAGATTTCTGGCTATACTGAAAAGCAAAAACATTTTTGCTATATATTGAGCAGGTGAAAAATTCAGAAATGACATCAAGTGTATAGATAGAGGATTAGCGAGACCTAAGGAAGCAAGATATTAGAGAATGCAATCTTGTAGGGGCACAATATAATAACACAATAAAAAAAACTTAAATATTTCAAGCATGTATAGGGGTAAAATTGCATAAAGATACTGCAAATCACAAACTTCTATAATGCAAGGGCATTTCCATACTTATTCAGCTTAATCTGAAGAACAAACTGTAGCTCTAGGGACTAAGCTGTATACTACCTTGTGGCTGACCTTGGCTCTAATGCGAGATAAATGCAGTTGATTAGAAAAAGATTTATTATAAAGAAGACCGAGGTATTGTTTTCACCTGTGCAGTTAACTCCATCCCCAGAATACCCTGGCTTGCAGGTGCACACAAAGGATCCTTTAGTGTTTTTGCAACTGGCGTTTGCATAACAGTTGTGCTTTCCTGCCTCACATTCATTTATATCTGGAAAAAAGAAGTCAGGCACTGAATTATCAAAACTGACTTAGTTTTTCTTTCACAGCAATTACTGTGGCCTACCACAATAGCCATTTGATGCGATCAATTTTCATTTTCAAAACGAGGTCAATCCTCAAACCTTTCTCCTTTGAAATTTATTTTCATATCAAAAGGCTTCGCACCTCGCCTCGTTTTAAGACAGAAGCTCGAGTCAACTCGAAAATGGCCTATTAGAATTACAATATACCTGACTTATTATTTAGCAATTAATGATTGAGGCTGAGTAGGATATGAAGAATTAAGCAAATCGAGGAGGGTGTTATCCACAGAGGCCGAAGGCCGCGGTAAATAACATTACATATTACATATTACATAAATAACATATTACCGTCACAAATCCGCTATTTATTTTCTTATTTAAAACATTAACCCCCACATATTAGTATTTTTAAAAAGAGGAAGACCTAGTGTACACAACTATAGTTAAAAAGGTCTGAATTTAGTTTTTGTGTCCGAATGAAGACTTTCTGAAAACCGTCTAATTTCACGTTTAAAACCAGTGAAATCTTGATATTTTGGGTCGAGACGGTTTTTTATTGTTTGTGGCCGTTAAAAATAGTATTTTTTTTTTTTAAAAAAACTCATTTCATTTCATTACACACCTTAGGCTTACTGCTCACAAAAAAGGAGCGAAATCGATTTTTGACCGTGGCCGTGATTTTTTCCGATACTGCAAATCACAAACTTCTATAATGCAAGGGCATTTCCATACTTATTCAGCTTAATCTGAAGAACAAACTGTAGCTCTAGGGACTAAGCTGTATACTACCTTGTGGCTGACCTTGGCTCTAATGCGAGATAAATGCAGTTGATTAGAAAAAGATTTATTATAAAGAAGACCGAGGTATTGTTTTCACCTGTGCAGTTAACTCCATCCCCAGAATACCCTGGCTTGCAGGTGCACACAAAGGATCCTTTAGTGTTTTTGCAACTGGCGTTTGCATAACAGTTGTGCTTTCCTGCCTCACATTCATTTATATCTGGAAAAAAGAAGTCAGGCACTGAATTATCAAAACTGACTTAGTTTTTCTTTCACAGCAATTACTGTGGCCTACCACAATAGCCATTTGATGCGATCAATTTTCATTTTCAAAACGAGGTCAATCCTCAAACCTTTCTCCTTTGAAATTTATTTTCATATCAAAAGGCTTCGCACCTCGCCTCGTTTTAAGACAGAAGCTCGAGTCAACTCGAAAATGGCCTATTAGAATTACAATATACCTGACTTATTATTTAGCAATTAATGATTGAGGCTGAGTAGGATATGAAGAATTAAGCAAATCGAGGAGGGTGTTATCCACAGAGGCCGAAGGCCGCGGTAAATAACATTACATATTACATATTACATAAATAACATATTACCGTCACAAATCCGCTATTTATTTTCTTATTTAAAACATTAACCCCCACATATTAGTATTTTTAAAAAGAGGAAGACCTAGTGTACACAACTATAGTTAAAAAGGTCTGAATTTAGTTTTTGTGTCCGAATGAAGACTTTCTGAAAACCGTCTAATTTCACGTTTAAAACCAGTGAAATCTTGATATTTTGGGTCGAGACGGTTTTTTATTGTTTGTGGCCGTTAAAAATAGTATTTTTTTTTTTAAAAACTCATTTCATTTCATTACACACCTTAGGCTTACTGCTCACAAAAAAGGAGCGAAATCGATTTTTGACCGTGGCCGTGATTTTTTCCGATTTTGTTTGATTTTTACTCAGCGCTTAAAAGCGCTGATAAAAATAGCAATTTTGATTTGATAACGGCGCTATATAAGTTTCATTATTATTATTATTATTATTATTATTATTATCTAATCAACCGCTTTATAATCTGGTGTAATTGGTCGAAGATGATAATAAGAGTTGATAAATGTGTGAAAACAGGTTTTTCACTTTAACACCAGTGTGGAAACAGATTTTGCCTTCACAAAAGGGAACACTGACGGACGGGGAAAAACTCTAAAACTCTCTGGGAAAGGCCTTTTCCTGGGGACACTCGCTGGCTGCCAGAAGGCACGGAATCTCTTACGCCTGCTGAATACCCTTGAGACAATGATTACAACAGAACTTGGCTCCAATGTAGAGGTTTAATCCAAGACTATACTGCGGTAGAGTCAGGAACATAACCAAAGAAAATCTTACAAAACACCGGTGTAAATACTCTAAGTTGATGACGCGATACAGATTAGGTCATGCACTAGCGAGGTAAATTACAGAACACAACAATCATTTCTAAAAGACTATTGGTGGAAACCTAAGTTTGCTTTGAAACATTAATTACTTCCAAAAGCTACACAGGTGGATAACGGCTTCTTACAGGTTGATTACAGTTTGAAGACTAAATACAATTATGACTTGACAAATAAGTTTACGCTCAATAAATCAACAGGTTCTTTACGGCTTAAAGAAGTTAAGACTAAAGAATAAATGATTTCTACATTGGCTTTTCACATTTTTATCAGCGAAAGCAAAATAACTGAATAACAATAAATTATCTCTTCACATTCCTCCCACCTTAAGTCTCAGCTGTCCTCAGCTGATTAGAGGTAAAGGAAAACAATTCAAGAATATACGAGAAAAATTAAGAAAATGCACAGCGAATTAAAATATTAAAACTTACGTTTGATTGAAATTTTATATGTGATTTTCTGGTTTTTGAAAATTTTGTATTTGTTTTTGTGCCTGAACCGCGGCATAAACCGAACTAGCCTAAATATAGTGGCCTCGGGGGTTCAATGAAAATAAAAGCTGATCTATATAAAGATTAACGTACCTCAAAATATGCGCCTTTTGAGGGCAATTACTTACATGCATTCTTACTCAGCGAAGCTACTAAAAGGTTATTATACACGTTCCAAACTCTCGTTTCTTAGCTTAAAACTCTCACACGTAAAGTTACCTGAAAATCTCATTTAGAACTTCTCAATTCTCGATTCTTCGATTCTGTCTATTTTAACTTCTTATTATGTTTCTTCTTATTCGAGCCTTCTCTCTGGCTTGGACGGACTTATCTTAATTGATTCTATATTACTCAACGGTGTATTCGTTATTCTATCCCATATCTCTTGGATTCTTAGAAATTATACACTATTTCCTCTTCTTAAGGTCGTTCTCTCTGTTAGTGGATGGCCATTGTCATTAACTGGTGAGATCGTTTGGAATTAAGCCGTCGGGGGGGTCATCATTCAGCAGCGGAAAATTGTACTTGAACTTTGTGGAAGACACTGATTGATGCCAATTATGGGTATAAGTTTCGGTTGTCAATCTGCCATCATTTTTAGGGAATGGAAACAATTCTTTCCCTGCAGACTGGCGGTAGTCGTGCATGTTGTGGACCTTTTGAACTGCTGGCTGCACCTGAGGTAAACTATGAGCTTGTGAAGCAAAACACAGGTGAATGACTATTAGTAGCATGAGCCAGGAAATAAACTTGTCGAACATAAATGGAATCTTGAGCTGCAATGTTGCTGATTTGCCAGTCTTCTGAGGCTTCACCGCGTTTTTGCTAATAGTGGGCGTCTTGCTGGACTGCGATGCTTGGAAAGTCGCTGAACGTTGATTTCTCCTAAACCTGAGAGCGTATGTGGGGATAATACATTCTTCAGTCGCTCTTGACATTTCCTTGAAGTGCAACGAAGTATCTTCTAATTTCAGACGTTTGTTCTTGAAATCTATTACTGCACCGGATGCTTGAAAGAAATCTTGACCAAGTATGGCTTCGTGACAAAGACCCTGTACCACTTGAAAACGGCTGAGATAAAGAACACCATTGATTTTGACAGGAATTTCGACTTTTCCCAACAATGGTACTTTTTGTCCTGTGATTGTCTCAACAAACTGTACCGATCCATTTGTCAATATTGTTGCTCCTCGATCATAAATCTTGTTTAGTAGCTTCTCGTCAATAATGGAGGCACAAGCACCGGTATCCAACAGAAAATAAACGGTCTGACCTGCTATATCGCCGGTTATCATCATATTGCTGTCCTTAAGTTCTTCACTGTCCGTGTCTGTTGAAATCTTTGTCTTGGCCAACGTTTGAGGCGGATGCTTTTCTGTACAACTTGTTGCGACTTGTTGGTTGCGGTTTCTTTCACCAGACGTTTGACGAGGAGAAATAAGGGTATTCTGCTGGTACTTAGGTTTCTCTTGTTCCTGGGAATTTAAAAGATTTCTGCAGTCGGGTGGCACACTGGGTATCTGGAAACTTGTTTGCTTGAAGCTGTTTGCTGCAACTGAGTTTAGGTGGCCCAATTTAAGTACTTCCTTTGGCTGGTCCAGGATAACTCCAACTTTTGTCGAGTTGTGGTTGACGTCATATGGTTCCGCTCCTGAATCTTGGCAACGAGGTTTGTCTCTGTCTGTGTATGCCGGCTGAAACGTAGGGGCTTGATGCGGGATTCGCTCAGGCCTGTGACGTACTTTATAATTATAGGACCCTTGTTGGCAACTACGATGAGGGCAGTTGATCTGAATGTGGCCAACCATTCCACAATAAAAGCAAGTCCTTTTCCATGGTTGTACCTTACTGTGTCCTAAGTTTCCTCCCAAGCGTCGTTCCAAAATTGTAATCTTGTTCAACAGATTTCCTTCCAAATCCTTTATAACTTTTGTTAGCTCGTCCTTAAGTTCGTGCTGGTAATCATTATGAAGCTGAGAGTGACTTGCTCTTTTGGTTTTCGGCTCTGTTGAAACTATCTGCGCTCGTAGGGGGCGGTTAGTACCCGGTTGTTCAGTATCAGGATTTGACTGTCCAATCTCAGGGCAAGGGAAACTTAATTGGTCACTTGGTATTGCTTTGGAAGCTACATGGTAGTTCTGTTCTAACTTGGTTGTTTTGTCTGTTTCCTGATTGGTTAAGGGTTTCACTTGTTTACTGACCTAAGTTGTGACCATTTCTCTGACATTTTGAGCCGAAACTGTCTTCTCCCCGGAATGTACAACGGTTGGGTTTTCTGCGGGAAGGTCTCCGTAGGGAGATCGGCTGGAATCTCCTGTAACGCGGTTATCAGCGTTCAGGGTACTCTAAGCAGTGGCTGTTGACTTCTGCTTTACCTCTTTGGTCTGTGGTGGCTGAGCCATCCTAAGAGCTACTTTATTGTAACCTGCTAACTCTGGTTTGGGATAGTTAGTTCCAAAATACTGAGTAGGATCTATTCCAACGTCACCTGGATATGGGGGTGGCAAGATATCAACTGGTGCTGGCGGGTGGGTCATGGCTGGTTCTGTAGTTTGATCAGTGCTTGTACGGCACCCTAAAATTCTGGAGACGGCACTGTCATTGTGCATGGTTGTTGTGGGCAACAACGGATAAGGAACTGGAGCTGGTAGATCAAACTCAGTTTCGTCTTCGGATGAATATTCGTCATAAGTCAACGGCAGCAAATCATCTGTTTCTAAGTATGGAAGGTGAACAGTTGCTGTATTGCCTATGTCTTCTTCTATTATAGTGGAAAGAATTGGTTGCTGAATGTTTGGTTCATCATATACTTGATCCCAATCATCTTCATAATCGTAAGTCTCGGATTCTGGTTCATAATCGTAACAATAATCCCACTCTCCATAGAAGTCATCATCGTTTAAGTCTTGTGAACTCTGTTCGTGGTGACTGTTAAAGGAATTGTTCGTCGTGGCTTCTGGTATGGCATCATCATAATAATAATCCCAATCAACGGAGTCATAATTGGGAGAGTCGTATATAGGCAACTCCGGATGGTCGGAAGAGGTTGGAGTACTGTCCTGAAAGGCAGCTATTCGACTCTGATGTGGTGGCGGTGGTAAGGCTCGCTGTCGTGCTTGAGGGCCACTTGAATATTGAGTATAGTTATCAGGAGCAGGCAACGCGTACCTGGGCACCGGGGTTGGGTCACGTTCACGGTTGTTCCGTCGTGGACAACTATTTTGATAATGGCCAGGCAAACCACATACGTAACAACGGGGTCGGCCATCTCTTGAGCGCTCCCTATTGTTACGTGTCTCTCGCTGACGTTGTGCGAGACCAGTGATGCGTGCGTCCACCCGTTTTTCCAAGCTATTCACTTGATCTCCCGTACGCTTCACAAGTTCAGTAAGTTCGTCAATCTTACTCTGGCCACCCACTTGGGGCTCTGAATAAGCGGCAACTTTATCCGACTTGGCAACCGTAGGTGTAAGTTCACTTAGCTTCTGCGTTATTGTTTCCATTTGTGCTTGAAGTGACTGTTGTTGTGAAGTCTTAAGAGAAGCGTTAGTACCTGTTGCTTGCGCGGGTACCTGTTGACTGCGGGTAATTGCTTCAATTAGGCGTTCAATTTGGCTGCTTTCTTTGGTGCTAGTTTCTTGCTGCGATACTGAGTCGACTATTCTAGCCACTTCTTCTGCTTGCAAGAGTGTTTCCGGCGTTCTCTCTAGAACTTTGGTTTTTAAGGGTTGCAGTAATCCTTCTGTGAAATATGTCACTTTGTCCACTTCGGCCATATTAAGTCCGCTGAACATTTCATGCATATCATTGATATAATCTGATAGTAATTCATTCGGGCCTTGACGGCGAGCAACTAAACGACGTCGTTTAACCCATGCGCGGTCCTTGGTAGAGTAACGTTTCACCAGGGCTTGTTTTAAAGGGTTATAGTCTCCACGCTCGTCTGGTGGTAATTCAAACATAAAAGTTTCCGCTGGTCCAGCAAGATTGTTAATAAGCTGTGTTCTTGCGGCGGGGGCATCTAACCTCATTCCTTTAGAGTCCAGAACTAGTTCTAATTTTTCAAACCAGCGATTTATGTCCGCATTTTCATATCCATGGAATTTGTTTATGTTTACGTCTCTATTTAAGAGCTTTTGAGTAAGTTCGGTTAGCGCACGAATGTATTCTCCATCCATACTGGTTGAACTTGAATCGTCGGTAGGATCAGAGTCTGAGAATGGCTCACTATGTCTAGGGGCAGTAACTCCCAATCCTCCTTCACAACTTTTACGTGAGAAATGTTTATAAATATCAGCAGGTGAATTGATAGTCGGTAACTGTTGTCCACCAGCAGTGTTATCGGGAACCATTGGTGTAGTATTTAACACTTCTGGTTGTTCAATTACTGTAGGATCCACAGGTGTGGTTGTAGGTGGTATTGTATTACTGGGAGGCGACGTACTACCAGTAGCAGGTGACGAACTCGCGGGTACCTGTTGACTACCTGTTGCAAAACTGCTATCCGTAAAGTTCTCTTTTTCTTTTTCTTTTTCTCTCTCGTTTTCTGAAGAAAGTTCTTCCTCAGATTCTACGAGAGCTCTGAGGCGCCGTGGGTCCAAAGCACTAAGACTGTCGTCGCTATCGAAATCTACACTAATATCCACGGGTTCCAAGTTGGTCTTGTTAAACCTCACAGAGTTTTTGTGAGAAGGTTCTAACGGTTCTGAACTAGTTCCTTCTTTAGCAACTGGCCCACGCCTCAATTCTGGTACTATTTTTGATTTGTCGAAAGGCAAATCGCACTCGACGCAGGCGTCTACTTTCGACTTCGAAGTACTTTGGTTCTTACTCCGGCTCCTTAGGTTGTAAGGTTCTTTTCTTCTCGAGAAAAACTTCGAGAAAAACTGCTCCGAGGGATTACATCCTGTTCTGTAAGGTTTCTTTGCTTCTGGTATTCCTTGTGTAATTGCCCGGATTCTCCACCAGTGTGAAGACAGGTTTTTCACTTTAACACCAGTGTGGAAACAGATTTTGCCTTCACAAAAGGGAACACTGACGGACGGGGAAAAACTCTAAAACTCTCTGGGAAAGGCCTTTTCCTGGGGACACTCGCTGGCTGCCAGAAGGCACGGAATCTCTTACGCCTGCTGAATACCCTTGAGACAATGATTACAACAGAACTTGGCTCCAATGTAGATGTTTAATCCAAGACTATACTGCGGTAGAGTCAAGAACATAACCAAAGAAAATCTTACAAAACACCGGTGTAAATACTCTAAGTTGATGACGCGATACAGATTAGGTCATGCACTAGCGAGGTAAATTACAGAACACAACAATCATTTCTAAAAGACTATTGGTGGAAACCTAAGTTTGCTTTGAAACATTAATTACTTCCAAAAGCTACACAGGTGGATAACGGCTTCTTACAGGTTGATTACAGTTTGAAGACTAAATACAATTATGACTTGACAAATAAGTTTGCGCTCAATAAATCAACAGGTTCTTTACGGCTTAAAGAAGTTAAGACTAAAGAATAAATGATTTCTACATTGGCTTTTCACATTTTTATCAGCGAAAGCAAAATAACTGAATAACAATAAATTATCTCTTCACAAATGTTCTTCTTTTGGAATACGGAAACTGTGCACTAAAATCTGTCCAATATTTACCCAAACTGTTGATCAATGGAGTTCTAATTCCCTGTGTGGAAATGAGTGAATCATTTCGTTACTTAGGTCGCTTCTTTGACTTCAACATGTCTAACCACCAACACATGTCTGAATTGTCCTCTCTTGTGCAAGACTTGATGAATGACATTGATATAAAGCCACTACATCCTAAACACATACTTCTTCTGTACAGCCGCTATGTCCTATCTAAATTGTCTTGGTATTTCACTATAGCTAATATATCCAAAACCTGGATAACGGAACATCTCGACTCTGTAGTGAATGGCTATATTCGAAAATGGCTTGATATTCCGATATCTGGAACACACTGAGCAATGTTTTCCTAGAACGCAATAAATTTGATCTTAATATTTGTCCTCCCTCTTTTAAATTTACTCAGTGCCAAACAGTTTTCCGAGATTCATTAAAAGAGTCACCAAATGATTCCTTAAAAGATCTCTGGAAATCGTCAAGCTGTCGCACTAATACTCAATATGATGTGTACAAATCCACCTAACATCTCAAGGTTTCTTCTTCTCAAATGTTATCAAGTACTCATTGCATCTGTAAATTCTATTTGGTCAGAGGCCCATTCTCATCTACCCAAGAACATTTACAATTTTACCATCCACTTCATCAACAACTCCCTCCTTACACGTAAGAATATGGCAAGATGGGGATTCTCACAAAGTCCTGATTGCTCCTTTTGCCTTAGTTGTCGCTGGTTTCAACAGTACCTTGATCGCTTTACCTGGAGACACGACTCAATCCTTAACTTCACTGCCAAGTCACTTCAACCTGTAATTAATGTTCACTCTTCACGCTATGCAGATGTTAATGGATTTCTGAATCCCTCAATAATAACTGGTGATAATTATCGTCCAGATCTTCTTTTCCTAATCCAGTCCAAGTGCCTATATGTTCTAGAATTAACAGTTGGTTTCGAGTCTAACTTTAACAACAATGCAGCGCGTAAGAAAGAAAAATATCTGAACTTGATCAACGAAATGAGCAGAAATTACAGATGTGTGAGATTTGTAAATCTCTCCATGAGTTCCCTTGGCGTTTTCTCCGATGAATGCTCCACGTTCTTAGACATGATGAATGACATTGGCATTGACAAAAAGCAGCAACGTTATATAATCAAGAAAATGATAAATATAGCCATTAGAGCAAAATACTTTTGTTTTGTTTTGTTTTTGGTTTTTTTGTTTTGTTTTTGTTTTTGTTTTTCTTTTTAATAATCCAATTTCAACCAGCATTTTTAAATTACCTATACATAGCGAGATTTACAATTGTACATTCAAAAACACAAATAAAGTTTCCATTATTATTATTATTATCATTATTATTATTATTGTTAATATTATTGTTATTATTATTATTATTATTATATTACTATATTAGTCACCACGGGTCCCAGGGCTCTCTTTCGTTCTTCCTACAGGTACAGTACTTTCCTTAGTGTCTTTGCTGTCCCCAGCAATGCCGTTTTCTGGATAACTTCCAACTGCACGTTCACGCCGATTCTCTTCATGTACTCCTTAAAGTTGAAGCGAGTCGGCGTGAACGTAATCCAGCAAACAGCATTGTTGGGGACAGCAAAGATACTAAGGAAAGTACTGTCCCTATTATTATTATTATTATTATTATTATTATTATTATTATTATTAACGATCTCAAGTGGAACGTTTATATAATATACAACTATCCCCCGAAGGGGAAGTGATCAGAATAGTCAGGTGGAATATACCGAGCGCTATGAACCGACCATGAGGGGGATAGTTGTTTTAGTACTTACCAAATCAGTTGGATGAAAATCAGCAATCGCCAATCAGAACGCGCGAAAATTGCTATCCACTGATTTGGTCAATACTAAATGAAACTATTAGGAAAGCAAATAAGCGTTTGTATTTTTTTTTGGGTTCAACTTGAGCTTTAAAGATATTTGTTGACTTCCAATGTACAGCAATGAGACCCGTTCTAGAATATTGCTCGCTCATTTTCCACCATAGCCTACCCGACTGTCTAAGTGAGCGTGTACAAAAAAGAGCGCTCTCCATAATAGCGCCTGATAAATCATACAAACACTGTTTAGTCAGTTTTGGTCTCAGCACTATATATGATAGGCGTAACGATCAGTGTATTTAGCTGTTTAATAGTATATCCTCGAATAAGCTCACATTCGCTTGCTTGTTGCTTTCTCCGAACCACCAAAGCTACTACAATACCAGTTATGAGAGTGTTTACGACTTGCCCCACTTTCGAACAAACCGCTGCAAAAGTTCGTTCAAACCAGCCATGTGTGGTCGCCCCAACATGTTATTATAAAGTAAGATGAAGTATTATTACGTTATTTTTCCTTTCTTTTTCAGTTCTTCATTATCATTATTCCTAATTGACAAAATTGAAATTAGTCTTTTACCATTATTTTGAACTTTTTTATTGTATTGTAAATAATTAAGCAATTCAGCCTTCAGCCGGCTGCGATTTGATTATTTTCTTATCTATGATCTATCTTTACTGGGAGAAGTAACGCCTTCAGTGGATTGATCAGATGTACGAAACTTCGATCAAGCTGGATTAAGTCACCGCAAGATTGAGGATAACATCCTCAATCGCTCTACATATCTTCACATGCAGCCTACTCAGCCTCATTTAGTAATCGCTAAATAATTATGACAACGATCACTTTGTAGATCAAAGGCTTGACTTCAAACTCTTATTTGTACATTTGGAAATGTCTCTTTTGAATTCTACTCAGGGACTCAAACGCGTGAACTCGAGACAATATAATACTGAATTAATAGCCTTAACATTAAGACGATCCAGGTCTTTACTGAAATATAATCACCTGTACAGTTAACTCCGTTCCCCGAATACCCTGGCTTGCAAGTGCACTCGAAAGATCCTTCAGTGTCATTGCAGTCTGCATTGGCATCACAGTTGTGCTCTCCTGTTATACACTCGTTTACCTCTGCAAATCAGATGCAGGACTCAATCATCAAAACTGATTTACTTAACCTTTTATTTCCTAGGATTGGGTACGATCAGAAGAGAGAGGGAGAGAGATATTTCTGGCTATACTGAAAAACAAAAACATTTTTGCTATATATTGAGCAGGTGAGAAATTCAGAAATGACATCAAGTGTATAGATAGAGGACTCGCGAGACCTAAGGAAGCAAGATATTAGAGAATACAGAATGACTTCCTCTCTAAAGAAAAATTGCCAACAGAAGGAGGGATAAAAAGGACACGTTTCCGCTCATACTCTAAAGACGGAGTTGTGTACATTGGTCTGATATAATTAAATGTAGTAAGCTCACCCAGCGTTAATGCGTGTTTGGACATAACAATCTTGCATGGGCACAATATAATAATACATAAAAAAAACTTCAATATCTCAAGGATGTATAAGGCTAAAATTGCATACAGATACTGCAAATCACAAACTTTTATAATGCAAGAGCATTTCCATACTTATTCAGCTTAAAAGAACAAACTGCACTACCAGAGACTATGCTGCATACTACCTTGTGGCTGAACTTGGCTCTAATGCGAGATAAATGGAGTTGATTAAAAAAAAGATTCATTATAAAGAAGACCGAGGTATTGTTTTCACCTGTGCAGTTAACTCCATCTCCAGAATACCCTGGCTTGCAGGTGCACACAAAGGATCCTTTAGTGTTTTTGCAAATAGCGTTTGCATGACACTTGTGCTTTCCTGTTTGACACTCATTTTCATCTGCAATTCAAAAGTCAGGCACTGAATAAAAAAAACTGATTTAGTGTTCTTTTCTTTTATTGCAAGTAACTTTGGCCTACCATAACAACAGTTATCTGCCTTATTACAGGAAATTAACGCTTTATGAAATTACGTTGTTGGAAACTGACGCGACTTAAAATTAATTGGACTTTGGTGAAAACGACTATCAAAAGAGGAAATCAGAGGAAATCATAATGCAAAAAAGGTTGTTTTGTGTTGTTTTGTTTTGTTTTTTTTGGTACGATTTTCATTGACCTCTCAGGCAGGCGCTACGTCTCTTCCTGCGTGTCTCTCTCGCGCGCTCCGACCTTCCTTTTGCCCATCCTACTTTCTGGATTAGGTTCAAGCCCCTGCTAAGTAGACTAAAGTCATCGCTAGTTCCAGGTAACATCTGGTACTTAATATAAAAAATTAGCCTCCCACACAGGCATTTTTAGAAGAGTCGCATTCCTTCCTTCCTCTTGTGGGGAGGAACTATATATATGACTCACCTAATAACGTCTGCGTGGGAGGCTAATTATGATATAGGGAGTTTATAAGCAAAGGCATTGGGCAACGCACCCTGGGCAACGCACGTCAACCAGTTGTTGTCTATCTTCATTCTTGTTCGGTAGTTTCCCTAATACAAATTTGGTAGTTTTTATGTATATTAAAAGGAATACGGGTCAGTACCTCCAGTTGGCGTGCGTCGCTCCAAGAAAACCCGTGTTAACTTAAAGCGCCAAAAAAGCTTAAAATAGAAAATTGTAAGGACGCTAACGTAACATAAACAAAAGACGTGACTACGAAGCATCTGAATGTTTCAATTAAGAGATCTTAAAGTGGATGTTACCTGTACATTTATGTTGTCCACTTTTAAAATACCCTTTAAGACAGTAACACTCGAAGGATCCTTTAGTGTTAACGCACAATGAAATAGCTTCATCACATTGGTGTTTTTCTGTATTACACTCGTCTACGTCTGGAAATAAATAAGGCTAAATTATCAGACTGACCAAGTTCGATTTTTATTCCTGTCGAATGAGAGATAGTAGTGCAATGCATTCGAACGGTAACCCTCAAATGGTCTACGCTTGAATTAATTTTTCCAAAACAAATTCAGTGGCAAGGAGTACCTATTTTGTTTATTTTGTTTCATGTTACTTACAGCAATATGTCACTTAGATAAATACGAAACCAGTTTGCAGCTTTCTTCTTGGCTTATTTCTTATTTCTGCTGCGATGGCATACAACTAAAGTTTAGATCCTGTAAGTTCACGCTGCGTATGTAGGTTTGTTACCTGCACAGTTGACACCATCCCCAGAATATCCTGGTTTGCAAGTACACGTGAAGGAACGCTTGGTGTTGGTGCAGTATGCATCATCGTGGCAGTTATGTAGTCCTGTTTCACACTCGTCTACAAATCAGCAAGTAGAAGTTACTTATAAGAATTTCTTTCTTCCTTTACCGATAAAGTTAGTTTTCACACTTTAAGCTAGCTTAACAGTTGTTTTGATTATTTCTATTTGCAACAATGTTTGAGCTCAAACAACTGAGATCATGATCTCCTGGTTCAAATTATTATAAACTATGAAAAATATATATATCTGTTGACGTGTTTTCAACAAGAATCCTACTGAGAAAACGTTGGTCTCAATACTCCAATCAAGAAACGTGGCATGCCTTAGGGCCCCTTGTCGTATCGTGTTGCTAGGCTACGTGGTTGCTATGCAAGTGAAATTGAACTTCTGGTCTTAGTATTTTGCTTGCTTTTGGACTGACGTCAGCGCGGGATAATTGTGAGTTTACGTAACAGGATGGCAGGAAGAAGAAGACGCCAAAACGCTTGTGCGTGACAAAAGTGACAGGACTATTACGTACGTGTTTTGTCGTGATATATTCACCTAACATTAACGTTTACTAGTCTTTACAAAAAAATTCCGTTTAAAGGAGAGTGAAGTTTGGCGAAAAGTTGTTTCAAACAAAATTATTGTCACGCTTGTTTGCCCTCTTCTTTCCTCTCCCGTCCAGTTGCGTAATTAAGTTCACTAAGAGTGAGCTTACGCAACAGTACGGGAGAGGAAAGAAGAAGGCATACCTTGTGTAACAAGCGTGAAAATAATTTTGTTCAAAAAACTTTTCCGCCGAACTTCCCCTTTCTTTAAACGGGTCTTTTTGCAAAAGACCAGAAAACATTAACTTAAGTGAAGATCACCACAACCTGTCACGATTGTCGCATACAAGCGTTTTGCCGTTCTCTTCTTTCTGCCGTCTTGTTGCGTAAATTCACTAATTTGTCGTGCTAATAGCGGTATTGGCTCTTTTCCGTTTACGCTAACGTTTAGTCCGAGCTCCGCTGTTACTAGTCGACAAGTTTTAGTTTCACAGCTAAGTTCTGCTTTTATTGAAAAGCTGTCCTCAAGAACAGTTGTCTTGCACGCGAACAGTTTTACAAATCTTTTTTCGCATTTCCTAATAGAACAGTAATACGGGAAATCCATGAAATTCTGATTCGGATTTATTAACAATCGGACGTACAGGCAAATTCATACCCCCACCGTGGTACTAAGGGGAGGGGGTTGATGGAATCCCTCCTCGGAGTTTCTGATATATTGCAGTATTTCGAAACGATTTTGCCTTTAGTGGAAAGCCTCTGATCTTCTCTCAAGATGAAGTATAATTTATAGGTGGTGGCGCTGCTGGAGCCCTGTGACGTCACCAACAATGAACGCCATCTAGGCCGCCCGTCTTGGGTGGATTTTAGAAAGAATTAGAAATCAGGTTAAAATCGCAAAAAAGTTGAAAAAACATGCGTTTTCACTCAAAAATGGCTTGACCACCTACAACATCAGTGGCTTTATAGCTTAGCTGGTTAGAGCGTCGCACCGGGTATAGCGAGGTCGCGGGTTCAAATGCCGTTAAAGTCCTGAATTTTTTTCAGGCTTCTTACGTAATTGCGTAAAAAAGTGCGTTCACAACTGCGAGGATCATTCTTCATTTGATTTCATTTCTGCAGTTCTCCAATATGATTTATTTGATATACATTTGTCACAAGGAAACTATGTCTAATCAGGGATTACTACTTCATTGAATTTTTGCCCACTTCTCACAAAACGGCTCATGGACTAGAAATCATTTGTCAAAAATGTTTACCATTACTGGTTCCAAGTCCGAAAATTTTGTGCGTTTTGAGAAAAGACTAAAACTGGCATAAATGTTTTCTGGAGGTTTCTTGCTTGCTCTCTTTCATTCCTTTATTATCTGGTCCAACTTATAGCCTTATAATCCATGGAATTGTGCCTTGTAGTTAGCTTTCCGGAATAGGGGTAAATCAAATTGAAAAGAGTAGTAGACAAATGGCAAAATTAGACGATGGATTTTTGCCCACAATGTTTGTTTATAACTCTGACAGGATCAGTCAAGATTTCCATAATAAGGTAGCAGTGTGCCAAGTTCTTATTAACCTCCGCCGTCTGGTTAGCTCAGCCGGGAGAGCGCTGGTTTGCTGAGCTGGAGGTCGCGGGTTAAAATCCCGACCGCAAAAACACTCAGGCTCTTTAAATTACTGAGAAGCAAGTGCTGCCTTTGTAATGACATCTGCAAACGGTTAGACTTTCTTGAGACTTCCAAGATATAAGGAGGAAAATCCGTTGGTCCCATCTCACAGCACTTTCACTTATCTGGTGCGAGTAAGAGTAAGGGACGTTCACTCCGTGGTGTGCCCAACCTCTCCTGGGCTGGGTGGGTTATCTGTAAGGAGAGATATCGATCGTGTAACCTTATGATCCTCCTTCAGGAGTCGAAATGACTACCTGTAGACATACAGTGTATGTATGTATGTATAACTTCCTGCATTCGCTGCTTACCAACTAAATAGCTTAAACTAAAAGGGTAAGTCAAAGTGGCTTTAGAAATGCAAACTCTACATTATTCCATATGGAACATTCCCAACTGCCCCAAAGGGTTCAGCTATTCAAAAGGGCATGCAATTCGTGCGGAAGGACTTGCTCATCCAAGGTTTTTATTATTATTGCTGTTTTTCTTTTTTGTTTTTTCATTTTTTAACTTACCTAAGCAGGTCATTTCAATTTCTCTGGCGATTTCTTCCATTAACTCTCTGTTCCTTTCCCGCTCTTTAATAAACTCCTCTTCCTCTTTTGTCTTTGGAACAGGACAAACTGCAAACCAGCAACACATATGAACAGTAAATTTTAATTTGCAAGCTAACGATATTTTATCAATCGTGCAAAACAATAACAAATTAATATAACGATTAAAATAAATTATTATCTAATAATAATAAATAATAACAATAATAGAAAAATGAGGATAAAACAATAATGAAAATAATAATAATAATAATAATAACTCTTCGCCTATTAAAGAAAGGTGTCCCGATAATAGAGAGTCAAAGTAAGATGGCGCCAGTAATTACAAGAAAATAAAGCTAAACTTATTAAATACAGTCCACATATATTTTACTTGTGCAAAACAATAAAAAAACCGAATCAATGTTCTGGAAAGTTGGAATCGGAACAAGGCTACAAAGTGGTAAAAATTTAGTATTTGCTGCTTTTAACAACAGTTTATACTCAAGCAAAACAAATAATGATACAGTAAAACCCCGATAACTCGAACTCGGATAACTGGAACTCCTCGATCACTAACTCAAACTAAGTCCAATTTCCCTTGGATTTCACCCCTTTTTCTAGCCATTTTCACTCAGTCAACTCGAACTCGGAAAACTAGAATTTATCGCCAGCCCGAACTAAAATTGCATTTCCTTGACCAAAAAATAAATGCAACATTTTAAAATTGATTTTTTCAATCGACCCCGATAACTCGCTAACTCGAACTGTTTTTCGTTTTCCCTCAGAGTTCAAGTTGCCGGGGTTCTACAGTACATCACTGTAAGTACTTAAGCTTATGAAAATTAATTCGTTATAATGGTTTGTTTTTGATATCACCACTAAAGTTCCCATTAGGCTCAAAGAGTTCAGCTAAAAGACGGAGAAGATAGATGTTTCACAGGTTAAGAGGTTCTCCATGAGGCGTTTAGAAGATACGAGCTGTAAGAAGATGCGTACTGTATTTGGATGGGTATGTAATTTGCTTACCCTAATTGCAATTACTTGTCATGTAGTGCACCTACATTTCCGTTTTGCGGTATTTTTGATCACCTAAAGCACTTCTCAAGGGACCGTTGACGGTTTTGAAAGTGTCCCTTGTCCTTCTTAGAGAGGTTTCCGCCTCAAACAGAGCATAGTTAAAGTCAAATGACTGGACAATGACAGGGTCCAGCACCAGGGGGTTGTCCCATTTAAAGAGGTGTTTGTACAGAAAGAGTTTCTCAAATACAAATTTATTTCAAATCCATGAAGTAAGAAAAAAATACAGCAAGGCAATTCATGAAAGGGCTCTGTACGTAAGAGATTTTGCGAAATGTTTATCGGACATTTTTGAAGGGTTAAATTGAAAAAATAATCATAAACGACGAAGTTGTTCGACATATTCACAATTTTTACATCGCCCGTAAAACACCTTGTTTACCCCCAAGAATCGTGCATAAGTAAATTGACTTCAATTTCTCTTATGATGACCGCTTACTCACAGGAAAAACTGAAAACAATTCTCATGCAAATTTTATGGACGATGTAAAAATTATGGTGAATAAATTCTCGGAATGATGTTTTAGGTAGAGTGTAAAATTGAAAATTTTAAGCGGCTTTCTGTACATGAAGCAGAAACAGGATGTTGAAATAAAATGGTGACAATCCGCAGGTGCGCAATTAAATTTTTGTGGTAGTTATTACCTCCATGATTTACATCTTCCTCTGTTATCATCGCGACTGGGAACATGATAACGAAAATAATGAATAGTTTCATGCCTGCCATCTTCCAATCTGTTGAAAACAAAATAATCATGGTTCATAGCATGCCACTGAATTTATTTCGTGGGTGTTAAAGAGTTATGCACACAAAGTTTAATAACCATGAGTAAGCGGGGAGAGGGAGAGGAGGAAGGGGGTACCCTTGGGAAATAGGCTTTGATAAATTGTTCTCGCAAGAAGTAGCATGATATGCTACTTGCAGTGCTCGTATATTTCTAAAATTATGCCAATAATTCTGCTAGTTTTTGTAAATCAATCTCGTTTCAGCAAAAAAAAAAAAAAAAAATTGCCGAAATTATGCTTCTCACTTTTTACTTTAAATTTGGTAAGAAAACACCTCCCATGCTTCATTTACAAGTAAATGGCAAACTCATTTACACTGTTTACACCAAGAAACTTTAAGAGTTCTTAATTCATTGTCTGACAAGTATAACAACTCAAACAATAAACAACCAACACGCGGACGCTACCCCAGGTAACCACAGACAAATGAATTCGTTACTTAGATTTGCCTGTAACACAGATCTCGGACCAAAAACTTTGGTTGCATGTTCAATAAATGACAATTTTGTACTGCAGAATTATACCAAAAAGTTCAAATTATGCTAGCAGTGCTCTTTTTCTCGCAAAAATAGATGAAAATTATGCTAGTCCAATCTTTCAAAGCGTACTGGAAAATGCCGGTGATACCATGATGCATAATTCCTTAAATCCCTTACCCTATTTCCCATATATGCATTACCCTGGTCAGGGTAAAAACTGGGGATAAAATCTCTCTCCTGTTTGCAGATAATAACGTTAATTATCTATGCAGCTAATCTACATAATCAGGGGCGTAGCGTCCATATACGCACGTACGCCCGTGCGTACAGCTGAGATCTGAGAAAAAAATTTTTCTCATTAAATTTGCTGGCTAATAATTTCATATTTTCACATTATACTGGCGTTTTTTATTAGAATTCCCATTATCCAAGCGTTAATCATTCAGTGCTCGCCACTAATAATTGCAAAATGTACCCCTCCCTCAAGGTCAGCCAGCCTCACCAGTTTCCCCAGCCCCGCAGGTATTCTTGAAGGAGAGGTCACTATACCATGACGTGTGGCTTCAGAACAAAACGTATTTGCCGTCAATGGAGATTAGGAATATACTTGTGAGGTCAAACAGTGAAGCCCCGGTGATCGATTTTCCGAAGAAACTGTTAGAGAATCCTATGAATATTTCTGCGACTTGAGGAGCGTGATCACTGGCTTCTGTAGTGTT
Source organism: Porites cylindrica (assembly GCA_964035525.1). Taxonomy (NCBI): domain Eukaryota; kingdom Metazoa; phylum Cnidaria; class Anthozoa; order Scleractinia; family Poritidae; genus Porites; species Porites cylindrica. Next base: position 8,778,555 of record OZ037781.1, on the reverse strand, counting down.
TTCATGTGTTTCGTGACACAGAGTACACACATATGGCTCGAAAATCGATACACGCAGACTTTGGTTGAGACTCTTGACCACGCAAACTCCCAATTTTATCTCGGTGTATATGTTGCTCTCGTAACATTGTTAACTTATCCTGTGTCTATATGCACTGCCGAACGTGGCTTCAGTAGCATAAAGAGACTAAAATCTCCTCTGCGAAGTACGATGACGGACAAAAGATTAAGCTCCCTAGCAATCCTTCATATACATAAACATAAGAACGTGGATATTGACAGGTTGGTAACGGAGTTTGCCCGTCTTAAGGGTCGACGCCTCGCCCTTTGCTTGTAACCTGTCTTCATTGTTTTTCGTATTTTCTTCTTTTCGGAACACTGTAGCTTATAGAAAACACTAGGGAAATGGTTAAGATAAACAACTTTCTACTGCATTTTTGCCGCATTATTTATTGAAAATGCCCCGCAGAAAAACCAGCAGATGGCATTTCCAAGACCCTAAATTCCAGACCCCCCTAGTTGTAAGCGCCTTCGGCGCTTAGGAAAAATTTATTCTCGTGCGTACATCTTCAAAATCCCACGCTACGCCTCTGATAATTGTATGATCCTATCTGAAACTTCCGTAGAGGAGTTCCCCCGGAGACGGAGACAGATTATTATAAAGAAGTGCTCCAGGGAATTATATAGTCCGTTCGCAGATCACCCTGGCGTTTATTTGATCAAACAAACTCAATTTTAAAAAGCCTGTTCAAGCTTTCTGGGAGACCGCGGAGACCGGCAGTTAGAACAAAAAAAAAGTAGAAAAATAGAAGCCAATTAAGCAGCAGTCTTGAAAATACTTCTTTACACCATATCTTTCAAGAATTTTTTTATTTTTATTTTTGCATTTTTGTAAGTACCACATAAAATTTTGAATCTATTTTCCGAGAAATATGGATGGATAAAATGAAATTTGAACTCGTTCTATGACACGGTTGTTTCAGTGAAAAAAAAACTTCTTTCCCATCAAAACAATGCATTTTTTTTTTTCACTGAAAGATCCGAGCATCATTTTGCTCACTTGTTTAAGTTTGATTCTAGTTCAAGTTTCAGAAATATTTCAATCAATTAAAAAAATAGAATTTCTTATTACATAAAATATATCGTCGTTTTGGGGAGAAAATAATTATAATATAGATAAATAAACAAATAGAGTAAATAAATAAAGAATGGACCGGTCAAAACAGACCAGAGAATAGAGAAACTCATGGCCATCAAGGTCAACATAAATACATATGGTTCTCTCGAATTTCTCACTTGCTTATACTGTACATACCGTGCAACGCGGTAAAGCAGAAATAGGAAATTCTGAATGGACAAGGTGATTGATACATCGAAAAGCTTGTATCAAACAGCGTGGCGTGAGCGATAAACATGCATGCTAACTGTAAAAGGAAGTCAAGTTCGTGTGTGCGACGACTGTCAAAATACAAACAGAAACTGCACAATTGATGCATTGACGTGAAACATAAAGTAAAAGGGAGCAGGCATGATCTCATTTTTATTACTGACGTTAGCTGGCCATTTGAAAACGCCATCGATCGTTTTGTACTAGTTAATGCTTCTTTTTTAATTCCTGTGACTTGTCCTAATGGGTATAAATTGACAAATTTCGCCATCTGGCCGCAAAGAGACAAATGCATTTTGTTTTTACAAATATAGTTTATTTACCCTATGATTGATGTGTCATGGTCATTTTAAGGAAGAAGTGATACAGAGATGAATTTACTTTTCATTCTTTCGTAATTTTTAGTTCCTTCTGTGGTAACGACAAGTTTCAGTTGTTACTTAAAATAGTTCTACGAAACTTCAGAATACGGAAGGAATCCTAAGCAAGTTCCCCCGTTTGGAGCTGCTGCATATAGTCTATGAGATAACTAACTGGACTGTTTAAATCCTTCAGACTCATATATAACGACATCTAAGGGCAAATAGAAATCTAGAATTTCGAGTTTCTACGAAAGTATTTAAAAAGTCACTCTTTTATCCGAGTATGTGTTCATTAAAAAAAAAGTCTCTCGTTAGGCGAAGCGATAGACTGCAAAACAGTCGGTTTTTTTCTCAAATTAAAATCAGTAAAGAAATCGGTAAAGTATGCCGTAAGAGTCTTACTCGCTCTATGTTTTCAGCCTCGTTCCAGACCTTTTGTTTGACTGCTCGCGCGTACTTGAATACGCAAAAATACGGACTGTTTTGCAGTCTAGCGAAGGGAAAGTCTGCTAAGCTTGCGTCTTGTCGCCATGATCAGTCGGTGTTCTTCTGTGTCCAGTAGTGTCCATGCAACACGAGATATTTTTCGCTCTTTTTTATTTACTAGTATATAGCAAATGCCGCTGATGGAGAAAAGTTTTGCATTTTCCGTAGCCTGCGAACAGGCTCTCTGTTTGGGGAAAAACAATCCAATCATTCTAACTGAAATCATTATCAAAACCGTGCAAGGCGGTAAAGCAGAAATAGGAAATTCTGAATGGAAAAGGTGATTGATACATCGAAGAGCTTATATGAAACAGCGTAGCGTGAGCGATGAACATGCTAACTGTAAAAGGAAGTCAAGTTCGTGTAAGCGACGACTGTCAAAATACAAACAGAAACTGGACAGTTGATGCATTGACGTCAAACATAAAGTAAAAGGCTTTTATTGAATTAAAAAATGGAAACAAAACGAAGAATACTGAAATGAAAAACAATGTTAAATGTTTCTTTTCAGACGACATCTGCTATTTGTAGATTCATTGAATCTTTTGACGAAAATTATGCAGTTGAAGACGGGAAATTAGCAATCGATGAAGGTAACAGTAAGCATGTTTTAGCAATGTTCTTAAACTAGAAATTATTTTGAATAATTAATAAAACAATGATTGAATCCGGATGGATCTTTTAACCGCTGAAACTAAGGAAGGAAGGAAGGATGGAAGGAGGGAGGGAGTCGTGGATGAGGGGACAACAGACGCGGTGCCCTCTTTACAATATATATTGCATGTATATAACACATGAACATTTTACATACAATGAAAGTGATGCCGAAATAAACCGGAATATTGCACTCACGCTGGTCATGATTATAGTAAGAATATCACTGAAATAACTAAGAAATAATGTACTAGGAAAGATCACCTCTTGCTTCCGTATCATTCTTGTTATTTTAACTTTTTTTTTCGTACCTCAGATTTTCCAGCTCTTTTGATCAGTTGTATGTCTCCTCACTTTTGGTGGCTAAAAGAGTTCTGCTGTTGGCTTCTTCAATTGTCTGAGTTGTTTGCCTGTGAAGATCCAAATACGCACAGCAATTAAAACTCAAACAAGATTTAACGCAGGATATGTTTCGATATATTTTCTGGAGGACCCTTCTCCCCCCCAAAAAATCAAATTCAAACGCAAAAAAACAGTTTTTTTGTCACCTGAGGTGCCAGCTTATCGGGCTGACAAATAAAAATGTGTGACCAAAAATAGCAGGCATGGTCTCATTTTTATTACTGACGTTAGCTGGCCATTTGAAAACGCCATCGATCGTTTTGTAATTAATGCTTCATTTTTAATTCCGGTGACTTGTCCTAATGGTTATAAATTGACAAATTCCGCCATCTGGTCGCAAAGAGACAAATGCATTTTGTTTTTACAAATACAGTTTATTAACCCTATGATTGATGTGTCATGGTCATTTTAAGGAAGAAGTGACACAGAGATGAATTTACTTTTCATTCTTTCCTAATTTTTAATTCTTCTGTGGTAACGACAAGTTTCTGTTACTACTTAAAATAGTTATACGAAACTTAGCCTACGCAAGAAATCCTAAGCAAGTTCCCCCGTTTGGAGCTGCTGCATATAGTCTATGAGATAACTAACTGGACTGTCTAAATCCTTCAGACTCAAATATAACAACATCTAAGAGCAAATAGAAATCCAGAAGTTCGAGTTTCGACGAAAGTACCTAAAAACTCACTCTTTTATCCAGTAGAAAAAAGATAAGGATCTTCGCTTTCAGGATAAGTTAAACTCCGTAATAATTACCCGTGTCACAGAAACATTTTATTGAGGAGATATGATAATCACTCACTCGATAAACGCTGAGGTTGGAAGCAACACCCTTGGGTCTGTCTTCAGCGCTTATAGACTTCCAAGTATATCCATATGAAAAAAGTAAGAAGCCTCAGATTTATTAATAGAGAGTTATATAGACTTGTACAGTCGCAAACTCCCGAGGGAGTCATCTGAAACCTGGGCTTTCACATTGTTCAGTGATGTCACAATCCAAAAACCGGAAGTGATTTTGATTGGATGATTGCCAAAACATTCGTATAAATTATACGAGTTATTATTAGCAATTTTAGCAGGACTGTAGTTTGATATTCAGCTGATCGCATGCTTGCGTGGAGTGAGTTTGGATTGCAAATTTTTTGTCAGTTTTAGTGGAAAAATACGCTTAAATTGTGAAAAAAATATAGTGGAGGCTTTTAAACGTGACCTCACAACCTGCAAATTCCAATTCGTGTTGCGACTTTGCTTACTTAACAACTCAAACCTAACGTTTAACTCACAATGCTAATTCACTGGTGACCAGTGACTTGCCTTGGCTTAAAAGTAGAAACAAAATACTAAATACAGTACACAGCGTTATTTGGCCTTACGAAGTCAACTCGCAATTTCCACCACCAACTTTAACACAAAACCCATCGGCGACTTTAATAAAGACTTAAATCCAACTCATAAATCCAGCATATCTACAACTCGCTAGTTTGGGTATTAAGCATTTCTTGGGGAAAGGGGTAGAGTGAAGCAAAAAGGTACTTTAACTGTTGGCCATAACAGATGAATATGTTTACATGCGGTGCAGTGGTGTCGATAACGCTGTTCATGATCAAAGTATAAAGATAATCAAAAGGCTACGAAATATTGTAAGCAAAAAACATGTCTATTTTTCATTTATGGTAAAGCGTTTTATACTTTTCGTACCTCAGTTTTCAGCTGTTTTGATCCGCTGTATTTACCAACTTTTGGTTCTTACGATCAATGAGGGTGTTTTATACTTGAAAGATCGATGTTGCTTAATGACGCAAATACGGACAGCAATTTTAAGTCAAAGGTAACGTTCAACGTGTAGGATGTGTTTCAATGCATTTTTAGGAAGATTCCAAATTGGGGCAATTAGAAGTTCAAGGGCAAAAAGACAATTGTTGAGACAACTGTTTGTCAGAACGGTGGCGCCAGTTTATTGCTTATTGATAAAAATGTTTGACCAACTGAAAAACAGCAGGCATGAGCTTATTTTTATTGCTGACGTTTGCTGGCTAATTCAGAACGCCGTCATATTTATTTCCGGTCTTATCCTAATGGACATGAATTAAACAAATTTCTTCATGTGGTCACAAAGAGACAAATGCATTTTGTTTTAACTTCCGGACGTACAAGTGGGAGGGGGGCTGCCTCCTCCGATCCCTCTTAGGTTTTTTGTAGTTTTTTCGTAGACGATAAAACATCAGCACCTGACGTTTTCAATAGCTTTTCGTTTTTCCCTCGAACGCATTTTGAGACAAGTTTATTGATGGTCAGTTACTATAGATACGAGATATGATGTCATAAGTAGCAGATGATCAAGCCATTTTTGAGTGAAAATGCATGTTCTTTCAACTTCTCTCAACAATAACAGTAAAGATTGTGGATAAAATGATGCAAAGTGGTTATTTATGTGTTATTTTATATGTCAAGCACAAAAAGTTCCATTTCTTGGGGTTTTAACCAGATTTTTAATACTTGGTAAAATCTAAGATAATGGCCAAGATGGCGACCGTTATTGGTGACGTCACAGGCTTCCAGTAGCACCACCACTTACAAAATACACCTCATCTTGTTAAGAAGATCAAAGGCTTTCCACTTAAGGCAAAATCGTTTCGAAATACTGCACGTCCTTATGCAAAGGTCTCATTTTTATGCTACATATCATATACTCTACAGAGGGGTCCCATCAATCCCCCCTCCCTTGTACTAAGGTGGGGGTATGAATTTGCGTGCATGTCCGTTTGTCAACAAATATAGAATATTAACCCTATGATTGATGTATCTTGGTTATTTAAACGGCGACCCGATACAGAAATACATTTACAGTACTTTACTACAGTCTATACAAGGTGGCTAACAGGGCCATATAAATCCTTCAGACTCAAATTTAAGGACATATAAGGGCAAATAGAAATCTAGAAATTCGAGTTCCGACAAAAGCAGCCACAAACTCACTCGTTGACCCAATCGACCTCACATTGCAAGTTGTGGCAGCAACTCAGTGAATTATTGCGCTGCAAAGTTGATTGATAATATTGTAAACTAACGCCAGCATGAGTTCTTTAACCCAGTTAGTCGAAGAGTCCATCAACGAAGATGAGGATCCTCGCTTTCCGGATAAGGCAAGATGTATGATATGTACCCCTTTCACCACCAAAACATTTTATTGAGGCCACATTTCCCCAACTATTGTACTAATTTTTGTTTCATTAAAATAGTTGAAAGAGTTGTGTAATGCTATCCTGTGGCTCTCCACTTATGTTCAGGATTGAACACTGTCGCCAAATTTTGGTAGCAAATTGTTTTGGCAATTTTGGCAAAAAAAAATTAAACGAACTGTCAGAAATGTATAGAACAAATAGCAAATGTAGCTAAAATAACAAATTCAACAAGGATTGCAAACTGTAGCAAAACTTTGCTACAAATGTTTGTCGCACTTTTAGCAAAAATAAAGATTTAATAGAAATTGCTTGCAAAAATCTAGTTTTTAAGTCCACAAAAATCGCAAAAGTAACAAGAAATTTCATTGCACCAAAAAAACACCCAGATAACTTATCGCAAGACTAGCAAGAATAACAACGTATAGAGCAAACAGATTAGACTTACAAAGAAAAAGGTATTGAAGACCCTAAAAGGGAAGTTGGAAATATTCGCAAAAATCGAAAAACTAACGAGAATAATAAAAGATAAAAATTATACTCGTAGTTACTAATTGTGCCCAAATTATGCTAGTCCAATCTATAAAAGCCTGCTGCAAAATGCCGGTGATGCCACGATGCATGATTCCTTAAATCCCTTACCCCATTTCCCATATATGCATTACCCTGGTCAGGGTAAAAACTGGGGATAAAATCTCTCTCCTATTTGCAGACAATAACGTTAATTATCTATGCAGCTAATCTACATAATTGTATGATCCTATCAGAAACTTCAAAAGAGGAGTTCCCCCGGAGACGGAGACAGATTATTATAAAGAAGTACCCCAGGGAATTATATAGTCCGTTCGCAGATCACCCTGGTGTTTATTTGATCAAACAAAGTCAATTTTAAAAAGTCTGTTCAAGGTTTCTGGGAGACCGCGGTGACCAGGAGTTAGAACAAAACAAAAATAGAAAAATAGAAGCCAATTAAGCTGCAGTCTTAAAAAAAACTTCTTTACACTATATCTTCCAAGAAGTTTTTTTTTTATTTTTGTATTTTTGTAAATCGTGAATACCACATAAAATTTTGAATATATTTCCCGAGAAAACATGGATAAAATGAAATTTGAACTAACGTTCTATGACACGGTTGTTTTACTGAAAAACTAATATACCTTCTTTCCCTTCAAAACAATACATTTCCTTTTTTTCAGAGAAAGACCCGAGCAGCATTTTGCTCATTTGTTTAAGTTTGTTCAGAAATATTTCAATCAATAAAAAAAATAGAATTTCTTATTATTCTTATTACTTATCGTCGTTTTGGGGAGAAAATAATTATAATATAGATAAATAAACAAATAGAGTAAATAAATAAAGAATGGACCGGTCGAAACCTACCACAGAATAGAGAAACTCATGGTCATCAAAAGTTAACATAAATACTACTTGCAAATTATTTACATCACGGGTGCGAGTATGTGTTCATCAAAAAACAAGTCTCTCGTTAGGCGAAGGGAAAGTCTGCTAAGCTTGCATTTTGTCGCAATGATAAGAAGTCTGTGTCCAATAGTGTCCATGCAACACCCGATATTTTTCGTTCTTTTTTATTTATATTGCAAATGTCGCTGATGGAGAAAATTTTTGCATTTTTCCGCCGGTCAAGAATTGTAAAAAACATCACTTTCCACTGAACGCAATCCAATCACTCTAGCTGAAATCATTATCAAAACCGTGCAACACGGTAAAGCAGAAATAGGAAATTCTGAATGAACAAGGTCATTGATACATCGAAGTGCTTCTGTGAACCAGCGTGGCGTGAGCGATGAACATGCTAACCGCTGTAAAAGGAAGTCAAGTTCGTGTATGCGACGACTGTCAAAATACAAACAGAAGCTGTTGATGCATTGACGTGAAACATAAAGTAAAAGACTTTTATTGAATTAATAAAAAATACAAAATGAAGAAATACTGAAACGAAAAACAATGTTAAATGTTTCTTTTCAGACGACATCTGCTATTTGTAGATTGAATATGTTCAGAACTTCACGAAAAATATGCAGTTGAAGATGGGAACTTAACATCGATTAAGGTGACAGTAAGCATGTTTTACCTATCTTTTTAAACTAGAAATTATTTTGAATAAATAATAAAACAATGATTGGATACGGATAGATCTTTCAACCGCTGAAACTAAGGAAGGGAGGAAGGATGGAAAGAGAGAGGAATTCGTGGATGAGAGGACAACAGACGTGCCCTCTTTACAATATATTATAACATGTATATAACAGATGAATATTTTACATATACTGAAAGAGATGCCGAAATAAACAGGAATATTGCAGTCACGCTGGTCATGATCATAGTAGGAATATCATTGAAATAACTAAGAAATATTGTAGGAAAAATCAGCTCTCACCTCCATATCATTCTTGTTATTTAAAAGTTTTATTTTCGTACCTCAAAATTGTCAGCTCTTCTGATCAGTTGTACGTCTCCTAACTTTTGGTGGCTAAAAGAGTTCTGAGTTGTTTGCCTGTGAAGATCCAAATACGCACAGCGATTAAAACTCAAACAAGATTTAACGGAGGATTTGTTTCGATATATTTTCAAGAGGACCCTTCTCCCCCAAAAAATTCAAATTCAAACGCAAAAAAGACAGTTTTTTGTCACCTGAGGTGCCGGCTTATCGGGCTGACAAATAAAAATGTTTGACAAAAAACAGCAGGCATGATCTCATTTTTATTACGGACGTTAGCTGGCCATTTGAAAACGCCACCGATCGTTTTGTAATTAATGCTTCCTTTTTCCGGTCTTGTCCTAATGGGCATAAATTGACAAATTCCGCCATCTGGTCGCAAAGAGACAAATGCATTTTGTTTTTAAAAATATAGTTTATTAACTCTATGATTGGTGTGTCATGGTCATCTTAAGGAAGAACTGATACAGAGATGAATTTACTTTTCATTCTTTCGTAATTTTTAGTTCCTTCTGTGGTAACGACAAGTTTCTGTTATTACTTAAAATAGTTCTACGGAACCAGGATTTAAGGAAGGAATCCTAAGCAAGTTCCGCCTTTGGAGATGCCGCATACTGAGTCTATAAGATAACTAACTGGACTGTTTAAATCCTTCAGACTCAAATTTAAGGACATCTAAGGGCAAATAGAAATCTACAAGTTCGAGTTCCGACGAAAGCAGCTAAAAACTCACTCGTTTATCCAGTAGGAAAAAAATGGGGATCTTCGCTTTCAGGATAAGTTAAACTGTGTAATAATTACCCCTGTCACAGAAACATTTTATTGAGGAGATATGATAATCACTCACTCAATAACTCTGAGGTTGGAAGCAACACCCTTGGGTTTGTCTTCAGGGCTTATAAACTTCCAAGTATATCCATATGAAAAAAGTAAGAAGCCTAAAGATTTATTAATAGAGAGTTATATAGACTTAATACAGTAGCAAAATTCCGAGGGAGTCATCTGAAAGCTGGGCGCTCACACTGTTCAGTGATGTCACAATCCAAAAACCGGAAGTGATTTTGATTGGATGATTGTCAAAACATTCGTACAAATTATACGAGTTATTATTAGAAATTTTAGCAGGACTGTAGTTTGATATTCAGCGGATCGCATGCTTGCGTGGAGTGAGTGTGGATTGCAAATTTTTTGTCAGTTTTAGTGGAACTGTATTCATTTGGAGCGATTTTATCAAACTGTAACCCTAAAATAAAACGTTCAATTCCATCGCTGAAATCTTTTATATGACTTCTTTTCTTCTTCAGATGCGAAAAACAGAAGAAATTGACCGATGATAAAGGATGTTTTGAAGAGCAAAACATTTCTAAGATATATGACGACATATAAGTCGTCGGTGTTTAGGATTCTACACTAGATGAAGAACGGAGTAAAAAACGTTTTGGCCTGTTCAAGTAACTTTCTATTTTCAGTAACATTCATGCCATTGAATGAAGTGCACATCATTCCTTTTTTAATAGCCGCAAAATAAAATAAATTCCTTTTTGTCTCAAAAAATGCTATGCCGCTAACAAACGTTCAAAGTCCTATGGAAATGAGAGCGAAATTCTTCCTTTTTAATACAGGGAAGAACAGTTTGCGCGAATGCAAGGTGTTTGTAGAAGTCCGATAAAGTATTACTTACTCGAAGGATTATTGTATTCTTATATCAGGTACTAGCAATCGTTCGATGGTATATAAAGAATACCTGTTCTATTTGACTTCATTAAACACACATCTTTGTACATCTTTTTAATTCAGTGACCTCATGGTAGGGAAAAATACACTTAAATTGTGAGAAAATATAGTGAAGGCTTTTAAACGTGACCTCACAACCTGCAAACTCCAATTCGTGTTGCGACTTCGCTTACTTAACAACTCAGACCTAACTCACAATGCTAATTCACTCACAATGCAATGCTAATTCACTGGTGACCAGTGACTTGCCTTGGCATAAAAGTAGAAACAAAATACTGACTACAGTACACAGCGTTAATTGGCCTTACAAAGTCAACTCGCAATTTCCACCACCAACTTTAACACAAAACCCATCGGCGACTTTAATAAAGACTTAAAATCCAACTCATAAATCCAGCATATCTACAAATGGCTAGTTTGGGTATTAAGCGTTTCTTGGCGAAAGGGGTAGCTTAAGAGTGAATCAGAAAAGGTACTTTAACTGTTGGCCGTAACAGATAAATATGTTCACATCCGGCGCAGTGCTGTCGATTAAACACCGTTCATGATCAAAGTATAAAGATAATCAAAAGGCTACGAAATATTGTAAGTAAAAAACATCTCTATCGGCTTTCATTTATGGTAAAGCGTTTTATACTTTACGTACCTCAGTTTTCAGCTGTTTTGATCCGCTGTATTTACCAGCTTTTGGTGAATAAGGTTCTGACGATCAATGAGGACGTTTTATACTTGAAAGATCGATGTTGCTTAATGACGCAAATACGGACAGCAATTTTAACTCAAAGGTAACGTTCAACGTGTAGGATATGTTTCAATGCATTTTTAGGAAGATCCCAAATTAGAGCAATTAGAAGGACAATTGTTAACTGTTTGTCAGAACGGTGGCGCCAGTTTATTGTTTATTGATAAAAATGTTTGACCAACTGAAAAACAGCAGGCATGAACTCATTTTTATTGCTGACGTTTGCTGGCTATTTCATGGAGCGCCGTCATATTTATTTCCGGTCTTATCCTAATGGGCATAAATGAAACAAATTTCTTCATCTGGTAGCAAAGGGAAAATGCATTTTGTTTTAACCTTCGGACGAACAAGTGAGGGGGGGGGGAAGTGCTTCCTCCGATCCCTCTGAGTTTTTTTTTAGTTTTTTCCTAGACGATAAAACATCAGCACCTGACGTTTTCAATAGCTTTTCTTTTTTCCCTCGTACGCATTTTGAGACAAGTTTAGTGATGGTCAGTTACTATAGATACGAGATATGATGTCATAAGTAGCAGATGATCGAGCCATTTTTGAGTGAAACTGCATGTTCTTTCAACTTCTCTCAACAATAACAGTAAAGATTGTGGATAAAATGATACAAAGTGATTATTTATGTGTTATTTTATACTTCAAGCACAAAAAATACCATTTCTTGGGGCTTTAACCTGAATTTTAATACTTGGTAAAATCTAAGATGATGGCCAAGATGGCCACCGTCATTGGTGACGTCACAGGCCTTCAGTAGCGCTACCACTTATAAAATACGCCCCATCTTGATCAAAGGCTTTCCATTTAAGGCAAAATCATTTTAAAAGTACTGCAACATATCAAAAACTCTAGGGAGGGGTCCCATCAATCCCCCCTCCCTTGTACTACGGTGGGGGTATGAATTTGCGTGCATGTCCGGGGGTCAACAAATATAGAATATTAACCCTATGATTGATGTGTCTTGTTTATTTAAAAGGCGACCCGACACAGAAATAAATTTACAGTACTATATTACAGTCTATACAAGGTGGCTAATAGGGCCATATAAATCCTTCAGACTCAAATTTAAGAACATATAAGGGCAAATAGAAATCTAGAAATTCGAGTTCCGACAAAAGAAGCCACAAACTCACTCGTTGGCCCAATCGACCTCACATTGCAAGTTGTGGCAGCAACTCAGTGAATTATTGCGCTGCAAAGTTGATTGATAATATTGTAAACTAACGCCAGCATGAGTTCTTTAAGCCAGTTAGTCGAAGAGTCCATCAACGAAGATGAGGATCCTCGCTTTCCGGATAAGGCAAGCTGTATGATATGTAACCGTTTAACCACCAAGACATTTCATTGAGGCCACATTTCCCCAACTATTTTATTAAATTTGTTGCATTAAAATGGTTGAAAGAGTTGTGTAATGCGATCTTGTGGCTTTCCACTTATGTCCAGGATTGAACACTGTCACCAAATTTTGGTAGCAAATTTTTTTGGCAATTTTGGCAAAAAAAATTAACTGTACTGTCAGAAATATATGGAAAAAATAGCAAATATAGCAAAAATAACAAATTCAACAAGGATTGCAAACTGTAGAAAAACTTTGCTACAAATTTTTGTCGCAATTTTAGAAAAAATAGGTTTAATAGAAATTGCTTGCAGAAATCTAGTATTTGAGTCCTCAAAAATCGCAAAAGTAACAAGAAATTTTGTTGCACCAAAAAACACCGAGATAACTATCGCAAGAATAGCGAGAATAACAATGTATATAGCAAACAGATTCGACTTATAAAGAAAAAAGGAATTGAAGGCCCTAAAAAAGAAGTTGGCAAATTTCGCAAAAAACGAAAAACTATCCAGAATATATTAATTTTTTATTGCAACAACAAAAACAACATTAAACGCTTACAAATATCGCAAGAATAAGAAGAATAACAAATTTAGAAATAATTCCGACTTATTAAAGAGACTGTGTCACGATTGTGCGCATGTGTGAGCTGTGACAGTAGCTGATTGTCTTTGAACAATCGGAAGCGAGTAAGCTGCACGCGAGGAAATTTACATAATTTAAGATTCATTGTTCGCGAAGTGGGAGTCTTCCGGACCTTTATGTTCGATTTTATATATATCCCCATAATTCATATTTATTCTCTGGTATTCCTCAGATAAATGTTGCAGATGATAAGAATAAGATTAACAACCCTGTCCTGCTTTGAAACAAACATTTACCTACGTGTATTTTTACGTACCCACGCTAGAAAACCAGTCTCCGATCCGCAAACAAAAATAATTTGTAAACAAACCTTACTGATCTCTCTGTTTACCATATATAAACTTAGAAATACCTGCAAATAGCTCCTGACCGGTGATCAAAACTCACAGTATAGGATGAGGTAAACGTTTTGCTTAAAATGCCAGCTAAATGCGCGCTATAATAAAATAGCCATGCCATGCGGTCGGCTAGCTTAGTCGATTGATGCCGGCTGAAAATCGTAGCATTGTTTGAAAGCAATTCTTAGTGCTTCATTATAAAACGTTTTCATTGCAATGGTAGCCACATAACGTATAAGTATAAAGATTATTCTAAAAGAACAACGCAAAAAAAGGAATAAACAGGAGCCCATAACTATGGCATAAATTTCAACTGCTTATCAGCAAATAAAAAAATTCCTTCCGAGTCGTTGCGTTGCGTGTTCCGCAAAACAAACGTTGTCGATTCAACACATAAAGAAACCAGACGTTAAACGGAACATTCAGGGAACAATTTATTTTTAAAAGATCAATTCTTACACATCTACGCTCATACAGAAAAGATACAAGGAACATTCCCAGTGAACTACATCAGTAAAGATCCTGAAGATCGCGCGGCCTGCCGTGTTATCACCGAAAGTTGAAATCGTTAATCATTCATATATCGAGAGTTGAAATAATTAATCATTCATACACCGAAGAATACAGTGGGCACAGAGGAACAGTAGGCACAGAGGAACAGTAGGCACAGAGGAACGGTGGGCACAGAGGAACAGTAGGCACAGAGGAACGGAGGGTACAGAGGAATAGTAGGCACAGAGGAACAGTAGGCACAGAGGAACGGTAGGCACAGAGAACACTAGGCACAGAGGAACAGTAGGCACAGAGGAACGGTAGGCACAGAGGAACAATAGGCACAGAGGAACGGTAGGCACAGAGGAACACTAGGCACAGAGGAACAATAGGCACAGAGGAACGGTAGGCACAGAGGAACGGTAGGCACAGAGGAACGGTGGGCACAGAGGAACAGTGGGCACAGAGGAACGGTAGGCACAGAGGAACGGTGGGCACACAGGAACAGTAGGCACACAGGAACAGTGGGCACAGGGGAACAGAGGGCACAGAGGAACAGTAGGCACAGAGGAACGGTGGGCAAGGAGGAACAGTAGGCACAGAGGAACGGTGGGCACAGAGGAACAGTGGGCACAGAGGAACAGTAGGCAGAGAGGAACAGTAAGAACAGAGGAACAGTGGGCACAGAGGAACAGTAGGCACACAGGAACAGTAGGCACTGAGGAACAGTGAGGAATATTAATCACAAAGGAACAGTAGGCACAGAGGAACAGTAGGCACAGAGGAACAGTGGGCACAGAGGAACAGTAGGCACAGAGGAACAGTAAGAACAGAGGAACAGTGGGCACAGAGGAACAGTAGGCACAGAGGAACAGTAGGCACACAGGAACAGTAGGCACTGAGGAACAGTGAGGAATATTAAACACAAAGGAACAGTAGGCACAGAGGAACGGTGTGTACAGAGGAACATTTGGGGACAGAGGAACAGTGGGCACAGAGGAACAGTGGGCATGGAGGAACAGTAGGCACAGAGGAATACAGAGGAATCACAAAGGAAGAGTGGGCACAGAGGAACAGTGGGCACAGAGGAACAAATGAACAGTTGGGGACAGAGGAACAGTCGACACAGTGTGTTGCGTGTCATCTAGTAAGTGAGGATAAAAAGTTAGCCCAGAAGGAATATAAACGACATGATAATTTCGCAAGGATCATACAATGGAACTTCAAGCACTGGCAGATCCAGACCTTGGTTAGAGAGGGGTTAGGATTTTTCCTTGACTTTTCTTGGGCAAAATACATTGATGTGGATTTTTTGGGATTGCCCACAAGCTTAAACCGGGGTTCTCACTTTTATGTCGAACAAACGTATCGGTTTCATTTACAGACGTAGACTTTTGAAGACTGTTTGCAGACTTTCTAAAAGGTTTGGTAGATGCTTCGGCTTACTTAAACCTAGATTAATACATGCTTTTGTCACTAGCAGACTCGACTACTGTAACGGTCTGCTATATGGACTTCCCGGTAACCGGAAGAAAAACTTCAGCGTGTTTACATCCTTTCTGGGGCACCCAACGAGAATATAGTTCAAAACCTCATAAACATAGCATTGTTGAACGTGCTTTAGTATTTAAACGGTAGATAAAGGCTTATTTTTATCCCCTAAAAATTTTTCATCTGTTTGGATTTCCTAGCTGAAAGTTTAGTGATCCGAAAATTATAGGGATCAATATTTACCTTTTCGAAAATTTCAGCCAGAAAAAAAGCTCCCGAAAATTCTAGGTGACCTTTTTAGGGTAACAATCCGTTAAAAATGGGCAATTATACGATTTTTTTGAAGTTCGAAAATCCTAGGAGAGGCAGGGAAGAAATTTTTTAGAAAATGATCCGAAAATTCTAGACCTCAAATTGTACTTCCGAACAGATGATTTTCCGAAATTGTCGTTGGGTGCCCCTGACCTTTTTGTCATATTCATTTTCTTTTTGTATGATCGTTTTCCTACAGAGACACTGTTAATACTAGCATCAGGGAACTGATGTAAAGACAAACTGTTGATGTTATTTCTTTTCTTTATTAATTTAAAGCACATATAAAATTGTATAAAATTGTCAATAATATTATTGTACTATGCTAAAAAACAAACTTAGCTAACTAGAAACATAAGTCATCCAGACTGTATGGACATATCTTGTTTATCTTTATTCATCCCACATCATAACGTACTTGGTCAATGGTTTATAATTAAGACTAGCTCGAGTCTAACAATGAACAAACATGATCCACTTAGAGGGATAGCAATTTGCCTACTATGCACATATTTTGAGTAGGACATGAAATTGTTTCATGTCCCATAACAATTTGTTTCATGAAATTGTTTCTTAAAATTTTTATGTCATAACAAATTATCAACTTACAAGCATACGATAGAACAGATCTGCTAGTTTAATACTTGCCCTGGATACTCGATCTTCCTTTTTGTTATTGTTGTCCCACTCACTTATTACTTACAACTACTACTTACTTTTTTAAGGTTAAAAATTATGTTTGAAACAAAGTTTTCCTCATCCCAGTAACTCTGATATTTTAGTGCAGTTAATCTAAAAGGGGGCAGGGAAGGGTTAGTTCTCCTTTTAACCTTTAAAAACTAACTGAAAGCACTCATCACCCAATAATTATTATGTGATTACTACTAACGAAACAAAATGGATCATACTCAGATCACTTAGCACTGTTCTTTAAAGTCCCTTCATAACAACATGGCACTTTGAAGCTTTGATTACACCTGTAGTTTGACACTTCCCACTTACTTAAAATTCTAATATTGTTTTTAGGTTTTGCACTACTGCAGGGAAACAAAAGAATCTGCAGGAGTTTTGCAGTAAATTTAATATGTTTATGAAAACTGTTAATAAATTTAATGTATTAAAGAACGACTATGATCAAAAAGTCACTTTTCTTTCTTTCAGATTTTGATAGTATCTTTCCAAAACAATTACCATGCCGAATTTTAAGGCTTTTTTTTCAAGGAGAGGTCTGGTTATCCTAACTATGATTTTTTGGTTCGCCTGTCTACTGTTACTAAATTCTGTTCCAGTCAAGTGGCAATGAGAGAGTTTGGTCAAGCTCGAAAGTGACGTTATTTTCTTATCAGTGTAAAATGTAGGTGACGGCAAAATGGCTAATCAACTATGCGGCACCAGATTTTGAGCTTCCAAAATTGAAACACGCCATCTGCATACTAAAGTAACAGTGTTCACGCACAGTAATGTTTAACTGGTGAGAAAATGACATCACTTTCAAGCTCCATAGAACTCTCATTGCCAGACGACTAGGACAGAATTTAGTAATGGTAGACAGTCCTTGAAATAATGGCTTACAATTTGGCATCGTAAATGATTTGGAAATATTCTTTTGAAATCTGAAAAGAAAAGAGAAGTGGTTTTTTTTTTATCATAGAAGCACTTAAAATTTCTTATAGCACCCTATCCAAATCAATCCAAATTCAAGAAGAATTTACAGGAGTATCTAAATAACAGAGAGCCTTCTTGAAGTTTGCTCTGGGAGGGTAAATACCTTGAAAGAAGCATAAAAATTCCAACATTCCCTGGAATTTCGAGAGTAATGCAACCCCAAAAAAACATGTGATAAAAAATATACATATTATCTGAATGTGCATTATAAGGTGCAATATCTTAACTTTTTGGTCCTATTTTCCTAAGGGTCCATTTACTTATCTCTGGAAGCCAACAAAATTCTTTTCCTGTAAATTAGCTTATTATTTCCTTTTATTTTAAAAGATTTGCTAAATGTTCATTTGCTTCAGAGGGTGACTCATTCGATGATGGCAATAGACCCCTCATCTGTCACATGACCCACAGACAAAAAATAATTACTGAAAAAATTAGTTGTTTTCATTATCATAATCTGGTTGACTGGAAGTTTCTCTTACTGCAGCAACAATGGCCTTCACATGAATAAACCACAGGGAAAATATTCCACATTGGAATTGCTTCCAAAACGTACAAAGCAACCAGCCACATAAATGTTTATCATTTTTATCATTTTTTTGTCAACGGGTACTAATAATAATTAGCTTTTCACTACATCAGCCAGTTGGCTTTGTTTTTTACAGCCCTTGTAAAATGTTTGTATGGGATTCATTTCAAATCTTGTTCACATTTACAACTTCCTTAATTTTTAGAAGTAGAATGGGCTTACATGCAGACTGATGGATTTATACCAGTCATTAGCTTTATCCCTTAGTCACCAGCAACTGTCAATAAGTAGCAAATCATTTTGTTTGATGGAAAACTAGTACTGCCATTGTCAGATCAGGATAGAATATCACAAAAAATGCTGCTGGTAAAATCGAGTAAAAACATGCAAACAATTCGATCATATTGTTTTTCAGGCCTGTCGTTCATTCATGTTTAGACTGTGTTGCTCACCCTGTAAAATATATAAAAGAAAGTTGCAAAAGCGGAAAAATGAATAAAGTCAGTAAAAGAGATTGAAAAGTAACTCACTTATTCAGTAAGAAAGCAGCAAACCGTATGTTGGTTGTTGTTGGTCGTGAAAACCATAAGTAAAAAGTACAGGGGGATAAATTGTATTACGTAGCAATGAGATTACTTCTAGTTGTCTAGTCGTCCTCTGGTGTGATACCGTGCTCGTTCTTTAAGCGGTCTTCATGCGGTGAGTGGGTGAGAAATCTGTTGAATAAATCCTTATTGATGATGGACTTGTCTGCACGCTCATTAAAGGCGAGGAGGTACCTTTCCCGAGGCACCTCATACATGGCCAAGACATCATCGCTGAGATCCGCCGGAAGCTTCTTGAAGAAGACGGTGCTTCTTTCAATGGTTTTGACTGTGCCAAAGCCGTCTGTTGCCAAAATTTGCATGGTGTCACTTAAAACAGCAGCAGATGGCCTTGCATTCCCACTAAAATTGCGCTGGGCCAGACGTGTTGATACAAAAGGCCCTTTACATAGGAGGATGCGCCTTTGCCTTTCGTAGTTGTCAGCTGGGGCGGTCTCTGAATCAGAGGAGACAAGCTGCAAAACATAATAGGCATGAGTGTTCCTGAGGGATCTTGGTTTTGTGATTTACATGTATGCATAAACTAAGGTATTCAACCAGTTAAAGTGAACATCACGAAATAAAAAGCAAATAAAGTTAGAAAGGGATTTTATTGGCTGCTTTCCTTGTATTTTTTCACTCCCATGTTTCTTTATATTTTTTAGATCATGAAGAACTACATCCCTCTCTTTTATTGCCGGTACTTTTGCACTGACTGATAATTTGTCATTCATGTTACGCGGAGAGTGCAAACATTAATTAATTACGTTGCCCAGGGGAAAAAATTAGGTTTTGTATTCCATCCAGAACCAATCCCAACCTTAGCCTGGGGTTGGGGAGGTCGGGGTTTACTTTGACTGGTACATAAAACAGACACTCCAATCCCACAAAGCCAAAAATAGGAAGCTTTAGTTCGCCAAGGGCATATACAAACCTAGTAAAAGGGTGAGTTTTTACATTGGTTTGATGTTTGTGACAAATCAGCAGGATCTAACTGTCTGACACATTTTTTCCCTGGCGTAAACGATAACGGCTGTTTGCTCCATTTGCACAGAAAAACATGTAGTGTGTGAGAGAAAATTGCGTTGGTGGTTGCACAGCTTATGAGTCAGATGAATCTTCTGAGGAGAGTCTTTTCAGGTGTGAAGTCATTGAAGACTGATATATAAGTGAACTGATACAACTGTTATAGCTCCTGTCTGTGATTCATATTGTGCAATTAAAGCAGTGAAATAGGTTGTATTGTTGAACTCCTAATTTTGCTCTTTCACTTGGAATTTTTTTGTCTGACCATACTATTTCCTTGTGAGGCCACATCTAGCTGGTCTCTGACCTGACAAATGACGTGCTTATAAAAAAAAATTATTTGCAGCCTTGTTTAATAAAGGATTACAACTTTCTTGAACCATCCATAGGAAGTTCCTAAAACTAGGACAGGGCAAAGAAGAACAAGGAAATGGGAATATAGAAATTATCATTCAGCGGAATTTTTCAACTGTAATTCAATGAAAACATGAAGTTTCTTGAAAGAGGAAATGGTTTTTTCTTTGAGTTTATATCTCTCACAATATTTTTGAACATGTAAAAGAAACATGGTGAAATCACCTAGCTTAACTACACTATTGCCCAACTACACAATGTATTTTATCATTTTTGTTGATGCTGAAAGTATTGAGTTACTACTTTGGCATTACCCTGGGCGATTTAATCCAAGACTCCAGTATTATTACAAAAAAATGGTTTCCCTTTTCTTAATCCCTGTTACTGGTGTTAAGAGCATTTGCTGTTGGTTAATTTGTGCCTCAATAAACCATGCAGTCACACATAAATTTTATAATCATTTGATTCATTTTTTCCATCCTTTTCATTGGCTCAGAGCCTACCACGTGACCTGCAAATAACTGCCTACAAAATAATAATGGTCTTCTCATGCGCATACGGGTCCAACGATGATTTAGCTATAAATAATATTCTGCTCATGCAAAGTTGTGTCCACGAAAAACAAACTTACAGTAAAAACAAACT
This sequence comes from Porites cylindrica, assembly GCA_964035525.1. NCBI lineage: Eukaryota > Metazoa > Cnidaria > Anthozoa > Scleractinia > Poritidae > Porites > Porites cylindrica. Next base: position 8,757,732 of record OZ037781.1, on the reverse strand, counting down.
TATTGATCAAATGATAAAACAATTATTATTGAACTCGGTTTTCACAACATATCTTGATTTTTCAGTGTCTCGCAGATCAATTCTTTGCCTCAGCCATCGGCTTCGACAAATAATTGACCTGCTCACCACTGACAAATCAGGATATTTTGCTCAACCTTGTCCAATAATTAATTATTGAACAACCACTTACCTGGTCAAGGATTCTTCTCTGTGCTGTGAAGTATTTGCACAGTGTAATGCTCCTCTGAATTGTTGTGCTGCTAATAACTTGTGATGGTGGGGATTTTTCTTGTCCTTGAAGGAATTTTGTTAGTTGGTCATATAAAACATGTAGAACTGCTGCCAGCCGCAGTACATGTCTATCATCTTTGGAGACATCTTCTGGGCAGATGTTTCTTGCCCACTGGCTGTTCAGGGAGGCAGAGATGCCATCTATGAATTCCTCATACCTTGCATTGCCTGCTCTGTCTGGGGAGTATGTTGCAGGGCCATTTTCAGAATGAGAAAACTCGTATATGGCAGAATACATGGCCCTGAAATTTAAAAACATTTTTTTCTTACTTCTTACATTTTTTGTACAGTCGAACCTCTCCTTACTGACACCTCTATAATACGGACACCAATCTTTTACAGACAGATCTCTTGGTCCCAGAAATGCTAAAAATCATACACTCCCTACCTCTATAATATGGACACCTCTGTAACACGGACACTTAGCTCTGTACCTTTGGTGTCCGTATTAAGGAGGTTACTTGTCTGTACTTCCATGAGTGAATAGGCTAACCCTTGCCAGCTTTCAGGACAATCATATTAACATTGTTAGGGACAAAATAACTCATGCCTATTGTCCTAGAATAACCTGAAACTCCAAAGAGTTGTACAAAGTTTCTATCCTGGTAAGCTGTTGCTGTGTTCATTGTATATATATATATAAATAAATAAATATATAAATATATATATATATATATATATATATATATATATATATAACATTTTTTCTGTAGTGTACACCTACTTACATGTATGGACCCAAAACATTCAGGTCAGTTAAATTGTTCCATCAACATATGTTTAAAACTTGCCATAAACAAAAAGTTACCTGAGATCTTTCACTTCAGAATGATTCAGTTTGGTGATAAAATCTCTAGTTTCACGTGCTGCCAGACGATGTGGCAAAGGCTGGTACATAAGAATCCTGTCCACTGCACCATCCTGCCTTTCCTTTAGTTTCACATAAATTGGAAAGAAGCGGTTGGGTTGGCTGTAGCCACTCACTGACACCCCTGGGCTGTCAATGACTTGACGTGCTGACTTGTCTCCTCGTGTATAAACCCATGTGCTTCCGTCATATAACTGGATCATGCGCTCCATGTCTATGCGGCTCTTTTCCCTGGAAGCACCCAGCAGCTGTTCAAAAAACTGGGATGCTTCCTCCTTGCCAATGATGGCTTTATGGCCAGGTGTTGATTTAAGCTGCCGGAAATTAGCCCAGCTTCTGTAAATTCATCGACAAATAAAGGGTTATCCTCTTTTGCCTCCACATGCAACCTTATCGGCTGTGCACAGCCGTGTTGAAAGGCAGGGGACTTCCCTGCCCCGGGGTCACACAAGCAGATCATGTAGAGGTTTACAGTTTCTGCACGTATTCTACAGTCAACCTTGACGGTTGAGGGCCCCATCAAGCATGCCACAGTTGGCAAGACACTGGCTAGCAGGATGTCTCTTGTAGTGTTGTTGGCCTTACTAAATGTATCCAACCATTCACTTATGAAGGTTGGACAGATTTCATCCCATGGAATGCTGACTTCTTTGCCTTGTTTCCTGACTGAAGGGGCTTCAGCTGCTGTTCGGGCCCGTTTGGCTGATGGCGGAAACGCTGAAGCCATATCTGAAATGACAACCGAAAGAAATTCAATACATTGTTTATCGAGTTCCTCTGAAAGTTTCTCACCACCTCCGAGTGATAATCTACACTCTTTATTCATTTACTAATTTCCACAAGGACCTAACACATGTCAACTTTTTTAAACTATACTGATTTCTATGGAGACCGCCCCATTAATATTTTGCAACTTAATCCAAGGAATGTCAGTCATGCATTCCAATTTGTCGAACTATTTTCCTTAATTTTGTGCATTTGAATTTTCAAAAAAATTAAGCCAGGGCCCAGGTTTATCATGATCTGGACGAATAGTTTAGTTTTCTGTTTCCTTAGAGAGTACTTAGGCTAACATTAATTTTTGGTGGTTCAGCTTGTTATAAGTATTAGTTATTCCACCTATTCTTCTTGGATATGGGATCTGCAGCTGCAGTCACACTACTTAATAACTGGCCATTAATATTAACCCTTGTGAAACATAAAGAAACATTTTGTGTGTGAACATTGCACTTCCTTGAAATTGCCCTTGATCAGAAGAAAATCCATGGACAAATTGAACACGAATAAAAGAATAATAATTGCTAATATGACAGTTCCTGGGGTGTTAGGAAGAACCCATAACTGCTAATTGACTATAAATCATGACAGAGAAAAGGATGTGTAAGAAACACTAAAAATAAAGAGCTGAACACATGCTCTGGTTGACAGGATTGAAAGATGCATCAATTTAAAATGGTGTTTAACTGAAATCAATGCTTTCCCTGTTTGACGGATAGGTGACCTCATGTCACAAATTATGGTGAATAACCCTAAGAATACCAGAGATTAAAAGAGCATAAAACAAATAGTAGATCCACCAATTAATAGTGTGATTTTATGGTGGTTTGAATAACTAAGAAAATACTGTCTATGCGTAGCAATGGAAAAAAGTGCCTAACCACATGGCATGCAGTCCAGAAATTTTTTCCATACAAATCCTAATACATTCCAGCACCCATGGTCTAGTCTTATGTGCCAATCACCTCAAAATTGGTTTCTACGTAATTTTCTCATGCCCTTTCCATCTCTGTTCTTGTTGCTGCAAATCCACCAGGCTTCGAAGCAGACCTGTTTTTGACTGCATGTGTGATCAGTCTGGACTGCCTGTGTGATCAGTCTGGACTGCCTGTGCATGCAGCCATGTTGATTTGAAATGTTAAAATGTTTCTCACCCAATTTGCCTTAATTTCATGGCCATTGATCAAGGCCTGTGGAAGTCAATAGATTCAGAGAGTAAACAGTTCATTTTATTGTTGAAAATGGAAAGCAAATACCCTCCAAAACACCCAGCTGTCGATAAACTAAGATGAAAAATACCTTTAGCAGTGAAACCAAGTTTTGTGTCAATTTTGCGAAAGGAAAGTACAAACCAAGTCGTGATAAATGACTGCGAATGAAGTAGTGTACATGTACATTGTCTTTCGTATAATATATAAATAGCGCAACTTCTGTAACTCTACAGTAAAATAAACTCAATGTATTTTTTTTCAGATACACTTTACATGTCATGTGCAGAATGTGTTTAGCTCGTAGATTGTGCTGCTGTTTTCAACAGCATCAGTGGAAAACAATGTGTCATTAAGTATTGTAGTTATCGTGCTACAGATGGCCAGCTTTTCACTTGAAAGCAATTCAGTTTTCTTTAAAGTCCTCCTTAGATCTGAGAGAAAGTCATTTATTTAAATAATGAGTAAAAGGCTTCTTATCTGAGTACAATCTTTGGCTGACTATTATTTTATTTGATAATTTGTTATACTTTCCATTTTTCCGAGAAACCAACAGCATAGTATTTTTTCTTGATTTCAAATGGTTTATTTTTAAAATACAGGTTGGGTATGGGCCTACCACAGGTTTGGCCTACAATTTTGAAACTGGTTCTTATTTTGAGAAAATTCTGCCAAACACTGAATACACAATTTTAAAAAAACAAGCTCAGTACCGTGTTTTAATATTGTTTTTGTTCTGATTAACTTGCAAAGCTTTGTTTATAAAAACTTCATAAATGGCTTTAACACGCTTGGAGTAAAGGGATTTTTATAACAAATTATGTATGCAATACTAAAACTAGGCCCAAAATAGGCCACCCATCAATGACTAACACCTTACTTATTTTTTAAAAATAAAAACAAGCTGAGTAGCCTTATTTTTCAGTAAACACCATTTAAATTATAAGAACCATCTTAGTCTAGCTTGAAAAAACTTAGGTTTTTATACGCGGGTTTTTACTGTATATTCTCATATAGTCCACCAGGCATCATATGCATTACCATACAGTATGTGGGAAAATCACCTCTGAATATGAGTAATGGTTAAAAAAATGCTCTGGCCCTTTTCTGAAAACTTCCAAGGGTAAAGAGTGAGCAAAACAAACTTTAAAAAAGCTTGTTAATGTTGTAAAATAAGTACAAGTCCGGGAGTTATCTTGTCCTTTAGGAGAACAGTAAAAGTAATTTATGGTGTCCTAAATTAGTAGCAGTTGACTACGCCTTAACCAGAGAAGAGGGAGGAGCTCTAAAATCTGATCTAAAAGGAGTTTCTGCAGGAAATCTCTGCTTTTGCTCCTGACGCGGGCTCTCGTGAATAATTTACTACACATTTCAACAATACACCAACTATCATTCGGTTCGATTACTCTTTATCTTATAACTAAGATACCTTTTGATGCACTCTGACGAAAATCCTACAATACTTCAAATAAGCGGCAAAATCTCGATGAAAGCCGTCTCTTGTAAAAGCCATTTTGAATTTAAGCTTATGGTGGAACAGCCGCTGTTCAAAGTGCTTGTGGTATTGAACTGGGGCGTTGCCTGTCCAGGTTTTGTTCTTATAGCCCGAATTTTCCTCATTGAAATTTTCTTCATTTACCTTTACATATATATTTTTTTATAAACTACAGTAGGAATACACGAAAATAACACTGGTACAAATATTGGTAGTCTTTATACCAGAGCCTATATAGTAGCTTATATATATAGGCAAAGTAACATCCTTCGCTAAGGACGGTTTTCAACTCTTTTCGAACTTTTCTTGCCTTGAATAGTTTCAACTTTCCGACTTTCATGAGATGCAAAGTAAAATAACTTGAGATTTTACTCTGGCCTTCACACACGTATTTTTGGTTAAGTAAAACTAGCTTTGTTCGCAGGGTAAACTAGCTTACACTTATTAGTAGTCTGCGTGCAGCAAAAGAAATGAGACGTCAGCACACAGGCTAAAACTTAGCAGCCTCAGAAAATAAGTTGGGCGCCCGAAAATATCGCCAACACTGCAGGCGGTTTTCGCTCATAGCTCTCCCTTGACCTTCAGACCCTGCAGATTCGTATCTAGGATTTTAGTAAGTGACATGCTTCGTTTTCACTGTAGCTTAGAGATTTTTCAAAGGGCCTCTCCGAAAATTTCTGGCAAAAGGTTTAGAAAGCCTCAATAATTTCAAATTGCAGCCTATTCCCATCTGTGTCACCCTCATACAAACAGAGAGCAAAAAGATAATCTCAGAACACTAAAAGAATATATTTTTTAAGAAAACAAAATCATTATTTCTGGGTTTCCTTGCTTACAACACATCAAGAATATCAAGCGGTAATACTACAGCGCAACACGCTCCCCACCTTAGCCTGCAGCAGCGGTGTATAGCCTTTTCTGCGGGATAAGAGGAAGAGAGAAGGAAAAAAAAACGAATAGTTTTGTCGGGAAATGGAGCGCAATTATAAGCTAGCGGCGAAGCCACGAGGAGAAGGCTGCACTGGATGTGTTTCATTGTTTATGCGTTAGACTATTAAAACCTCGGTATAGAGTATCATGGGTTGATACAAACATTCCCGATATCAACAGAAAAAAGCATGCAGACTTGATTCTCGATCGTCAACTGAAATAAACAAGCGTTTTTATGATGTATGAGTCCAAGCTGACTTACGATCTATGTTATCGACAACTTAACAATATCGATCTTAGCGTATCAAACCAAAGAAATAAATGAAAATCAGACATACCTGTGTAATCTTGCCTGTTGTATTGCTGTTCCTTCGTCAGTGGTCGCTGTGAACGGAATACTTGGTTTAAGTTGAAGAAAAAAGCACACAAACGTTGGAAAATGTCGTCTGATCTGAGCGGTTGATACAGGATCAAGTGATGAAATCGATTCCGGCCTCGTGGCTTTATGTAGGGAAACTGATGACCGAGATCACACCTATTGATTGACGGTATATTTCACACTTCTAACACTAACCCATCTCAAGTATATGCTAAACAGCTTGTTTCTTCTGACTGATAGTTTATTATCTTTTTAAAATACCGTATGGCTTCGAAGTAACTTTCTAACATGGACACCATGATAATTAAAGTCATGCAGAAACGAAAGAATTGCAGTAATTGTAGGGAGATTGCGGGAAAAAGGCGTCAGCTTACATAAGGCCGAAATAGTGGTGTTCACATCGATCGCACCAAAAGGAGCAAAAGGAACGGAAATAAACCGATAGACAATTAAGTAATGGTCCACGTAAGAACTATAGTAGAACATGAACGAATGAACGGTCAAGTTAATTCATGGGTTGCACTCCTGTTTACAAGTGCTGGATTTTTCAGAGAATTTGACTACTTTCAGTACTTTTCGTTTACATTCCTTCAGCGAAAGACTTTCTTTTGAGTTTGGGGATTTAAAAAAAAAATCGCAAAAACTTTCTAAGAAAGATTAATAGCTTGTTCGCGGCTTGTTTGAGGCAAGCGGTTTATCGGTAAAAGAAAAACAATAGCGGAATCACAGCGGTTCAGGGGCACCCAACGACTGTTTTCTGTAAAATATCTGTTCGAGGAAGCAAATTTTGCCTGGAATTTTGTATAGCTCAAGAAAGGCTAAAAATTTCTGGATAACCCTGTGCGTGAAAGAATATATGCATCGATGGACTCGAGGTGTCATCGCACCTACGAAGACGCAAAAGCAATGGAAACAAAAAGAAAATGTAAAAAAATATATCAACAGTCGACTTAACCGATCTTAACTTGCCAAAGTTAATTAGTTTTCGCTAGAATATGTCAGTAGAAGGCTTACTATGCACAGTCCTTAAAAATGTCGCTCACCTAATCTGAATGCCTAAACGGAACAACCCAATTTGGTTCACGGGTGCCTTGGTGCCCGTTAAAAAAACGAAAGTCATTTGCTTTATTTAAAGACGTCCATGCATTGTATAAATACGGGACAATGCAGACTCATTCTCTTCCCGAGAGGTCTTCATCACATTCGTGACCGACGCATAAATTCGGGCTGTTTTGCAGTCTAAACGTCTTTTATAACAATTAAAAGACGAAGGGACAGCCATTCTCTAGTGTCCCCTTCATTATACGACTTGTAATAAAGCTAGTCGAGGTTTGTGAAGTGTTATTTTCGCCCGGAAGTAATGTGTGAGAATCAAATACAATGCTAACAAAAAATACATAAATTATCTTAAGGCAAGACTGGATGTATTATAGCGGCACAACAAAAATTTTTTAAAGCGTCCCAATTTTAATAAGAGGAGACCGCCAATGGCACATCGACTTTTCAAGGGCGTTCTCTCTATAATTTTGCTATGCGTCTGCTTCGAGGAGTGTTCTCCAATGGGAGATGAAGATTTGCATTTGGCTTTAAAACAAGCTATTCAACGACTTCTTCAAAGGCATGCCACTTACAACAATGATCCGGTAGAACAACGGCTGACTGGACCACAGAATGGCTTTCCTGAGCCACATTCCTATGTACTTCCAAATGCTATATTATGGGAGCCGCACCAACAGCTGCCGCACTTTTTTCAACCCGAATTTGTGTGTCCCATCTGCAATGAAGATGGTAAAGTTATCTCTTTAAAACCCATTGGTTGGAAGGATGGTCGGCTACGTCGTCAAATGCCAAGGCAAATTTACGGTATGTCTGGAAGGGTTCTGCTCATAAGTCGCGTGTATAGATGTTCTGCCGGACATGAACTTAGTGGCCACGATCCTGCCATATTAGCCATGATTAATAGTCAGGGAAGAATACCTTTCTTACTTTCACACAAAACTGGAGTAACAAGAGAGCTTCTCGATATGATTGTGTCAATGGTGCGAAATGGACTGTCATTTTCGCAAATTAACGACATTTTGCTCGAGCGAATACATATGCGTCACTTGAAACTTGAAAGTAAGTTTTTAGAAGACTTGAAACTTTACAGTGCCAGCCATCCAATCGTAATAAATTCTTCTTTCCCTGAGTTCAACCAGCAGCGGGAATGTCCCAGTAGAAATACAATTTCTGAATTTTTCCTTCACTACTATGATTTGAATGAAGATTTGTTTGTCAGAAGAATGACATCGATTTCAGCCGACGCGGAATGGCTTTCCTGCGACCACACCTTCGATATAACTAGCAGTATAGGATATGAGAGAACAGAAGATAGAAAGTGGATTCGACAGTACGATTCGCTGTTCTGTGTGATGAACGAACGAGGGCAAATTGCGACTTGGCAACTAACTCAGACTCAAGGATTTGAAAAAGTCCGTGGCCTACTGCAAGAACTCTTTCAGAGATTGTCCAGCAAAGAAACAAGTATTAAGGAATTTTACATCGATAACTGCTGCCATTGGAGAAAAAAGTTACAAGAGGTTTTCGGCCCCGATCTGGCTGTAAAACTTGATATTTTCCACGCATTTCAGCGAATAAGTTCCAAAATTTCAAAGCGCCACCCCTTCTATAGTAGATGCTTACAAGATCTACGGTTGATGTTTAGAGATCCCTCTGACGTCGGGAAAACGCGTGCAAAAGAAACTCCAGATCCAAACACTCTTTTAAAAAATGCCGACATGTTCTTGAAGAAGTGGGAAAACGTTGAAAGCGACAAAGGCAAGCCAGTATTATCAGAGGAAGCTGTAAAAGAAGTGCGAAAAATCCAGGAGCACATGAGGAAAGGCTGTTTGTCGGGTAAGTTGTGGCACAGAAAACTGTTTATGGCAGCCCAATCCGATTATACAGTTTAGTAAAACCCCGAGTACAAGAACCTAGATTTTTCCAAGTCAGCATAAACAGTCTAAACAGGTTCTAATGTAAATGGTGCTTACAAGCAAGGAAATTAGGCTAAACAGGTTCTGAAATAGGTTCTTTTTTTCTAAAGAAAAGAGAGACTCATTTTCGGTAGGTGTGATATATCCGTTAATATCAGTTATGGACAATTTTCTCCAAAATCACAGAATATGCACTTTACACCTATTTTCTTTGATTTTTAAATTTTAGTTTTAAATCTACTGATAACATAAGAATGTACTCTGAAATTCTAGCCTATACAGGTTCTTGTGTAAAGGGGGTCTAAATCGACAATTTTAGCCTAATACGTTCTTAAATTCTAGGTTCTTGAACGCGGGGTTTTATTGAAATCATACCCACTATCTTTGAACACGACATACACACAAACGGGCATCAAACGAAGCACTAAATTTAATCACAGGAATTGAAATTATTTGCAGGGAATATATTGAAGATTGGAAACTAATGCGGAGTTTTGTCGATATCAACGTAAATCCGAGGCAACACTTTTTTTTACATTTAAGTTACATTTCCTCAATTCTGATTACAGGATTCGGAGTTCAAATAATTGTCTTGAGTGGTACTGAATTTAAAATGTTTTACAAGAGTGTTTTCGAGAACTCATTAGTTGGGTTAGCTATTTTTTTGGCAGCTAAAACCAAAAGAATTTCAAACAATTCTGTATGTTTCGCAATGATGTAAACATTAACCTTTATGTAAGCCCTCGGCATTTATTCCAATGTAATACCGACGGGTGTGTTGAAACAATGTTAGCCGTTTGTGTATGTTATTTTCTACATTATCTCAATGTGCTTTTAAAAAATTTAAGGTTTGCAGGATACTCGGGGGTAATTCCCTATATGTCCTATATAAGCGTTTTAGGTTTCTTGGCCGTTGTAGTCTTTCAAACGGGTATAGTTTTTGACCAATTATTATGAACGACAGAATGAGATAGGAAACCAAGATATTATCACTCAAGGTGAATCTGACCCAATCTTAAGTTGGTGTTCACTCCGGTTTGGAACATGAAGTGTTGACTTAAAAAGTGTATGGATTTTAGATGCCAGGTCTTAAAATGGGTAGTAAGGCGGCACTTTTTGGGGGTCGTAAATAGCTTCAAGGTTTGGAAAACCGGCATCTACCAGGGTTTCCAACACACTATAGGCAGTTTTATTAACTCGCCTACCAGGGTTACAGTAGCTCATGTAAAATGACACCGAAAGCGAGTGAAAATATATTTGGTGGAATCACTAACCCCTTACTGACCGAGCGCTAGTGTTATGCTGATACCGGGTGTTATTACTTAAAAAGCGATTCTCGAGGTTGCATCTAGCTGTCAGATAGGTTTTTTTACCTACTAAAATTTTCACGTATGGATTGCTAGCACAAAAATCAATTTTTCAAGGTAATTCACTCACTAATGGAGTGCTAGGGCTATACTGGGAAAAGTTGCCTTTGCTTATAATCGATTACATTAACTCTTCTACCAGGGTTCGAATAACTCCTATACAAAAAACTTCCCAAACGAGAGTAGTAATACTTATCTCAGAGTTTAATTAACCTCTTCTCAGATTTACTGAAATCCGAGAGGGAGTTATAATTCAGTAACTCTTATTTGGAGTTAAAATAGCGGCTTCGTTAAACCACTGAACATAAACTCCTCCGAGTAATTATTTCTTTTCTGGAGTTAAATTTGCTTTGTTGGAGCAGTTATTATACCTTCTTGAAAGTTTATATGGAAAAGGTTATTAAGTCCTTCTGGCGGATCCAGACCGAGATAATGGTGGGGCCCGGTCTCATAAAAATTTTTTTCGGCCCTTTGGGACTCAGTTTGGTCTAAAAATAGGGTTGGGGGGGGGGGGGGGGTGGCCCCCGGGCCCCTCCCCTGGATCCGCCACTGAGTCCATTAGCTCTGCCAGTGTAAACTCTTTTCCCAGTAACATGTTCTCCGCTTATTGCTTGTTTAACCAGGAATCGCGCCGGGAAGAGGAACCAACAGAAATGAAGCACTACATAGGTGGATAGGTGATCTTCTTAGTGGTAGTAAAGTGGGAGTACGTCTCGCATATGCCTTGCTAATGATCATATTCGATCGCATAAACAACAAAGGGGAAAAGTCAACTTGTGAATTGCCAGAGGAAACCTGTGTACGTGACGAAAGAAGCAAGCTAACTGAATATGATCAATCCGGAACAAGGCTTTGCGAAACATCCAAGGAAGTATTTGGAATAGGGTTGGTATCTTCTGACGCAGATGAAGTAACTGAGACAACGGAATTGACAGCGAAAACTCACGATGATGATAGTCATGGTAAATTCTCTTTGAACTATTCTTCTGCAAACAATATTCTAGACAGAGCGCAAATGAGTTTGGCATCGTTCCAAAGCCTAGTAAATCTCAGCGAATCAGGCACAGAAATATCACATCGTCACTTTCCCTATTTAAATACTTCTATTACTTTGTTTTATAACAGTCATTTCAGCATGAACAGAGACACCGATGAACACGATAAACGTATAGACAACATTTTAAAGAGCTGGTCAATGTCCAGAGAACATATTGCTAAGGACGGAGATTGTTGTTTTAGAGCAGTGGCAAGGAACGTTTCCAAATTAACAGAAACAGGAGGATTAAGTTCTCAAGCGTATGAGCATATGGCTAATCTTGGTTTTGTTAATTTAGACGAGGAAAGCTTGAGCGACAGTTTAAGGGTGCTGACCGTTTCAGAGTGGTCAGGAGAGAACAGGCCACACTACGAAAGCTTCCTGACAACTGACAACTTTGACGAGGAAGTTAAGCGGTTTACCCACAAGGCTGATCAGGTCTTGTTATAGATTCTACTTTCTGCGGCATATTCGTTAATTCGCGGTCCTTTTGTAGTTTATGTCTATTTAATATACAGAGACTAACAATAATTTTCATTGCAACAATAACAACTATCAGAGAGTGGCCCTCCGCTGGGTTACTTCCCTAATGCCAAGAAATGTTTCTTGGTCATCAAACCGGAACGAGAACAGGCTGCCGGGGAGGTGTTTAGAGACACTGCTACTAACGTCACCATAGAGGGCCACAAGCACTTAGGCGCGGCTCTAGGATCTAGATCGTTCCTTGAAGAATACTGGCGAGAAAGTAGACAAATGGGTCAATGAAGTTACTAAACTCGCAGATTTTGCCATATCACAGCCTCATGCCAGCTATGCAGCCTTCACTTTTGGTCTGCGGCACCGTTGGACATATTTCCAAAGAACATTACCGGATATTGCAGAATTAATTGAGCCACTCGAGCGCGCGATTAATGAGGTTCTCATACCAGCTGTTACTGACCATACAGTCACTAAAGTAGAGCGTGACCTCCTTGGTCTCCCTGTGCGCATGGATGGCCTTGGATTTACAGATCCTGTAGTGACCTCATCTTCTGAATACAAGGCTTCAATCGAAGTTACTAATCCGCTCGTGCGGCGAATTGTTGAGCAAGAGCACCAGCCTCCAGTGAGATGCCTCAGAAATTTAAACACTGCAACTGAGCACACGAAAACAAGCAAGTGAAGAATTCCCTGTCGACAAAAGCTGAGCGAGCTGTTGATTTAGCCTCAGGGAGAACAAATTGGCGGACCGTAATTGCCCTCAAAGAGCTGGATTACAAACTGAATAAGAAGGAATTTAGAGATGCAATCAAGTTACGGTACGACTGGGAAATAACGGACACGCCCATGCTCTGCGCATGCAGTAAGTTAGTGGTCCCCAGTGGTATTTAAAATGACGCAAATTTTAGAACATTTATTCAGTAATCTGACTCTGTGGAGTTTCAAACTGGTGTCATTTGTTTGGAAGGGCGATTTAACGGAGGGTTCTTTGCGCTACCGGTTTGAGGGGCTTATATTTGGAGGGGCTTATTTTCGGAATTTTACGGTATACGATGAACGATCGTTTTTGAATCGGAGAAATACTACTGTCCTCAACCGACGGGTAGGAAAGAACCCTGGGAACGAGGATTCCGCGCCCCGCTTCTGAAAATATGGCGGATGGGATTGATCTGACAGATTTTTTCGCACGACTTTGAAATTCCCTTCTTGATCTATCAAGGAGATTACAGTTTAATGCGAGCGAAGATACGCTTGACTTTGTAAGTTTCCGTTTACAGCAAATACTGCAGCACTTGGTGCATTTTGGTGGCGGTTTGGATGGAGTACCGCAATCTATAACAGACGTTAGGCCGTTTAGTGTAAGGGTGATTCTTTCGCTTGTGCAAGGAAGTGCATTTTGCTCGCTGAAAGCCAGACAGACGAACGCTCTTGTCGACGTGTTCTTTCAATGGAAATATGGCGAGAATGCTGCTGGCTGCCTTCTTCCTCTCCCTCTGCTGTTTCCACTACCCGGCCGGCTCCGCGATGCCCTAGACGACGGCTTATAACCAAAAATTCTCCCGTGCTCCTCCCAGGCTGGACCAGCCGTATTCTGAGGCCCTTCAAGGTCTCTTGCACTTCTTTCAGCAGCAGAGAGGGCAGAGCTTGGTGACGTTGTGCTATTGAGACTTGCTGGGCCAGTAGCAGTCTGAGTCGGTTCACTCTCTCGCCTTTCCCCCGTATCATTTCTGGCTGTTAGAGAATCCTGTCCTATTTCAGTGTATTTGCCTGGCAGCTTGCATTAAACGCTAAGCGCATTCCCTGGGCACATCACCTTCCATGATCTTAACGAGCGGAGGCGACTCAGTAGCTTGCCACGTGACTTTCTACTTCTGACGGACGCGCAACACGAGGGGTGGTGGGGGGAGAGATGAGTTTTGGGGCATGGGGTCCGAGATCTGAGGTCTGAGTTTTCCAGGCCTGAGTTTACTAGACACCTCCATCAGACAGTAGTATTTCTCCAATTCAAAAACGACAGTTCATCGAATTCTTCGCCATTAATTCAAAATAAATACGACTCTCGTATATTTAAAATGCGATACTAATAATATTTAAGGTAACTTTTATTTCATAACCACGTAAAATGTCGGCTACTGTCAAGCTTTCATACGTCGTGCAGATGTATCAAGCCTTGTATATTACGCCATGTAAAATGCATGCGTTACTTAATTCGCCATGTAAAATGTATGCGTTACTTATTCCACCATGTAAAATACTTGCGTTATTTTAATTCACCATGTAAAATGTATGGGTTATTTTAATTCGCCATGTAAAATGTATCACTTAATTTTGACCCCCAAAAAGCGCCATAGTTGACATAGCGTGATTCTGTCGGTGTTCAATGTCAGGGCTTAAATCAGAGCGAGCGGTTTATTTTTCAGCAGATATTCTCTGTTTGTTAAGCCGTCCTGATAAGCCACAATAATGGCGAAACAGCTGTCGACGACTACAACCCCGCTTTGTTTAGGGTTCTTTCGGTGTCGTGTTGATGTCTTGCAAAGTTTATTTTCACGAAATTCGATCAGCTTTGCGGAATTCAATGTGTCTACTTTTCTGTACTTTGTATGAATTTGGCTGATCAGGTCTTCATATAGGTCCTATTTTCTGCGGCAAATTCGTTTGCGGTCCTTTTGTAGTTCATGTCTAATTTAATGTACAGAGAGGACCATACAACCGATTGTTGGATCAACCTCCTCCGGCTCCCAATAATTACGATTGTAACCTCTAGTCTTTATAATTGTATTATTTCTTTATGCAACAAGGCCTGTAATAAAGGGTTGAGAATCGAAAAACTTGCAAAGTGTAGGTATACGATACCAATGTTGAGATTTCGTTATTTTCAGGTTCTCCTTTTGCCAGGCTTTTATGGCATTGTTTTTTTCCTGGTGTTTTTATTTTTATTTAAAAAAAGTAAAAATAATATTAACCCTCGGACGTACAAGGGGGTGGATGCCACCCCCTTCCGAGGTTTTTCTGAGTTTTTTCCTAGAGGCCAAAACATCAGCACCTGGTGTTTTCAGTAGCTGTTCGTTCATCCCTTGCGCTCACTTTGAGTCGAGTTCAGTGATGGTCAGTTTATGTGCCTAAATGTAATTTAGGCAAAGTTAAATTGCAAGCCAATGCGGTCAGCGGTCTCCTCCTCAAGCGTACGTGATCTTTGGGGTGACCGCAGGGGCCTTTTGCTTATCTTGTGACTTACGTTGCATCTCTCCTCACGCTGGCATTTTTGAGCTGATTTTTGCGGATCTGTTGCTTAAGCGAATCGTTCCGGATTCTGAGGCGTTCAGGCTCCCGTCCAACCTTTAAGGCATCAGTTCCCAAGCTGATCTATTGGCGATGAGTTTAATTATGGTTACGAGATATAACGTCATAAGTAGGAGGTGATCAAGCCATTTTCGAGTGAAAGTACATGTTTTTTCAACTTTTTTTCAACAATAAAAGTAAATCTTGAGGCTAAAATTATTCAAAGTGCTTATTTTGTGTTATTTTTCTTCCAAGCACAAAAAAACTCACCATTTCTCGCGGTTTTAACCTGATTTCTAATTCTTGGTAAAATCCAAGATGGCGGCCATTTTTGGTGACGTCACAGGCCCCCCAGCAGCGCCACCAGCCATAAAATATACCTCATCCTGTAGAGAATATCAAAGGCTTTCCACCGAACAGTTGGGCGAGCCAGATTGTTTATATGAGGAAACGTTGACCCGGATAGGAGAGTGATCCTATTATCGAATTCATTCTCTCTTTTTGTCAACAGCAATATTCTTTATTCGTACCAATCTGCAGCAACATGAGAAAACAAAGCGTAATGAAAATCAGTACTATCTTCCAAAAATAACAAGTAACTGTCAATTAACGAATCGAAATAAAAGCTGTTGCTATCTTGCACGTCGATAAACGTCGATAAAATCACCTAAGCTAATTTATCCCTGTCTGAAGAAATTTTATCCGTGAACAGACTTTCATTTTTTCAGATTTCAAATCTCAGTCAATCCATGGGCCCCAATACCCATTTTCGAGCGCCAGTGTCTTTGCTTCTGGATCAGCGTCAACTTTGCCAGAAGGTACCTCGCCCGTCTTGTAATATGTGACTCGCCTTCTTAACGACCTTACCACTTCCGGGTACGTGCTTTTGAGGTCTTGACTCTCATATTGGTCAGCGGTGATATTGTAAAGTGCAACTCTAATTGTGCCACCAGATTTCTGCGGATAACAAAAGAAGGCAGTTGGAAGATTAAAGAAAATATGTATATGAAGCATTGTGTCTTGCCATGCTACAACTAAACATTTAACTAAACTGGATGATAAGATTTTAAATAGCAAATCGCAGCTCGTTAGTTTGTTTATAATTAATTTTGTAGGATTAAAAGAAGGAAAGTGGATATAACAGTTAATCAGCACGTCAGCACGGTATTGGTGACTTCGTGTATGCTTCAGAATTCGTGGATGGCAACAGTTCATTTAATTATGGACAATGCTTTGCAGTGGAAAAACCTCTATCCATTGGATAACGCAACTGGTCTCGTACGGAATACCCAGTTGCGTGTGGGCGAGCGGGGGGAAGGGGTGACCGACCTGTAAAGCGGGCAGGGAGGCCCTTCGGGCAATTGGGATTAAACCCAGCATGGCCTTTAGCTTAATTTCACCACAAGAAGATATCATTCTAGTAAACAGCAAAATGAGTGCCATAGCAATGTGACTGCCTCAAACAATGCAAAATTATTAGTGGTGGCTGTTGAGTTTTCTCTTAAAACCATAGATTAAAAGTTTGCGGACCTCTCTGAAAACCAACCTCCGATTAATTTCAAGCGTTTAATTGGTCTAAAAATATTTTTGGTGAAATACCCATCAGTCCCAAGGGCTCAGTAGACTGGGCGTTTCCCTCTCTGTTCCATCATGCTCTCTTGTTAATACCTTTTTCGTTTTCCTTGCTTCAGAGGACAGCTCTGGCGGTTTGTACCAGTCTTTATTGGTTACGTTTAACAACAGCTTCATGTCGCCCACACGAATTGCCGCAGTGTCTCCGTCAATATTGTGGAGAATCTCTGTTCTTTCTGATGCGGCTCCTTCAGAAATTGCGGACCATATGTTGTAGCCATCCAGCGCTGAACTATCAGAATCCTCTTCTATGCCTTACAAGGAACAAGAAGCAAGGTTAATAGCGTTTTGGTTTTCTACTAATTAAAAATGGACAATTAACAACTCTTGCAGAGCACTTCAGTGATCTAAAGGAGTGACGTGATCTAAGTATTTGTAACAATCAATGGGGGCAAACCTGCAAGATAGAGGAGGGTTGGGTACCAGTCAGTCACGTGAAAAAGCTCATTGCACGTGACTCCAGTCCTCTGCAGCATATTTCCATGAACAAAAGCCACTCCTCTGACCCCTCCCTCCCAGAGGCTCCCTTTTTCACCACGAAGAGGCCAGTTGTAACCACCATCATCAGGTGCCCCGCCATTATCAGTAGTCACAATCAACAAAGTGTTGTCCCATAAACTAAACAGAAAGTGAAGCAAAACGAATAATCTAAGTGACACATAAAAAGGTACAACTAACACGGCGAATACAAAAGGAGCTACAAGGATGGATATTATTGACGAGATTAACGGACTGCAATTGTGGATTTTGGAATCTTGATAGCATATCAGATTCTCAAAGTTCATTTTTGTTTGTTTGTAACGTTTCATATAATACTTGGGATAAATATTTGTTTGACACGAAGCGGTGATTTAGTCTTTAACAAGTTATTTCCCAAGTATTGGCTTAGGTTCAATATTTTAAGCCCTAGAAGAGACCATACTAGAACAGGCAATCAAATAAGCGCTATAGTGATTTTAATTCCGCTAAAAATGTTGACACTTACACTGTCTTCAACACAGTTTGGTCACTTTTGCCTCAAGGACAAATTTAACGAACACAGACGTCCAGTCGACAAAACTATCATTAAATCTAAACCCACTAATGTTTATGAACACTTTCTCTCTCACTCTGACAATTCTTACACTGACATGCAGTTAATCTCATTAGGGAAAATTCATTTTACACGTGACTCGGTCCGTAAGGCGAGGGAGTCACATTTGATAGATAAGGCCATGACTCTTGAACCTAGCGCCTAATGGGCTAAACTGCCGTGACGAATCATTGTAATCCATATCCTTATTAGCTTTTCTTTTCTTTTCTATGTTGTACTTCATTTCCAACTCTCCCTTTTCAACAATGGTTATTGCGACATTTCTATCTATATACTGAATTTTGTAATTCCTATCATAAATTCAGTAACATCTGTAAACCTGAAGAAGGCTGGTATGGCCAGCCGAAATATTGTTATGAAAAAAACAAAACACGTTGTTATGATCAGCTTTGCTAGTTTTTTGCTGATTAGATCTTATTTCTAGAGATCCAACGTTTACAACCAGCGGGATCTTCGTCCAAGGTTTTTGCAGTTAGTTTGTTTATCACTTTTATATGGCGATTTCGTCCAGCACAAACCTAAGTTGTATTTGTGTGGGTAAAAAATATTTGCTTTTAATGAAAAACTTCCGAAGTGAGACCAACATTTGGCGATTTACACCCCTTAACGGAATGACAAGTAAAGGGCTCCCCCGGGGATTAATATCGTATTTCCTTTTGTTTCTCTCCCGGAATTTACTTATGATCCCTGCTTCCGTACCCCTAAGTGCTTATTACCAATGGGTACTTCAAATTCTTATGGGTGCCCTAATGTAACTTTGATCTCAAATAAATGGATGTTTTATTTGACAGGTCCAGATCTCTCCTTATTATCTACTCACCCAGCTGTCTTCATTGCCTCTGTTATATTTCCTATTGCTTCGTCAACATTTTCAACCATTCCTGCATAGATTTTTCTGTCATCATCTGTGATGTTTTCGTACTTTTCCGTGTACTCGGTGGGAACTTCCAAAGGACTATGACCGCTTTGAATTGGTAGATATAAAAACAATGGTGTCGAGGCATTGTGGGATAGAATTACCTTCTGTGCTTGCTGCAAATAAAAAGCGCTCGAAATTGACATCCACTTTACTGTGTTGGGGCCAGGTGACGCTAAAATTTGTATATATATATATATATATATATATATATATATATATATATATATATTCCAGACTTTTATGTATTGGAACTGTTTGCTGTCCTGTTCCTTAATGTTTTCCTCTCCTGACTAATCAACAATAATATCTTGTCAAGTGAAGAATGATCCAGGCAGTGGTAAACGCAATTTATGCAATTGCGTAAGAGAAGCCTGAAAAAAAATTCAGGACTTTAACGGGATTTGAACCCGTGACCTCGTGATACCGAACATATGACCTGCTCCCAGCATCAGTGGCTTCATAGCTTAGTTTGCCCGGGGGGTGGGGGCACTTTAGGAATTTCTGGGTGGGGAAGTACCGCTGGGACCCTGGAACCCTTAACCTATACCAGAGCTAGTTCAGCTAACTTTTGCTACCCTATACTAGAGTAACCACCCCAAATCCTCCCCCCCCCCCCCACCCCCCTATCCTAGAGTAGCTGTTTCCCTGGTCTAGATAAAATCTTCAACCAACTGATCAGTTTTTTGAAAAATGATACCTTATTATAGACCCAAATGTTCTGATGTATATACCCTATCCTAGAGTAAACTGCTTGAAAACCATACCGTTCACGGCGGCACATACCTATATAGCCCATGTATGGCAGTACACCCCACCCCGCGCGTTAGCTGGTTAGAACGTCGCACTGGTATCGCTAGGTCACGGGTATAAATCCCGTTGAAGTCGTGAATTTTTTTCGGGCTTCTCTTACGCAATTGCATAAATTGCGTTCACAACTGCGAGGACCATTCTTCACTTGATTTCATTTCCGCAGCTCTCATACATTTGTCACAAAAAAATATGACAGTCGACAGTCAAGATCCGGAAGATTTTTTTGTGGTAAAAAGTACTACATTTCTTTTCTCCGTATGATCAGGTAGGTGAAACAGCTAAACGAAAAAAAAAAAAAAAGAAAAGAATAAATAAGAATCTATTGTTATTCCAAACCTCAGCGTAAAGATACGTAGAATAAACTCCGTCTTTATTTTCTACAGGCGTTTCGTTATCATGTAGATCAAGAATTCTGGCTGTCTCGTGTGTGTAATGATCTCCAGCGCCAAGATATATGCCATAAAATGAATCGAAGCCACGGTATCGTGGAGTGTATGACCAGCTACAGAATCCTAGATGCCACTTTCCTATCATATGTGTAGAATATCCTGTTGTGAAATAAAAATGAGTGCATTTTAAAGCTTTTGAAATATAGTTTTTAGTGGCGACCAAAGACAGTACATCTAGGCGGGTTGTAGAACCTGCAACAGGACCCCTCAGCTAAAAATGTAAAAACAAGTGTATAAAATTGAATTCTACAAGCAAGTATCTACAAAAAATCCTACAAACAAGAAATGGGATCCTTTGGTCCCACTCTTCAATGGTAATTGTTAAAATTTAATTGGCAAATGTATCATTTGTTTCCAAGTTACCAGTTAAAATCAGTGATTGCCTGTGTGTTCATGCGTAAATATGGCCCCGGGTCGGAAAAGCATTACACAGCCATATTTCGTCGATATTTGTTACTGAAACAGATTAACTTCGCTTTTACTAAGTGAATACATACGAGAAACTTACAGGTTATATAGGGATTCACGCAAGCAACATACGGATGCTAGCCTGCGTCGCAGACGCTCTAAACCTGCTATATAGACTATACAGACTGACTGTACAAATGGTTTAGACGAGTGCATAGGCCGGCTGCAACGCAGGATAACGGATGCATACGATTGTCAAGTAAGTAACATACGGAAACATTCGAATGCCTTTTTCATCTTTTTAAACAATCCTCAAGTCTAACAATGTTGAGAAATGTAACTTTAAAAAACCATGCAAAGATGTATTTATAACAAATTTTAATAATGTCTCAAAATGCAACCTAAGTGAATCATTCCATTTAGCGCAAGGTAGCGCAAAACATTTTTTTCCCTTATATTCGCATGTCATTCGTATGTAACAAAGGGGTAAATACGAAGACACGGATACATACAAGCATTATTATTATACATTGTACTAATTATCTGTCTTCTCATTGGCTAAAAGCCTACAGTTTTTGAGGGAAATCACCGCAACCTACAGATTAATTAGTTATCTTCTAGCAGATAACTGACTAGTTTCAATAACAATTATGTCAATTCAGGTTCCTTGCGACCGTGTGTTTCTCGTTATTTTCTTCAAAGCAATGTATAATAAAACTATTATTATAGATTCGGTTTTTGTGATCTCCTAAATAATCAAGGAATAATATGATTATTCCGGATATCACAAAAACCTCATCCACTATTTTTTTTTTTTTTAGTCACGCTGCGCGCCCGTCCGATCAGATACAGACTAAATTGCACTTCACTCAGTTCAATTCAATAACCATTAATTTGCAAAATGATTGATATCGATTAGATCGGGAGTGGTCGTCCCTCTTTCCATGGAGCCAAGGGCGAGCGAGAAAGTAAAATAATGCCGGCAAATTACAAATTATTAAAAGTAGGGGAGATTTAGGGGTAGAGAGAGGAAAAAGAATTGCTCTTCTTCTCACTCGTGCTGTCCATCTACTGCGATTTTAGAAAAACAGAAATAATAGACTGAACGCAGTCTGGATATCGATTTTCATTGATTGAGTACGCATTTGGGAGCAAATGGAACTAGTTAGCACAAGGTTGTTGAAGTCAGTTTGTCCTTACCTGCTTCTTTGAGTTTCTGCGGTAAGGTGGTAATGTTAAGTGGAAGTCCATATGGCTCCGTAGATCGTATAACTCCACTCTGTTACCCTACAATCAATCAATATATTCGCTTTGAAAGAGTGTTATAAAGTTAATGACCAAGCGTTAGGTCAAAAAGGCTTGGTATTGACCAAGTTCGTCTCTGAACCGAACTAAAGTTTTTTTACCCTGCGAGCAGAAGTTTCTCTCTTGCATGGCTTTTAGCGTAATCACTTGTAAATACCCCTACCCGGAAAAGAAATTATCCGTAAACCAGAGGAATGAGTTCAACGATGGCATTGAAACTGTTGGAAAAAATTGCGAGTGCGCAGCGATGACACTTCAACAAACAACAAGCTATGCTAAGAAAGCGGTACAAGTAATGGCAGTAATGCTTAATTTGCGCGACGCATTTTTACCTGTATGTATAGGGTACATTCCGGAAAGGAGAGCACCTCTGGTTGGAGAGCAAATTGGTTGTACATAGTAATTATCCAGTATTACGCCTTCAGAAGCAAGTTTATCCATCTTTGGAGTGTTGATTTTTGAACCATGAAACCCAACATCACTCCATCCTAAATCGTCTAAGACTATCAGCAAAATATGTGGCGGATCACCATGAACTTTGAGCACAAACAACGAAAACGACGAAAACAGAAGAGCAAGGATCAAAAAATGATTGGGCCGCATTTTGTAACCTTCCGGCGCTCCTTGCTTTTCGAAGCGAAGTCTCAGCGAATGAGTATGGCGCGCTGTTTGTGGGGTTTAGAGAAAGACTATCAGTTGAAATTTAAGTCTGTCACTTGTGTACATTACTCTGTCGGTTGTAAGTCCTGTAAACATTTACTCTGTCGATTGGTATATTACGCTGTCAGCTGTACGCACTACTCTGTCAGTTGCAAACATTCACTCTGTCGCCAGGCTGAACGCCATCTGTCGTTTGTAAACATTTACTTTGTCGGTTGTACAAACTACTCTGCCAGTTATGTACATTATTTACTCGGTCAGTTGTAAACATTTACTACTCTCTGTAAACATTTCACTCAGTCAGTTGTGCGCACTACCCTGACGGCTGTAAAGTTGTACAAACTACTCTGTCAGTTGTGTACATTACTTACTCAGTCCGTTGTAAACATTTACTCTGTCGGTTGTGTAAACTCTGTCAGTTGTGCACATTACGTACTCGGTAGGTTGTAAACATTTACTCTCATATTAAAAATGGGTTTAGACAGACCAGCACGACTCCTGCTGTGCGCCCATTGTGTCTTTCAAAGCCTTTTTAAAGTTCTGCTTTAACAAGCATATCTTTTAACGATTTTCCTTTTCTATAAGAGATCAAGGGAGGCTCCCTGAATATCTCTCTGGGCAACGGCTGGTTTTGTATTAAACGTTTATTAAACGGTTTTTGTATTTGTCCATAAGTTTGTTTTTCAAGTTTGGTACAATGACCGTTGAAATTGTGTGACAAAGGGTAGAATCTTTTTGTGCGTTCCCAATTTTTGTTTGAGAGCTTCCTTCCTACCTTTTTGTTTCGGGCATCCTCTAGAGATAAGGCGTGTTTTGAATTTTCTAACGTTCCCTTCAAACATAGCTTTTGAAGAGTTTGTCCTGGGAAACCTGAGAGCTTCTCCTTTGACAAAACCTTTTTTTTATAAACGCACGCTAGGTGACAACTGTTGGAGTGTGGCACTAAAATGTTTCAGTACAAGGCTTAAAATGTGTACGCAAATCGAGGATTCTTTCTTTCTCGAATCGTTCTTCCTTTGTAGAGGAGGTGAAAGGGGTTATTGGGTGATACGGGATTAAAGGGACTGGTTCACGGTAATGCGCATGTGTGAGTTCTGACAGTAGCTGATTGTTTTTCAACCAATCGGAAGCGAGTTAGATGCACGCAAGTAAATTTACAAAATTCAAATTAATTGTTCGCGACGCGAGAGTATTTCCGGGCATTTGGTTTGCTTTGATTTATCCCCATAATTCAAGTTTATTCTTTGCTACTCCTCAGTTATATGTTGCAGCCGATAAGAATAAGATTTACAGCCCTGTCCTGCTTTGAAACAAACATTTACCAACGTGTATTTTTACGAGGTCGTACCCACGCTAACAAAGCAGTCACCGATCGGCAAACAAAATTTGTAAACAAACATCTTATTACTGTTCTCTCAGTTCGCCTTATTTAGACCCTGAAATACCTACAAATACCGCCTGACCGGTGACAAAAACACACAACGTATGAGTATAAAGATTATCCTTAATTGAGCATAAATTTCAAATGCTTATCAGCAAATGAACAAATTCATTCGCGTTACATCGGGTCAGTGTTCCGCAAAACAAATGTTATCGAGTAGCACACATAAAGAAACTATATTATAAACAGAATATTCAGGCAATAATTTATTTTAAAAACATCAATTCTTAAACATATACGATCGTAAAGCAAAGATACAAGGAACATTTCAAGTGTACCAGATCGGTGAGGATCACGCGGCCTGTTGCGGTATAGGTCGGAGTCAAAAATCAAATCAAAGTTGAACGAACTCATGCCTTTAACCACTTTCCAAGTGTCGTGTATTCTTTTCGTAAGCCACACACTACTCCTAGAACCATACCAGATCGATAGGCTAAGCTTCTCTATCTCCTAAGACTCTTGAGAACGTCCTGTTGCCGGACGGCCACGATGCTCTTCTGAACCTCCATGATCAAAACATTATTTTTTGCGTCTTCTTAAAACGTAACCAGTCAAACGACACAACCACACGTTAATCACCACTACCGAAGTATAACTAGACCAGCCAAAGCGACGGATGTCCGAATAAAACGAAGGATTTTCAGTGATTGTACCGGTAATGGCGATTTCGAATTTAGTGTTGACCCAACAAATTTATTCTGAAGAGCCAAACGGCGCGCATGCGCATTATCGTGAACCAGTCCCTTTAAGTGCTTTTAATTTCGTGAAAGGCGAAAATATAAAATGAAAATTCGTGAACTGTGAGTGGTTTGCTTGTGGCGATACGTGAACTTTAAAATTTTTTATGCGATATTCGTGACTTTCAACAATTTTTTTCGTGAAAATGGAGTTTTAAGGTGGCTCGATACAGTTTTTCAGGGTCAATACCTCCCAAGTTTGAGCATAAATTACGTCGCCGTAAACAAAGGTTTGGAAAAATTGCCACCACGGTTGTATTAGATGAAGATGAAAATTTGTTTTTATCAGGGTTGCAACGGCATCGGAGTTGTCATAGCAACGAAATGACGCTATTCCCTATTTTACCTGCAGCGGTATATCTAGGCACTGGGAACTGTTCTTCGAAAATCATTCACGGGAGCTTTTTCGTCCAATAGCAGCCTCGATGTTCGTGAAGTTTAAGCGAAATCTGTAAGAGCGTTATCGAAATATTTTGGGATAAAGATTTTGTGGTTAGAAAAACGGTAAAAAATGGACAATCTTGGTGTTCGGCTGTTATCTGTAGAAAACAAAGCGTTTTTGACATGCAATTTCACCTCATAGTAGTTTCAATCTTTTTAAAAACGTGTGTGAAAGATCAAGGAGATAGCTCCAGCCGATTGCTAGAAAGAAGGGTTCGATTAGTATGTATCGAGGCGCTCTTGTTAGCGGTTTTTTGAACATTTTGGCCTACTTTAACAAATTAGCGAATAATTTTTAAACCGCTCGATAGATTGTTTAAAAAATTCAAGATTCTTGAGATTAACCTTCCTTTTATATGACCTTTTAGTTTCAAGATTATTGATATATTGTAAGGCAGTAAAATAAGGGCTACAATTCGCTAATATTTTGGCAGAAAGTTTGTGTTTACAAGTGTGAGCCTCTCATTATTCAGGGTATTGTGTCCAAGTTTCATATTTTCGTGCACAACAATAGCTAGCATTTTTGCATATTTCAAATGCATTGTTAGTTACTGCTGTTCACGTGAAAATGAAACTTCGAGACAATGCCTTGAATAATTAGAGGCTCTCACTTGTAATGACGAAACTTCCGATAAAAAAGTAACGAATTGTAGCCCTTATTTTACTGCCTTACAATATATCAATAATCTTGAAACTGAAAGGTCATATAAAAGGAAGGTTAATCTCAAGAATCTTAAATTTTTAAAACAATCTATCGAGCGGTTTAAAAATTATTCACTAATTTGTTAAAGTAGACCAAAATGTTTACAAAACCGCTAACAAGAGCGCTTCGATACATACTAATCAAACCCTTCTTTCTAGCAATCGGCTGGAGCTATCTCCCATGATCTTTCACACACGCTTTTAAAGAGATTGAAACTACTATGAGGTGAAATTTCTTGTCGAAAGCGCTTCATTTTCTACAGATAACGGCCAAACAACAATATTGTCCATTTTTTACTGTGTTTCTAACAATAAAAACTTTATCCCAAAATATCTCGATAACGCTCTTACAGATTTCGCTTAAACTTCACGAACATCGAGGCTGCTATTGGACGAAAAAGTTCCCGTGAATGATTTTCGAAGAACAGTTCCCAGTGCCGAGATATACTGCTGCAAGTAAAATAGGTAATAGCGTCATTTCGTTGCTATGACAACTCCGATGCCGTTTCAACCCCGATCAGAACAAAGTTTCATCTTTATCTAATACAACTGTGGTGGCAATTTTTCCAAAACTTTGTTTTTGGCGACGTAGTTTATGCTCAAACTTGGCAGGTATTGACCCTGAAAAACTGTATCGAGCCACCTTAACTGAAAACAAATTTTGCAGTGAAGCCAGTGGACTTTCAAATGAACGTTTTTAAAGGTCTAAAAGACTTACTTAAGACCGGTTATTTAAACGGAGTTTAGCCAGTGTTTAACAAACCGTGTTCTAAGCCAATTTCAATTTTCTAAACGCCTATATCTTAACACCGGCTATCGTGAACGTTTCATGGCAGTAACAGGGTAGTCTCTTCCGAGGAGAGGTCCAGGCACATCCACTTTATGGAAGATAATTTATTGCATGCAATGTCTAAGTTAGGATATATGTAGTTCCGTTTTCTCACTAAAGTTGTCTGTATATTCTAAATAACATAGTGCAAACAGCGAAAATAGACGGATCAGATAATGTGTCAAGTGGTCGCTTACAAGAGTTTAAAAACAATGGAAAATTATTAACTGTCAGGCCCAAAGGAAATGGTCGTTTACCAGAGGTTCAAACTGTAAGGCTTTAACGGGAAAAATTTTGGTGTTTTGGATTGGCGGTCGCTTAATTATCGGAGGTGATCGCTTACGAGAAGTGGTCGCACGTGAAGTTTCGACTGTACTCGTGGCGGAAAACGGTCAAAGTCAACTTTGAGACAAGGGAAAGTCAAATGACGTTCCTTTTGAGTTCTATTACCCGTCAGCATTAGTCATCATCAGTTTACCTTCACCTACATTTCATTGTATGTCTACCTGCCTCCCTTACTTCTCTGCACTAGTTGTGCGGGAGGCACATGAAGCAGCATCATAGGTAAAAAAACCAACGAGAGGCACTTTGGATGTTTTGATCCGAAATTTGAAAAAAAAAAAAAACTAATTGCGAAGAATTTTTGCGTAAAATTTCACTTTGCGAGGTTGAAAACTTGCACTGTTTAAAGACATCGATGGAGAGAGAATATCAAAATAATGCTCACTGTTTGCCTTTCCATTTGTCTTCGATCCTTCGAGGAATCTGATCATGTTGCGCTCGTTTTGCGAGTCGTGAAATTTAACCATGAATTTCAGGTACACTTTGTACATTATGGTTAAGAAAATTGCGTTTTTAATATGAATTTTCTTATACATGTTCTGCACACGTTTTCAGAAGGTTTAGTGCTGATTTTTAATTGCCACGTTTTCGACTTAGCCGGAGTCATGTTTTCGCGTGTCAGTACGGATTGATGATCGAATTGTGATGCGAATTTAAAAGGATAAATACATCGTCGGTTCCATAATGAAATAAAAATTTTCAAGAATAATTTTTCTGCCTATTGTTTTGTGTTAAATCATCTATAACACAAGCTTAAAACACGATAGCATCTGAGTTGGCTTGCATTTTAATTTCATCAAATGGCTTCCCAACAAATTTATGCAGAGTTTGAGCTGAATTACGAAATTCCAGAAAGACGTTTCGGTAGGTATACAGAACATACTTTTAAGTAAAAGTAACTTCTAACTTCTCAGTTTAAGATAATTTGCTTCTTAAGTAAGATGCCCACCTCTCAAACATTTCAAACTAATCAAAAACATCTTAAAACTTCTTTAAGATCACTTTAACATGTTACTCCTCTTAAATGATATGTTACAAACTTAAGGTAAGACGGGTTTTTCTTAAACGAAGACGCCAAACAAAAATAGAGGCTATTATTTTAAGACGTTTACTTTGTAAAATCTTACATCAAGACGGGAAACATGTTTTAGAAAAGTAAGAGATTACCCGTTTACAACTTACCGAGTAAATAATGTGCACAACTGACCGACAGAGCAAATGTTTACAACTGACCGATTAAATAATGTACACAACTGACCGACAGAGCAAATGTTTGCAACTGACCGATTAAATAATGTACACAACTGACCTTGTGGTGTGTACAAACGACAGGGTAAATGTTTACAACTGACCGAGTAAATAATGTACACAACTGACCGACAGAGCAAATGTTTACAACTGACCGATTAAATGATGCACACAACTGACCTTGTGGTGTGTTCAAACGACAGGGTAAACGTTTACAACTGACCGAGTAAATAATGTACACAACTGACAGAGTAGTGTGTACAACCGACAGCGTTGAATTTTTTTTTTTTTTTTTTAATTAAAAAGCTGGTTAAGAGGAGAGAAGCGGTCTCTTTCTGAAAGTGAAATATGAAGACTAGACGCATGGATAAGCAATAACAAATGATGTTGAATAATGGATGAAAGGTAAACAAAGAATACATGCAATGATATGATATGATATAAAAAAAATCATTTTCAAAACGGCGCTGACTATAATAATAATATGAGGTCCGGTTTCCTTGATTTAATATTAAAGGAACAGTATCCCGTTACTGCGCATGCACCAAACTTTGATTTTTGGACAGGATGTCGCGAAATCAAAAGATGCGAGGAGAGTAAGAGAACCTTGAAAAATCCGTTTGCATCGCGCTTGACTGGGTTCAATACGACACTAAAACTTCTCAGGATTACAGATCAATGATATATTGTTCCTGTTAAGTTTTGATTTGGGCAAAATCTGGATTTTTTGGCGTTACTTTTATTGCCGTTGGCCGGAGGACCAAAAGATTGGAGTCACTTTGATGCCCGATTGAAGGCTTATTTCTTCTGCCAGCTTCCATACAAGCTCAGATAATTGTGAAAGGAATACGCAGAAATGAAACGGCAACAATAAAGACTGTAAGAAAGAAACCATTGAGACATTGATGTGATTGAGGAGATCTTGTGGAGGGGAGCTTCGTGCAACACGATGTTTTGCAACGACGCGTTAGTAAACTTTTTTAAACGAATCTCCCTAACGGCCGACAAAATCAAACAAACAGGCGCTACATGTTTAGAAAAACTAGTGCCATGAAATCATAATATAATTTTTGACTAACCTTTCTGATGATTCATAGCGTTGAGATTGCATTTTTATTTATGTCTTTCAAACATTTGAGGCTAGAACGCGAGCAAATCAGGCAGATATTACTAGACTTGGAACAACTGACCTCTGACACTAGTTTCAAATTAGGAAATATGTTTTTAAAGCGAGCGGAACGAGATTTTCGGGTCGCGAGGAGGCCCAGCTAGCGATAAAATCGCGATAAGTCTTCGAACCGCGAGCCAAATTTTTATATAAGACGAAAGACTTCTTTGAAAGTCTAAAATATTACTTGAGAATAAAAACAACAAATCTCTGTCGGCGGTGCGGTCCGGAAGGAAATCTTGTCGAGTCAATATGACAGTTCTATTGTCTTTTGAAGAAAAAACAGATGACGCTCGCGCGTGCGCATAATCGGGATACTGTCCCTTTAAAGGAGCTATGTCACGACCTGCGCATGTGCAGCGTTTTAGGCTGTTCTGCTGATTTTCTCAACTTTCCGCCATATTGGATTTAACAAACCTGGTCGATTTTTGGCAGCAAACCTCTATTTTCTACATCTTTTGAGGACTTAAAGAGAAACTACAATACCATGTCAGTCTTTCGCCGTTTTAGTAAGCCATGGAGGCGCACGATTCTAGTCAGGTTAGTAATCGCTTCCTATCTATCGATAGATCGCCATGTCACAATGTCTCCAGTACGGAGATTTCCTGAGAGTTTTTCTTATTTTGGGCAACATTTAAGAATACTAGTCTTGACAAACTTGTCGTGTATGTTCTCTTTTGTAGCCGAATCGTATTTACTGCACATGCAAGAGCACTTGCTCGACAAAAAGAACAAGTACCGAAGTGTCATGTGGGCAGGACTGTAAATGTGGGTCTCAGTCAAAGCCGTGTCGAGACAAGGTAATCTGTTCTCGAAAGGTTGATAACATGTTGGATCTATTGTTGATTTTTATACAAATTTCTTGAAAGAGGTGCAAATTTGCAATCTTTGGAGAGAAAACGTTTGTTGTTTTAGCAAAGGAAATGTGCTGTAATCCCCACGATCTGTCCTGCAGAATTATTATGAGGTCCTGTACTGTGTTAATATATTTTTGGATAAATGCTCACCGATTGTTTTTTTTGGTATGGCAGTATACCTTGTCAGTCTACATTTTAGTGTCACACTTCTCCTCTACAAATGTAGTCATTATACTGAACAAAAATATACACTATTGTTTGTTTTCCTGATATTTTACCTCTCTTTGACAGGACTGTATTCAAACTTTGGATGAGCCAATGGTGCACAAACTGTGTGTCAGAAGTCTACAATGTGGATTAGGGAGCATGGACTACATACATAGTCTGCTAATTATGGACGATGACAATGATAGTGACACTGAGAGTGAGCATTTTGATGTGTACAGAGAAACCCCACAGGAGTCTGAATCCACTGATAGCCAACATGCTTCAGCAGTTGCGGGACCAGCACCTAACCCTTCTGCTGCATCAAACTCACTTCCCTGGTGTAAATGTAGTTTTTGTATTGTTGTGGTCAGAGAAGATGTGTTACAACATTTGCAAGGTTCAGCAAGCTTTGTCTCGACCCAGATGTGTTAGAAATCGAGCAGCAGCACAGTGATGATAACAGTACAAGGGCCTTCAGGAAGGCTGCATACAGGCAATTTATTCTTGATCGTTATGGACATCTAGGGAAGGGTAACAGAAAGGTCTGTCCTTCGTGTGTGGTCAAAACTGTGGGCAGACATTATCCTTCGCAGACAGGTGTGTACATGGGGTACAGACCCGAATGAGACAACCACCATGGAACTGTGTTCTGCATCTCACGAGAATAACTAGACTTGTATTTCCCCAGTTTGTTCTTTCTCTAGTTCTTCAGAACTTTATTATAATATTTTGTTATTTCTAAGTCATGAACGGAGTCGGCAACCATCTTTTTCATGTTTCCATTACATATCCATTTCCACCCCAAGAAAGGTCAATAATAGGCTTATTTCATGTGGAGGGTGGTTGTAAAGGCCAAATTTTAAAAAGAGAGTAGGGGGAAAACCTAAAAACCTTCACTCGGGATTATAGATTATTTTTCTTGATCCACTCCTTTAGTTTGTTACAATGTTATGCTTTTATTGTAAGACATTTACATCATTTTGTGAAGTAAAGAAATCAAAGTGTTACATCAGCATGAATTTCAGACGATTGCTGAGAGGAGATGACTCGAAGTAATCGTCTGAAATTCAGGTTAAGTTATGATTTACAAAATTTGCAATCAACTTAGTTGTGGTTGTTTCATGAACTGATTTCAAAAATAACAATGCAATGAAATTGTTGTTAGAAAATGTCATCTACAATGGAGGTCAAAAGTGTTGGGACCTTTTCAGTGATATTAGTAAAACTAGCAAACCCTCTCCCCTCCCACCCCAAATAAAGTTGAATTTTGAGCAAATGGGTGGAATTGACTGCTTTATTTGGCCACAACATTGCTGGGGGGGGGGGGAGTGGGGGGATGACGGAATTAGCCCAAAGCTGATCAAAAAATTGTCATTAGGAGCAGAGTCCTATGTAACAGTTACTTGGAAGGGCTTTTTCACACAGTCCCAAGTTCTTTTCTCCTTCATTGTAGTTCTTTGTACTATAATACAGTAGCCTGCAAAGAAAGTAGTGTCCCATAGCCCAGGGCCTATGAGTAAGTCAAGTTTTTTGAGGAATTCACATGACAGAATAACAGTGTTAAATCAATTCTGCTCACCAAAAGTGTTGGGGCTAGTTGAAATGACATCTGGGCTACTAAATGCTACCTTCAGCTTCCCGGAAGCTGCGAAACTGACTTTCTTTGCACTCTGTACATGTACGTAAAGTATGCAAACATTATTTGTACCATTTTATTTCGTACATCTAAACTTGTTGGTGTTAATAAGGGCTGTTAAGTCAGTGACTGACTTGAACATCTGTAGTGGCCGAGCCACTCAGGCTATCCTCGGTGCAAAATTGCAATCACATAATCATTCATTTTAACATACCCCCCAAAACAAAAGAAAAATTAATAACCTTTCAACTTATAAATAAACATGAACAAATTACCCATTATCAGCAATTACAGCAAAGTGAGCAAGACGATTGAAAAAGACACATTTCAGCCTTTAGGGCAATATCCTACTGATGAAAAGTTCCAACTTAGTTTTAGATATTTTGAGCAACAACAATTTTCCGTCTGTCCTCTTTGAATTTTTATTACTACTTGAGGAATTCTCTGAATGATCTTCAGTACCAGATTGAAATCTGCTCTTACGTGCCATAAAAAGTTCCTTTGAAGGGGGTGCCTGTTTTTCAGCGATGGTGAGAGCCAGCAAAGCAGGGTCGCCTTCATTCAAAGACAGCCGTCTCGTAACACTATCAGTATCTTCTTTTCTCATGTTAAAAATCTTCACCATCATCACTGGAATGTACTCAAACTTTTTCTTGACTGTGTAAATTTTCACGTCCCAATCATTTGTTCGCTGATTGTACTTTCTGGTTACTATCTGCTCTCCTGCTTTTGTTGTTGCTGCTTCAAGGTTCATATGGAAATTCCAATAAATGGCTGCAAGCTGTTTGCATGCTTTGTGAACTTTGTTACTGTAACACAAGTATGATAACAAAAAGATTACTATTCACAGTCCCTTTATTATTTTTGTTTCATAATCTGCATTGTAAAATCAGTCTCAATAAAAGTCGTTTCAAATTTTGGAAATTCTTCCCTTTATTGCTGAGTAGTAAGTGCAGCTGAATCCCAATCTGTTAGGTTAGGTTCTAGACTTGATCTTACCAGTCACTGGTTTTGAACCATAAAACTGCCACGCTTTAATAGCTAGCTGGTTGCAGCATGCCAGGTGGGATTCTTTCTTGTCATGTTTACATGTACATTGTCTATATATTATTATTAGTTCAACTGGATCAAAAAGGTCTCGCATGACATTTGACGAAGTGTCAAATTTTCCTCGTTTCACAGGCGTTAACATAATAAACAAACCTGTAAGAGCATCGTTTTGAAGTATAAACCACTGAAAGGCTGTTGGCACACTTGAGTTTGCCTGTGTGTCTGCAATCAAAGGTAAAAGAACCACTAACCATGAAAAATTTATTGTAATATAATGCATGCAAGGCATTATTGCCATGGAAATGAATGGAAATGCTACTAGGATTAGCATGCAGTCTCCTTTTTAATGACCAATTTCTATTCTCCAAGTAACTGCAAAGAACTGTGATACATTGTATGACTCAATAAAAGTCTCCAGAGACACCACAGGAACTGCAATAAATTATGAAAAACTGGAAAAACAATGTGCATTATCTTGGATGACTCTGGTCAATGCTTAATTAAAAATTGATCAATAAATGAATCAATCAAAAAATTTATCAATCAATGAATATATTAAAAATTAAAAATTAAAAATATTAAAAATTAAAATTAAAAAAAAAATTGAATATCAACATGCCAAGAACTGGTTTTATTTAGTTGGTAGTAATATCCTAAGTAAATAAGCTCCCACATCTTGAGAGCCAAAGATTAGACATAAGGGTTGCCTCTCAGCCAGTGTCACATTTATTGGCAAGAATGTTGTCTCAATAACTAATAATTTCTCAGGAAAAACAATCATTACCAAGGTTTGGTATTTTACCTGAATCGCACATAATATTTAAAACTGTTAAGAAGCTTTGGTTCCAGGATAATTTTCTGGAGGGCCGCAAAATAATAGTAATGTGAAGGCATTTATTCAATCTAGAATCAAGTACAGCTGCAGTCTCACCTTCAATGTGGCTTCGTTTTGAGGAAGGAACTGGTTTGTGGATGATGCCTCTCTCCCTCCTTTTTTACAAACGGTAGATGCACTATCCCTGTAAAAGAAAATAGATACATACATTCAAAACAACTGATTAACTCAAAATAAGACCGCCAGCAAACAGATTGAACAGACATTTTATGCATTTACCTTCTTCTTGTCTCGAGCGATAGGAGATGGGCAGCAAACGTGGAATCGTTGTCGTATCCGCACTTGATCCTCGTAGAAACCCAAGATTAGAAAAGTGTTCCATCCAACGAAATCCTTTTACGAGTCTTACGCCAGAACTGAAGCCTCGCTGAGTTGCTAGCGAAGATTTTCTTGCGGCCGCTTCCTGATTGGC
>OZ037781.1:8698403-8715903 GCA_964035525.1 Porites cylindrica | reverse complement strand
TGTTTCAGGAGCGCTGCTTTTCTCCTGTGAGTTTTACTTCTAGTAGCAATTTTTATTTCAAAACTATGTGGCCAGCCTATGTCCATCAACCGCTTTTTGAAATCTGAAATACTTCCTCAGAGGAGTTTGTTCGAAGGATACTCAAGGCCAAATCCATCGGTCAAATCCATTTTAACATTTGGTGGGTGGTAAGAGGTGAAAATGTATATACGTCTTTACGTCAATGATAGCTTTGTCTCATTTTTCGTTGAATGTTGTGCCTTGGTATACAACGGGGTATAAAAAGATTGTCTCAGTGTCACATATTTCGGGCGTAAATTTCATGGCCAGTGGAGAAGTAGGGTGAAGTAAGTTTACTTGTTCCGTGAATTTGAAGAAATCTACCATGTCTGGTTTACTTATGTCCCACAGGGAAAAAATATCATCTATGCAGCATTTTCAAACAGTTGGTTTAAAGACGGTTTTGCTTAAACTTTGTGTTTCAATATATGCGGCCATGAAAATGTTGGAAAGGAAACTGCTTATGTGCTCATCGCGGTACTGTGGTTTCTTACTGATAGTGCTTTCCATTAAACTGGAAAGAATTTTCTTTCAGGATTAATCTAAACATTTCTCGGACCGAATCATAAGAAATGTTCAGTTTTTTCAGCTTTGTCTTTTCAATAAAATATATAAAGTCGGTAGCATCTTTAAGGACTGTGGCTTCTGTGATTATGATATTGGTTGTAGTAATGTAGCCGTATCAACAAAAGGGTAAGTTCTTTCTGTTAGACCATCTGATGAATCATAAATTTAAAGAGGTTACTTCCTAACGGCTGGAAAAAAATGCAAAAATGCTCTTTTTTTCTGAAACAAATATTGATAATGTCAGCCCATGTCGGTAGTCGGTTAATATTTTTCCTGTCGGTAGTCGGTAATTTTTACTCGTTTTGTCGGTAGTCAGTAATATTTTTAGCCCTTTGTCGCTAGTCGGTTAACCCCATTCACACCCTCTTGTATGGGATGTCAACGGTTTTTTTTAAAAGGAGCCGTGTCACGAAATTCAGCCAAATTAGGTAACTACAAAATGCCCGTTAAATTAAGAGAAACGTAAAAATAACCGCTTAAAATATTAAAGGAAGGTTAAAATAACACAACAGAAACAACAGATGCCACGGATGGGAAAACTGAAGAAGATTGAAACGTATTGAAATTACGGTTTTTGAAAACTGTTCAGCCTGACAGTTTTTCAAAGTTGACCCCTGCTGCTTGCAACTTAAGAAATAATGCTCAGGAGACATATTTGTTTGCCTGTTTTGTCATTTACCTGTAAATTCTTTGCTTAGTTTAAGTTCCATAGCGATTGAGGTCGAGTAATTGGCAAAATTAAACAAAATGAACTGGACTGCCGTGACACAGCCCCTTTAAAAGAAGGGAAAATGTTATGTTTTCAAATAAAATCGACTTGCCTTATTGCCTTGTTGTATTCTTTGTTGTTTGCCCGCGTCTCCGGTCGTTTTGAAGCGTTTTCGGCGAGTTAGCGTGTTTTTGGTGTTCCACTGCTAAGATAAAGACAAGGCAGCACAGAGATTTCAGGAGCAACCAGGAGTGTCCGTCGCTCGAGGAGAATAATTCCGCTGGAAAAAATTACCCCCCGGCCTCAATTCCTCCACACATTCAAAGCAGAGATGTTGCAGTTCCATGTCCATTCACTCGATTCGCAATACCTCCCACAGATCGTTCACTAGCGATGCTTTTATCTCTTGCTCGATCGGCTTCCCAATTTCGAATTGGGTTCGTCCAAACTGCCGTCACAAGAGGATCATGAGAGGTACCCTTGTTACCAGGCCCTTACTCCATTACTCAATTCTCGTCCCCCGTCCCCAGAGGCCTCGATTCCAACGAGAGCGCGGCCTCTGGGGATGAAAAGAGGCGATTCCGGAATTGCGCAGGGAACTAGGGCGAGATTTTTTTTTTAACTAATCGATAAACCGTTTAAATCGATAAACATTTGACCAAGTTTGGTGATCTTAGGGTGAACAGAAACCAAGTTATAGACCTTGAAACATGGTTCAAATCCATGGTTCAAAATCTGTATAATGTTGAAACATCGTCCCCCAAAACCATACAAACTCTTATTTTTTTTATCAGTTTTGTGACAACTGTAAAATCCCGTCATTCAGCTACCATTTGAAAGAGGCTGAGACGAAAATCACGCATGTTTGCCCATTTCTCAGAGTATCACAGAAATCATAAAAAAATGTAAGAGTTTATGTGGTTCTGAGGACGCTGTCTCAACATTAGGGCCTTGCATACGGCGGCTGAGCTCGCAGTACGAGTGGCAGTCAAAACTTAGGTGTCCTGACAAAACGATACGATAACAGCCTTTTTCTTCGCAGTTAACAAAAATAAAGACAGTGCGTAAGTTGCTTTGGCCTCTACTAGTAGTTAACTTGAGTATTCCGGGTTTAAGTTGATGAGGAACAGCATATTTTGTTCAAAATAACACAACTATTATCCTGCCTGCCGATACTCGACGACGAACAACGAGCGAGTTGCCATGCCGAGCGCTGGCGACCCATTTTTGGCGCCAAAAGAGAAGCTTAGAAACACAAAATGTCAAAATGGTACATATTTTTACTTATTGTAAACTGTAAAAAATTGCGATAAAACATTTCTTAAAAAGCGACGACGTTTCGACGTTAGCTGAACGTCATTATCAAGTCAAAATATGTTAGTGATTTTTGGTCTATTGATAATGAAGTTCAGCTAACGTCGAAACGTCGTCGCTTTTTTAGCAATTTTTTTTAATCTTAAAATGATTTTAAGAAATGTTTTATCGCAATTTTTTATAGTTAAATGCTTTTCAAAATCACTTCTTGTTCGTATTGTAAACTGGTATGGTTTTTGAAGTACTGTTTAAAAAACGAGCAGCAGTGCTTTATCGGGTTTAAAAGCACGAGGCGTAGCCGAATGCTTTTAGACCCGATAAAGCACGTGCTGCGAGTTTTTTTAACAGCTTCAAAAACAAGCCGGAAACGCGTGTCCATAGGCAATTAAAACAATTGAGTTTTTGTGCAAAGAAGAAATTAGCATATAAGAAAAACAAGTCGACCTAATAAGCAGTATGGTAATTTTTAAAAGCATACCTTTTTCCTTCGCTCCTTATTCTTCGTTGACGCCGGTCGAAGGAGGTTGGCTAAAAATGCCGCCTAAAAGAAAGTTCAGAGAATTTTTACAAACTGCGCACCAAAGAAGAAAAAGCACTGCTGATAAAACCCGTTCCAAAATGAACACGATATCAGGGGCACCCAACGGCAATTTTCGGGAAAATATCTGTTCGGAAGACGATTTGAGATCTAGATCTTTCGGAGCATTTGTTGTAAAATTTCTTGCTTGCCTGCCGCTCCTAGGATTTTCGAACATCCACAAAATGGTATAATTACCCATTTTTAAGGGATTTTGACCCTAAAAAAGGGCACCTAGAATTTTCGGGAGCCTTTTCCTGGCTGAAATTTTCGAGAAGGTATGTTTTTATCC
The DNA here is from genome assembly GCA_964035525.1 of Porites cylindrica. Taxonomy (NCBI): domain Eukaryota; kingdom Metazoa; phylum Cnidaria; class Anthozoa; order Scleractinia; family Poritidae; genus Porites; species Porites cylindrica. The sequence continues at coordinate 8,712,384 of OZ037781.1, read as the reverse complement.
CTATAATTTTCGGATCAATAGACTTTCAGCTAGGAAATCCGAACAGATGAAAAGTTTTTAGGGGATAAAAATATGCCTATATCTACCGTTTGAATACTAAAATACGTTCAACAATGCTATGTTAAGTGGTTTTGAACTATATCCTCGTTTGGTGCCCCTGACGATATGTCCCAAAGTGGTCTTTTTATATTTTCGCACAGTGACAAAATGCAAGGCTGAACAAACGAGCAGCGAACGAAGACGCAGCGTTCGACGTGGAACTGGACAAAATCCAAAGTCTAGATACGAACATTATTAACATGACGTTGAATTTTTGGTTGACAAAATTTACTGAAGACGTCTGGAAGGAGGATGGCTGAGATTGCGATGAAAATGATTAGGACTATTTCTTAAAAATCACGAGTAATCTTTATATAAAGATCACTAGTGATCTTTATATAAAGATCACGGTAATCATATTATCATTAATAATTCAGTGGTAAATTCATTGTTTATGTATTGTTCCCCGATTTCCCCCGAGACCGAAATCAAAACCCTCTCCGGGCTTTTCAGAATGATCATTCTATACCGGCTATAAAGATGCAAGCACGTGACTGATTTCTGTCATCTGATAGGATAATAGGCTCATGAATTATTTATGAGTTTTTGAAATGTAAATCCCTTTTCGTGGATATTTAATACAATTTCCAGTGAAAAAAGTTGCCTGATTTCGAAGCCTTTCCTGACTCGTTTACTTGACGTCAGGACACTAGATTTTTCCCGCTTGCTGAATCCTGATTGGTCAATTCAAATTTCCCGCGCGCCAGCTGTATGCAAGGAGAGAAGTTTGAATGGATTTTTGGACCACGTTTTGAGGTCCATAAGTTGATCTCTGTTTACCCTAAAGGCATGAAACTTGGTCAAATGACTAATCTCAACGTGATCTTTCATGCAGTGGTGTCAGTGTTAGGACTGGTTAAGATATGAAACTCGCCTACTGGCCGGTGTATGTTAAGCGTACATCTGTAAGCGTGCTGGACTGTGGAATAAAGATTCGCGAAATGAAAGTCTTCTGACATCTTTCTTGCCATTGCAGACAGGGCTGAATAACGTCTGCGCATGTGCGAGATCTCATGGCTCCCGCTAGCGCCAACGGCCTGGGCACCATTAAAACCTCGAAAAAATGGCAATTTCAATCCCGTCCAAGAACCGAGCAATGGCCTCGTCAAACCGCCTCAGGCGACCTTGTCGTGTTTCTCCAGCTAGTGTTCGCTTAATACCTAGCAAGCCCACGCACTGGGCTTTGCATGTGCTCAAAGAACAATAGGATGGACGTAAATAAAATCCAAAACCCGGCGTAACTCTGATGTCATCTCCCAAATCCTCGATAAATCTCTCGTGTTTACGCCCTGTTTTCACCAAATGTACAAGCTTTAAACCCCAGTGTAAAAAAGGTATGTGCCGACCAATGGTCGAGGGAGCTATTGTTAAGATTTCTTTCTACCGTTTTCAGTGTGGCTCTACCTTTTCACCATAAACTGGGCACCATACGAAAAACGCCGCCATTTTTTCGAAGTTTGGTATGGTGCTCAGGCCGTTGGCTCCAGCGCGACCCAAGAGATCTCGCACATGTGCAGACGTTATTCCGCCTTCCTGCCAATTGCAACCCGAAAATTGACACAAATTTTCTCAATTTTTACCGAGCGGATTTCGTCTCACAGGAGGGAATTCTCTGGGCACATCTTTGAGAGTGACCGAGAAAAAGCAATTTAAAATCTTCGCTTTTGCTTGAACTTTAATTGGTAAAGTTAAACGGCTCATTGGGATCCAAACGGACACTATCATTATTATACTGATTACGCAAAATATTTTATAAGCCTATGAAGTTTTCTTTTACATGTAACAGTAGCGCTTGATAAAAAAAAAAAACAAACAAACATCGAAAGTTTCGTGTTCAAGAGTAGCTTTCTAATTTAATTATTTAGCTAAAATTTGACTGCTATGTAATAAATAAGAATTCGCTTGCAGCGCTGTCTTGTAACCAACAAGTTTTATGGAAGGTAATTACCTTGAAAAATTAAACTTAACCTTGCATGTACAGTAATTTCTATGCGCACGTTTTTTTTTAAGAAGCACTTAAATTAACTGGGTATGTCGGTCAGCGGAAAATGTTTTAGACCTAGAGTATTCAATATGGCGGACTGAGATACTGAGGGACGAAGGACTTAAATTTGTGCGAAAAATTATCTGCCAATGGAACGAGGAGACGAGAAGGTGAAGGCTGGACAATCAGGGGCGTAGCCAGTCTTTTTGCATAGAGGGGTTCCTACTGTTTATTGCTTACCTAATTGACAAGCGAGCGCCGGAGGCGCTCTTTACTAGGAAGGGGCGAGGGGTTCCGAGAGCATGCTCCCCCGGAAAATTTTTAAATTTTGGGTCTTCAGAAATGGCGTTTCCTTGATTCTGAGCACAAATTTCCAATGATTTCAGCGCCAAACGTAGTTAGCATTTCTAAGAGGAGATTGTAAATCTCGTTTTCTGAAGAGGTCCACCGTAATAGAATTAAAAATGGGTAATATAAGAGTTGTTTAACATATATAAATTAAATTGTTCATCAAATGCTGTAGACTTGTGTTTTACGTTCACTCGGCTAGGATTTCAGAAGAAAGGAGGTGCCGTGGATACTTCCGTGCAAACATGTCGATATATGCTTTAATACCATAATAAACGTTCATTAGCGCAACGTACATGCCTGAACTGCACTGTTGGGTAGGTCGTGATCCTCGTTTAGCCACTTACGCCGCCAACGGAAAACACCCACATCAAATGAAAACCTGGGGTGATGGTAGGTCATCTGCATTGTACTGCAAAGCAGCTTGTCAGCACAGGGTTTCCTTCTCGAGAAACTAGCTGGGCCGGAAGTAGGCACGGGAGGCTCGTATGATCCGTCCAATTTATGCACCCTCATAATATTGTAGCCCGTGATATAAATAATACCTATTTTCATAACCCAAAAGGGGGGTCCAGAACCCCTGGAACTCTCCCCTGGCTACGTCCCTGCAGTCAATGCTGCAGGGCGGGACCAAATTTATGCATTCTCAGTACATCTGTTGACATAATGCATGATAGAAATTCGACGTTTGAGTCGGTGTCGAGAAAATGAGAAATTAAAAGTTGCTCAAAATCCGTCACAGACTTATTTTGTAAAATTTTGGCTCTGAACGCGATTTATCTTTACCAATCACCTGTGAAAATTTCATTATAGGTTTTATGGTAAGTTTTCGAGCAATCCTTGATTAAACGCGTGCTCATGTGACGCCATGTCTTGCGTACGAGAAAGGAAGAGTAAATTGAGCTCTTTTTTTATCGTTGTTTATCGACCTTTTTTGTCATATTTTATTGGTCCTAGGCTTAAACACATGTTTGAACGGAGTTTGAAACTATCACTTAATATACTTAATATACTATCACTTAATATATAGTTATTTAACGCCTTTCTTGCGTCATTTTTGATCTCGCAATTAATACGTCTGGCAAGCAATCGTAGTGAGTGCTACTGAGACTCGGAAAAGCTGTAGAAAGCCTCCGTAAGAGTAAAAATTTTCCACAAGATCACCCGAACAAAAACCTAGCTTGTGTACAGCCGCCCCCTTCCCTAAAAAATCGGGGAAAGAAAAACAGGATCAGCGATGCCGCTACACAAACGTCTCTCTCCCTTATATTTTTCAGGAGAGAGGGTGCTTGAACACAAACTATCTAGGCGCAAAAGAAAAACAACACTTCGATGTCTCTGACCCCGATGCCGAAATGAACTTTCAAACAGACTTCAATATTTACTACTGAGGAGCCGGAGTAGTTTAAATTTCACCCTTTGGTGTGATCAAAAGGCAGAAATGTCCAGGAAAACTAATTAAACTTTGGAGGAGGCCGGAAGAATCCCTATCGGCTATAGGAGAAGAAAGGAAGAGGAATAGATGTCAGAACACACTTGGACCATGGTGGCTGAAGGGAAGTGTATAAAGAAGCGTCCGAGTGATAATTATAACAATCAAAGCTTCGAGAAAGAATTAGCCATGAGAAATGAAATGGACAATGAAGAGAAAATTAAAGATAGCAAGATATGATAAGTATAAGTACAGTAATAGCCCGCGTATAAGAACCTGAATTTTTCAATCTAGCCTAAATAGGTTCTTATATAAATGGTACTTAAAGCAAATTTAGGCTACCGAGGTTCTTAAAATAGGTTCTTATATTTTCATATGAATTTCATCTGAATATACTATATATATTATAAATATCATCTCATAATACAGTATAAATCATTTATTTATACCATAGAGCAATGCCTATAGGCAGTTCAGTGCAGGTACAGCATATGTCCTTAACAAAACATAACAAAGAAACTTACATTACATTTAATTTTGTGATTTTCGCAGAGTTGGAGATGGCAAGAAAGCTTTCTTTGATACTGTAGTAGAGTACACTACTTGCAAATACTTGGGGAATTATTTGAATGGCAAACACAATAGACATATAACATGGTACTTAAGCTTGAAAGAAAAAAAAATTATGTCAAGTTACTTTTAAATAGATGATGATCTTAATACAGCAGTTTCTACCTATACACTTTTACAGCAACCCCACTGATAAGAACCTAACTTAAAATTTTAGCCTAAATAGGCTCTTATGTGAAGGGGGCTTAAAATGAAAATTTTAGCCTAACAGGTTCTTAAAACCCAGGTTCTTATACGTGGGCTATTACTGTATTCAGGGAGACCAATACGCCGGAGACCGAAAAGGGGTAGTACACAAAGTATAAGATGAGCAAACTGAATATTTCTAAACGCACGGTTTAAATTAATAAACAAAACTTTTGACTCAAAGTTAATTTCCCCTTCTCTTTTAGGCTTTTCTTCTCACGGCGATTACTGACCACTCTTTCCTAGCCTTGTTGTTAGTCTGCTTGTCACCGACAGCAGAGATAAATGCCTGCCTTGCTTGCCTACCTGCAACAGTATCTTTCCAAGAGTGAAGTGCATGGGACTTCGTTTCAAGGTATCTTTGAAGAAAAAGGCGACACATCATTCTAGAGCCTTTTGATACTTCATCACAGCGAAGTGCTTTAAATGGTCGTTTAAATTTGCATTCGAACAGCACGACCTATCTAAACCAGTCTCCTTCTTTTGAAGATGATATCAATGTCTGTGGCTTTTGAACGATCCAGAACTTTATCATTTGTGACGTGTGATCTCAATTTATCTTAAGAATGGATCTAATGTGCAATTGTTAATTGGTTCTAAGTAGTATGAAATGATGGCAATGGATATACGGTTAAGCTCTTACTTCCGTACGTGATTAGGGGGACAACACATTGACTGTATTCTTTGAGTCTGGGTCATGTTGTCAAACGCCTATTTCTGAGTCTTCCTAGGCCTATTACACACGAGCCGGTTTCGGTAGGTGAGGCTATCTCGTCAATTAACTTGCAGTCTGTGGTGACATAGCAGCCAAGATATTTGAAACGATCTACTTTGTTCAACGTAGTCCAGCTATAGAGAAATCAGCTTGTTAGTGGGCACTCAAAGTCCCGTTTTCGTTATAATAATCCGAAGACCCATCTTTTTTTTAACAGACTGCTGTAGACGAAAGCATCATTGCGTACTGAATACATAACGGCAATATCGTCTGCATACTAGACTTCTCTTTAAATATGTGGTGAGTGTCTTTATCTTATGTGATAGATTTCAAGCGTCGAAACCTAAATGCTATATGATAGGCTGATGTTGATAAGAGCGAGGTGCAACGTAATAGCAGTTTACCTTCCAAGAAAAATAAGGGACTAGTTTACAAAGTTCAAACGTATCGCCATGAACATCTGAAGATACTGATGGTTCCCAAAGAAACTTCATATTCCTCGAACAAGAAGGGGTATATATCTTACCATAACAGCCTGAAATGTTTAGATAACTATTGTTAGTTACATTTTCAAACTTTTAAAGACGAATCTCGGAACGAAGTTAGGTTCCCAAGCTCTATCAACATCAAGGACATCAATTCACACCCTCTTTTGGGGTAGCGGCAAAGCTAGAAAAGCTGGTGTTGGCTTTGACATCTCCATTTAACCAAATCATATAAATCCGGTTCCTATAAACAGCAGCTTGACGACGGCCGGAGGCTCCTCTCACGTAGAGAGACTAACACTATCAAGCACAAAAAGCTGCAAACCTTAAAGATAGGAAGAGCGTATGTGAAATCGGCGAGATGTGAAAATGGGACTTTAAAAAACTGATCTCTTCTGGACTCCTGAAAACAAGAGACGGAAAGGTTCTTTCAGATGAAGGGGAAGATGAAGTATCTTGCCTTCTACGCCATCCCAGACATCTCAGAGGCGGAAGAAGACCTTGAGATCTGTCTCCATGATCTAACACAAGATGAGGCCCAAAAGATATTGATAGCAAAGTTCCGAGTAGGAAAATATTTGACGAAGACGCAATCTATCTAGTTAAATCTGAAGCTTAAAACCGGAGATCCCTAAAATCCGTTGTCATATCCTCTAAGGAGAGAGAGAAGAACGGTGGCGTAAAGGAGAAAAGTAAATGGGACTTGTGATCAAAATACCAATTAAAGCTACATATGCAAAGACAAACTAACTATTACCCATTTAAAGACAAGATCAAATAGGCGAAGTCCTGCAGGGCCCATAGCTTTTTTAGGTCTTTTATCTGTAAATCAGATGCAATAAAAAGGAAGTGAATATTTAACAACGCGAAAGGGCTGGAGCTTCAGCAGTAAACTCGATACCTCTGAGTTCGAGAGCAAAAGACTTAAACGCCTTTTGAAATTCTGGTAATGTTGGCAAACATTTTTTTTGGACCAGGGAGTCACTGATCTGCCTATGGGCTTTTTTTCATCACCATCTTTTTTTTCCAGGCAAATTGGATTGGGATCTCGCAAATTGTGTGAATAAATTTGGTTATGCCGACAAGGGTTCTGTTTTTTTGCAAACCGCCATGAGCTCTTGTTTGGCGAGAGCTTAAGATCGGAACGTTTTAGGACGGTTGAGCCAGAGGAAGGTAGAATGATTGTAATAGGAGATGAAAGTAATAGGAGATGAAAGTTAAAGTTCCGAGGTTTTATTCAGGTTAACTTGCCGGCGGGCCAGTCCTTATTTGTTTTCGCGTTTACCAGGCGGGCGTGGAGCGCGAGATAGGGTGCCTGTCGTGCGCTCCACGCTCACTTCGTACTTTTCCACAGTTAGATGAACACTTAAAATATTAGTTGCAGTTACACTTGCCCTCTTCCCAAAAGGCTCCCCTTGAGGAAAGAGCTTTGGTTGGGCTCACTCTGGGCTGGGATCAATTTCTTGTTTGCGTTTACACGCTGTTTATTGCCCACGGGGAAGAAAAACTTGGAACCCATTTCGCGGTAAGTAAACACGAAAGAGTGACAAAAATCGTGGAACGTTTTTGACCATTTTGACCCTTTTAATTAAACCTCCACATCAGTTAAGTTTAGCGATAGCGATTCAGCACTTGATTTCAGACAACAAAGGTGTCCTTCATTCACGTATTATCCGGTGCTTGCAGCTGTTGTCTTTCAAAAAAGATAAATTGTCGCTTGTTAGTCAAATTACACTTGGTTCCAACGACTTCTTAAGGAAAGAATTCTGGACCACTGATGGAAAGAAAACTTCCGAGAGTCTCAACTAGCTTTTGAATTTATTAAACGTAAAAACATTCACAGCAGCGCTTGAAATCGTGTTGTGTTAAGTCCAGTTGTCGGTAGGATTTTGGCGTCAATATGAACACAGCACGTAAACAACACATGATTTCTAGTGTTGGTACATTTCACTTCCTCGTGATCGGTTGAGTCACTTTGGGGTCCCATTAACCCATAGATCTTACCTCGGGAACTGTCTTGGGGAATTCTATTATTCTTTTTGACGTATGCATGGAAATTTCCCTGAGGAAATTTCCCTGAGGCAATTTCACTTTGGGAAAGTCGGTTTACACACAAAAAGTCGCCTCCCCATGTGGGCAAGAGCCATTTACCCAAGTACAAAGGCTAGGGTAACCGCACCTATTTTTTAGTGAATCATAACTGATGTCCTTATGTGATAACATTTGTTAGGATTACTGCTCTTTATACAAAGCAAGAATTTGTGGTTGTGTACTATTAGAGTGATTTTATTTGATCCGTGAAACAGTATCTAACAGCAAGTACCATATAGTTGCAAAGTAAACAAAACAAAACAATAAAATTAGAGTGTAATACTGCGAAGTATTCCAGTATTTATTTCACGGGTTAAGTGAAAACACTCTAACTTCAATAATTTTGCCCTATAATAGCATCCTTATAGGCAGGAGCATTTGTGCGCTAATAGAAATATGTTCCATGGTAAATCCTAGTTAAGTTTACCACAGCTTTAGTGTAGGAAATGCCATTTACCGTGGTTTATGTAAGCCCACGTATTGAAATAAGTTCTTTATAAAATAAATTGTATAAAACCTTTATGACTAAGTAAAATTTAAGAAAATTAGTTAGTCCCTGCTGTGTAACAGTGCAGGTTTTAAAATTTACTACATTCGTATCCACTAGTTTAAACTTGATGGATTGTAACATTGGTACATTTGAAATAATTATGGGGAGTACAAGGATTTATCACCTTCACAACTAGTGGAATTTTAGGGGAAAACATTTTTGCTGCTGTTACACATTGCAACTGTTTAACTTATTTGTAATAATTGCTTGTTATTCTTGCTTAACAGATTGTAAGTGGTGTGTTTATCTAGCATATACTTCTGCTTTTGAAGCACCAATCCAATAACTATCACCTTTACGGCATACAAAATTTTGAAAAATATATGTCCCTGCTGTTGTATATTGCAGGTTTTACAAAATACCGTAGTAATTACTCAGGATTCTTGATACAACAAATGGTAACTTAAATATAATTGTTATTCAGTACTGTTTTACAATATGTTGTCTTTTGCAGTACATTGTATTTTCCTCAGAACTTTAAAATCTAAAAACTTTCGACAGGAGCTGGAAAGCTATGCGCACTTTTTCGAGGGCAGTGGGCATATTTCTGGCATATTTATGGTATGTTTTTGAAGTCCTTCTAAACTAAAAGACTTTCAGCACGTGTTCGTCCCGAGTTTTTATGCTGATGAAACGCTGCTACTGGTTTTGTTTTGTTTTGTTTTATAACATAGTATTATGCAGTTCTTGAAAACTTTGCAGTTCCTTGAAAAGTCTTTGAAAACTTTCCAGATCCTTGAAGTTAGTGAAAACCGTTTTTGCAGATCCTTGAAAAGTATATGAAAAAGCTGACTTTGCAGATCCTTAAAAAGTTCTTGAAAAGTTTCTAGATTTTTGATAAGTTCTTGGATTCAGTGCGATCTTCCTATTCTGTTGGGAAGTATTGAATTCTTGATATTACAGAGGGAATAGAAACCAACATCAACAGTGGTCATAGTTGTAACTCAAGAAAAACATTTTTAGTCTTGAAGTCGACTTTGCTTATATAAGACTTAAGAAAAATTTTTTGCTGAGGCAAATTCTCTATCGGAATAATTGAACCAAGCCTTATAGCAAGTATTTCACTCATAAGAGGTTTATACTAGAAATTTTTATTGAAATATGTAATTAGGAATGAACTTGTTAATTTATTTACGTGTCACTTGCATTGTGCATCACATCCGAACGAAAGTGACTAAGTTGGGGATCACGAAATTCACATTTGCGCAATGTTTTGATGCAATTTATTATCAATAAAGGACAGACGCACAAAAAACTGACGTCAATTTGTTAAGTGGATCAGTGAAACAGGGCTTAATAATATCTGCATGTGAGATGTCATCACAACCATTACAGTACCATTCTCGTCCCCAGTGCTACTTGTCTCAAAATTTTGTTGACGAGTAGCTCTGGTCGCACCAAAAAATTCGAATTTTTTTATTGCCTGACAATAAAATGCATGTGCAGCAGAAATGAAATAAAGCTCTACGCATTCCATTTTACTTCCGGCCCGGATGGTAGCACGCTCGCTGGTGCGCCTTATGAAACAATGCGAAACCAATGGCGACCATTCCCGATCAATCGGAAGGAATCGTAACCGAACCAGTATGTCGACTGCAACGATGTCATTTGCTATTGTAATCATCGCCTTCTGTTGTAGCAGCCGAGAAGGTGAGAAGAAACGTTGAACTCTGAGAATTCAATCAGCTGATACATCAATTACTTTGTCCTTGACCATACCTCAAGAAATCATAAAATTAAAGGTTCGAATCGGCAGCGGGTTTCAGGAAACAAGGAAACCTTGAGCCAGATGAAAAGGCGAAGAAATACCACACTTGCTAAACAATTTTGTTACGTGCTGGAATAACGAGATGTCCGCGAACAAGGCATAAGTAAAAAGAGCTCCCAAGTACAATATAAGGCACGCAACAAAAGTGTGACATGAGCAGTTGGTTTTGGGGGCCGGCTGCCGCCAGGGCACTAAGGCGATATGGCGCTAAGTTGTAAACTTTAATTTTTGTTTAATTTATTAATTTCAATGACTTAATTAGTCTAGAGGCAGGGAAGTGGTGGAGGTGAAATGGGAAAGGCGCATGTGTACCCTACGTAAAACATGTTCCATATACGACATTTAGGTGTGAACATCGCAAAGTTATTTATTTGTTTCAAGTAACCCCTTGCTGTCCTTGTGGTACTATTCGCTTTAGAACAAAACCAATTTGCTCTAAACGCATGCGCAGATTAGTTAGCGTTAGTGGCTTCTATATTAGGGGGAGGGTATATTGCATACGGAATCACGCACGTATGTTGAAAAATTTTGGACTGTTTAACAAAGCCGTAAAAGTGGGATTCCAACGGATATATGCGAATAATGAAGTGCAATATCTGACCCAAACGCATCTTAAGTTTAAACATTTGATGGGAAATCATTAAAACTTTGAACTGTGTAAGCGGGGACCAACGTAACAAAGTAGAAGCACCGGATCCTAATAGAGGATCTAATCAGCTATGTAAATGTAAATAGACAGAAAAAAGAAATGCTGATTCAACAGTGAAGGAACTATATATTTGCCAATATTTCGAAGGCACGGCCTTTCTTCTTCAGGGTCTTACAAATGACTGTCATTTGTAAGACCGTGAAGAAGAAAGGCCGTGCCTTTCGAAATATTGGCAAATATATAGTTCCTTCACTGTTAAATCAGCATTTCTTTTTTCTGTCTATTAAAACTTTGGACTGTTTAACAAAGCCGTAAAAGTGTGATTCCAAAGGATATATGCGAATGAAGTCCATTATCTCACCCAAACGCATCTAAAGTACAAACATTTGAAGGGAAATCAGTAAAACTGGGGACTGTTTAACACAGCCGTAAAAGTGGGATTCCACTGGATACATACATATATATATATATATATATATATATGCGAATGAAGTCCAATATCTGACCCAAATTCATCTGAAACTACGAACATATCACGGAAAATCATGTAAGACTTTGGACTGTGGATTGTTTGGCATAGCCTTGAATGTGGGATTCCAATTGATCATGATATATCCGAATAAAGTCCAATATCAAGCCTAAACGCACCTAAACTACAAACATTTAGCTGGAGCTCAGTAAAACTGTGGATTATTTTGCGTAGCCGTGAAAGTGATATTCCAATGGTGAATGAGAATAAGGTCCAATTTCTGACGCAAACGCAACTAAACTGCAAACATTTGACGGGAAATCAGTAAAACTTGGAACTGTTTGGTGTTGCCGTAAAAACGGGATTCCAATGGATGTATGTATGGGAATCATATGAAGTGCAATATCTAGCCAATGACGCATCTAAACTACAAACATTTGATGAGAAATCAATAAAAATGTTGATTGTTTGGCATCGCCGTGAAAGTGACATTCCAGTGGATATATGCGAATGAAGTCCAATATCTCGGACCCAAATGCAACTAAACTACAAACATTTCACGTTAAATCAGTAAAACTGTGGATGGCTTTGCATAGCCATAAAAGTGAGATTCCAATGGATGAATGATAATTAGCTCCAATATCTGTCCCAAACGCATCTAAACTACAAACAATAGACTCAAAATCAGTAAAACTGTAGATTGTTTGGTATAGCCGTAAAGGTGGTATCCGTAAAAATAAATGAGAATCGAATTAGGTCCAATCTCTGACCCAAACGCACCTATATTACAAACATTGAATGGGAAGTCGTTATTATTGGGTCTTTTATTGGGTCAAACGCATGTTTGAACGGAGCTTAAAACTATCGCTCCGTATACCAAAGTAGCGTGCGCTATTGAATCGCGGAAAACTATTTTAAACCATCTTAAGAACAAAAACTTTCCTCAGGAACACTTTAAAGTGATTTGATGGCAATCCTGAAAGCCAAATCAACAAAGTTTTCATTTAACAGTAAGGGGAGACGCTAGCTCAAACAAGCTTCACCATTTAAGGACCTGACGCCAAATGGATTCGGCGTCAACTTGCCAAAGCGTACCTCTCACTAAATTGTTGATGTACAAGAACGTACAATGTGTACAGCCGCCCCCTCAGGCTTCTCTCACGTAGAGAAACTAATATCATCAAGAACAAAAGGTGCCAAACATGAGTATAGGAAGAGCGTATATCTTATCACTAACATGAGCAACTGGCACATTAAAACAAACTGATCTCTCCAAACTCCCGACACGGAAAGGTTTTTTCAAGGAGACGATGAAAATGAAATATCTTGCCTTGCACGCTCTGCCAGACATCTCAGAAGCAGAAGAAGACCTGGAGGTCTGTATCGTTAATAGATATAACAAACGATAAGGCCCAAAAGGTTTGATGGCAAAGATCAAAGCTGGAAAGCACTTAACGGACACGGAACCTATAAGGTTGAATCTGACAGCTTAAAACAGGAAATCCCTTAACTCTGTTCGTATATTTTCTTAGAAGAGATGGAGAGGAACAGCCGCGTCAAGAAGTAAAGCAAATTGGACTCATAATCAAAATGCCAAAGCTGATTCATTCCAAAGAGACAACCTGCTGTAATCGGAGAATTATTAGCTAACCAAAAGCAATATCGTGCAGTTCTTCTAATTTTTTTTATAAAGGTACACTCTAAACCTGTGCTTTCATACTGTTGCATAGCATTCCTTTTCATGCCTTGTTCTGGCCCTATCAACTTCTGATTTCAGTTGCCTTAGTTTCTTTCTGCAATCTTTCTCCAATAATCGTCCGTGGGCCATTATTAAAAGTGTTCCTTCCAACGTTCAAGCTGATCATCAGCCTTGGCAAAGATTCCACTCGGCTTACCTTAATTGATTAGGTCTCCTTCTACCAAGAATTCATGTTGTTACATTGAACTAACCTGTTAAAGGAGCTCAGTCACGCCGGGTATTTTGAGTTATTTTGAGCATCGACAAAATTACTGTTAAATTGAAGGAAACCTGAAAATAATACTTTACCAAGATAGAAAAACACCAAAGAGATCATAACAAAGCATAAAGGAACAAGGATCTGAAGGATGGTTAAAGAATGGAGAAGATTGACACGGATTGAAAAACAACGAAATTGAAAAGTTTATCTAAACTTTTCAAACCTTTTAACCGTGACTGAGCCCCTTTAACATCGCCCTAACTTGAAGCTTTTAAAGCATCTGTGGCTATCTTGTTGATAGAGGACCTCTTGTCTGTTCGACATGCAATATGTTTACTTGCTTTCCTTTGATTCCATGCTGTTGCATTGCATTTCCTCTAGTCAGTATACGCCATGTCCGGGCCCTTTCAGCTTCCGTTTTCAGTTGCATTGCTTTCACTTCTTTCTTCAATCTTCCTCCGAGCGTCCGTGAGCCATGCCATTTCTTTCTGTTTGTCTTAATCTTCTCAAAACATCTTCACTTGTCTTTAATAGTATTCCAGTCCTCATCACTTCTCCTTCTTGGCTTCTTGTCCCAATCTAGGATCCAATAGCTGAAAGCGATTTTTTAGTTTTAA
>OZ037781.1:8688403-8695903 GCA_964035525.1 Porites cylindrica | reverse complement strand
CTAGCCTGTGCCAGGCTCTCAGATAGTATAGTGGGGACGTATTTACAACAAGCACAGCGAAAATAAGAAGCGTGCATATCCCATCACTCCCAAGAAGAGGGCCGGGGTGAAAGTTGGGTTCCAAAACATAATAAAGGTATATAAAAATCCAGATAAATTACTTTAAATACAATCATTCACTATTAAAATTTTCAACCCATTTTTATTAATTTCGGCTCGTCTTAACTTGTTTTCTTCTGAATCCATTGCATTATAGATTTTTTAAAATAACATTTTTAACAATGATTACACCTACTAGTCTCCGTTTCCTGTGTCGTGACGCAAGGGAGTTTAGCCTTGCGTGATGACACAGGAAACGGGTGTGAAAGACACTACGGTTCATCTAAAGGAGTCACCTGGAATGTACAAACATGTTTGGCGGATGAAATGCTAAAAAAATTAACTTGTTCTTAGGAATGAAATCCGCCACCTCAGAACAAAACAGCAGTGAAGCAGACTCCGAGAGAGAGAGAAACCCTGCCTTGTGCCAATTTGCGTAAACAAATGGAACGTGAACCAAAACGTCGCACTGGTACCCAGGGTAGAAAAAGCCAAATCAAGTCAGTCTTTCGACTACGAGTTTGTTATTTTATTTTATTATTATTTGTGACTTGACAGTTCATTTTGTAAAGTTCTTTAAGTCTTTTAATACACTTAGCATGATCTTGCATTTCATTTCGTGACTTAAGCCAATGGTTGATGATACAAGGGACCAGGGAGAGTAAGATTTTCGGGGGAAGTGGATGTTTTGTTCGATTCTCGTATTTCGTGTTCGTGACATGTTGTCGTCTCGCCTTATTTCAGACATTTATACCTCGTTTCAGATGGGCGCCTGTGTTTTGGGATCGCCATTCAAAGGATTTGTCACGGAGGTTAGAAATTAAATATTGAGCAAATTATCTTAAAATGAGATGTGCACATCTATACATATGAAGTAATTTCAACTACTGTGGTTTACCTAGCGGCTCAGAGCTTTTGTGCGGGGGTAAGATTTAACAGAGAATGCAAGAATACAATAAAATGTTCAAAACATATCGCTCGATTGCCTCTAAGGTGGTTAAAAACTAGCACAAAAAGTTAGGACATTAGAAATTGCAGATATTTTGGTGTGTGAGGTTTGAGTAAGGAGTGAAAGACGATTGAAAAGACGTTGTTTATGAAGACATCGAGAGTGTTTACCCTTCTTGCTATCAACCTCGATCAGCTCGCCTTTGGTCCCCGTAGACAGGTATCACACACCGTTGAATACTAAGATAAGCGCAGATCGGGTCAAACTTTTTCCTTGCGTTTTGGCTGGTTAGAATAGAATCGTTAGAGGTTTTCATGTTAATGGGGACACTGGCACATTGCGCACCCCTCCTCACGGCAAAAATTGTCGGGCGTCAGTTTTGGGATCGCCATTCAAAGATTTGTCACGGAGGTTAGAAATTAAGTAATTTCAACTACTGTGGTTTACCTAGCGGCTCAGAGTTTTTTGTGCCGGGGTAAGATTTAACAGAGAATGCAAGAATACAATAAAATGTTCAAAGCATATCGCTCGATTGCCTCTAAGGTGATTTGACCAATTCGGTGTTAAAAACTGGCGCGAAAAAGTTAGGACATTAGAAATTGCAGATATTTTGGTATGTGCCGTTTGAGTAAGGAGTGAAAGACAAATGAAAAGACTTTGTTTATGAGAACATCGACAGTGTTTACCCTTCGTGCTATCAACCTCGATCAGCTCGCCATCGGTCCCCTTAGACAGCCGAGGCATTACACAAAATACTGAGCAGATCGGGTCAGACTTTTTCCTTGCGGCTCGGCGTGTTAGAATCGTTAGAGGTTCCGTGTAATTAATGTTGACACTGGCACATTGAGCGCGACTTCACGGCAAAAAGCCTAGCAAGAATTGTCGGACGTCAGTTTTGGGATCGCCATTCAAAAGACTTGTCACGGAGGTTAGAAATTAAATATTGAGCAAACTATGTTGTGAGATGTGTGCATCTGTGCATATCAACTAATTTTTGCTACTGTGTTTTACCTAACGGCTCAGACTTTTGGGTCGATAGTGAGACCGTAATGCATCATAACACTGTTTATAGTGGTTTTTTTCGGGAAAGGAGCCCGCTCTCCTCCCCCGAACTCAGGAACGTAGACCGGACACGAGAGAGCGGAGGAAATCAAGCCTATGGTTATAGAAAATCATAGATTTATCAGCCGGAGAATGAGAGAATACAGTAACATGTTTAAAGCATATCCTTGATTGCGTCTAGTTAGAGAGTTGATTTTACCAGTTCGGTGATAATAGCTGGTACGAAAAAGTTAGGACATCGAGCAATTGCAGATATTTTGGTATGTGAGGTTTGAGTAAGGAGCGAAAGACTATTGAAAAAACGTTGTTTATGAGGGCATCGATAGTGTTTACCCTTCGTGCTATCAACCACGATCAGCTCGCCTTTGGTCCCCTTAGACAGGTATCACACACAATACGGAGAGCAGATCGGGTCAAACTTTTTCCTTGCGTTTTGGCTGGTTAGAATCGTTAGAGGTTTTCATGTTAATGGGGACACTGGCGCATTGCGCGCCACTTCACGCGCGCCACTTCCATTCAAAAGAACTTGTCATTTTAGCATCATAACACTGGTTATAGGAAATCATAGTTTTAACAGAGGCGGCTTTGCCTGAAAGAAAGCTCATAGGAGTATTTTTTATCAGATCGAAGGTAGAGGCAGAGAAGCAGCAAAATACGAAGGTAAATCAGTTGTACGGTTGCGGTCACATTAAATTGTCAAATAGATACAAAAATCGACGAGGATTTTCAAAGCACTCTATCTTGCAGCCCTGTGCAATTGATTGAGTCAGTTTGATTTTATCCCATGCAAGAAGATAAGATGGATCTCTCCGTTGGTCGAATACTCTGGGCTATGCGGTATATTATATATCATTTGGTTCTCATATACAGCCATGCACGATATATCTTACCATATTGTGTTTTACTGAGCTAGTTATGGGGACAGTTAGAAATAATCCGCCTTGGACTTACATGAATACTTCACGAGTCCCTTACATGTTGCTAACAGTACTGAGCTATTTTCACATTATTAACGGAAAAAAAACGGGGAAAATGTACATTTTGCAAGGTGGGAAGTAACTCCATTAGATTTGACGGAATCTTTTTCCAATACTTCGACCTGATTATTTCTTATTCCTGAACAACGTAAAGTCCGACATCCCCTGCTCGAAAGGCAAGAAGGAGATCAAACGTCGTAATGTAAGACTTGCTTGATTAGGCTGAATAAACCTAAGACAAATATATGATACGGTGAACATAGGGGGAAAAAGTTTTTCGAATTAACTTGTGTTGGCCGTTTCCCGACTCGAAGAGTCATGCCATAGACATATCTTTTCGATGTTGCTCTGAATTAATATTTAACTCTTTTTTTCAGGTGTTTGCATTAGAATAATAATACGTCGAGGGAGACAAGAACAGCGAGGACATGGATTTTCGTGCCGACATCTGCCCTACTTTCATGACCTGGGCCATTTCTCATGGCAGACATCGTTGCAATCTTCGACACCCATCGTACAGATATCTTGAGCGGCCAAAGCAGAAAGCATCCAGTCCTCAGCCAGCAAATGAAGAGCCAAAACCGCGACAACCAAATTCTTACGCAACCGTCTTAGCGAAAAACAAACCTACAGAACCTAAAAAATTTTGCGTCGACTTACGTAGCGACCGTATAACGAAGAATACTTTGGAGGAAGAATGGCCAGCTCTTGGATCGCCTGAACAAGGACTGACTATCAAAGGTCCGGACGAGAGATCCAAAGCTACGGCGGATCAACTTGAAAACGATAGATTATTCGCAGAAAACTTACAAGATAGCGAATACACGCAGTTTAGCGAGTAGGACGAGAACGACGAAGATAATTACAATCCAGAAGAACAGAATGAAAAAACTTCTGGAGAGAACGAAGAAGATAATTACAATCAGGAAGAAGAAAGTTATGATGACAACGACGGAGATAATTGCAATCCAGAAGAACAGGAAGAAGAAACTAATGAAAAGAACGAATTTCGTTTGACGGGCACCACGAGATAGAGCTAACCCATACAGAAGCGAGCCGAACACTACCAAAGATTTCCCGCAAGTGTGACATCTGCATGGATCGACCGAAAGACGCGACCCTAGTTTGCGGTCACAGGTATTGCTACCAGTGTGCGCTTCAGATGCGGCTCGATGAACGCGATTGTGCCATTTGTAGAAGATGCATTGTGTCTGTAATCGAGACTTACAACTGAACGCTAATGAGCATGTTTGTGAAGAGAGCAGCCACCCGTATTGTCTGTACGGACGCGAACACAATAAGTGAGATATAAAATCAGTATTTTCAGTAAGAACTGTTTAGCTTGTGTTAACGCTGAGTTTCATAGGGAAATTGGCATGAACTACGCTGCACCAACGTCTTTTCGCTGGTGCAGGCCGTTTGAGATTTCCGACCCTTTAGGACTCCCGCCATTTTAGATTGCGTTATTTTGGAATTTCGCGCCAATTTGGACTCCTCGCTGGAGCTTCCGCGTGCGCGTCACATCACACAAATCCCAGCACGGCCCTTTAATCTTTAATCTTTACTAAATATACTCCTAAAACAGCATAACTATACAAGGAGTTTCAAAGCAAAAATAAATGAATAAATAACTATAAAAATATATGTACATATGAACACGCAATGAAATATTATTTTGTCGCTAAGACCTGTTGCGTGTGACGTTGAGACATATTTCGGCTTTGGATTTTGCGGGAAAAAAAGACTTAATTTAAAAAAGTTGCTGTCATGCTAACGCATGAGTTAATTAAGAGTCGTTTTCAAACAATTCGTGCTAACATACTTTTTAATAAGTTCTTAAATACAATGTAAATATCTGACCTTAAAAGTCTCACTCGAACGAGCATTTCTTTGAAAGACATCCCTTTTCCTTGGCTTCTTTGAATTTTTCCCAAAGGGATGGACCATTATAATTTTGAGAGTGTCGAGTTTCTGCACTAGAAAAAGTGGCAAAGAAGATCGTGTCTGCGAATCACGTAAAAGATTTACACGAGGAATTTAATCATTCCATCATTTGCGAGAATTTTAAGAATAGCAAGGACTGCAAATCTGTTACTGAACTCTCGGCTTCTTCACGCTTAGCTGAATCATTTTAGAAAGTGTAGGGCCATTTTTCGTTAGTAATTAAACTTTGGAGAGAGTTTTGTTTTGCCCCCTTTCCGAGCAGATCAAGGTCAAAATGAGTCCTCGTTTGTCTGGGCAGAGTTTAGGAAGACTTTAATTATGAGTCAGCAAGGTTGTTTAATTTTTACGGTCTGTGATCAGTATCTTTCGTTTCTTCTGCTGCGTGCTGGTGGACGGGAAAAGAATCTAGCCAGGGAATACTTATTTTACCTTGTGTTTGGTTAAAAATTACTATCAAATTTGGTATAGAATAGTGTTGTCATTCAGTAACTTTTTGAGAAGGGCTTTAGTTGCAAGTAAGAGCAAATACGTTGTCGATGGTTACGATAAAGCTCTTGGCTCGCCGTTGGTCCCCTTAAACAGCTGCCATTATCGTTCAGGTACTACACACAATACTGAGATAAGAGCATATCGGGGTCAAAATGTTTCTTTGTGTTTTGGCTGGTTAGAGTCGTTAGAGGCTTTAGATAATGGCAGCCCGCCACTGCTTTCAATAAGCAAAGATCGTCATTCAAAGGGCTACACGAAAATTTGGTTTATCAACGGAGTTGATAAATGTGAATTGACCACCGTACAGAGATTGAAAAGCTGACGTTTCGAGCGTTAGCCCTTCGTCAGAGCGAATCGATTTTCGTGTTTCACTTACCCACCGACGCAGCACCACAGTTTCTTCAGAAACTACTGAACCCCCTTTATTCAAAGGGCTAGTCACGAACCCTGTAGGAAATGAAATATTAATTTGATTGTTTGACACATGTATGCACGCTTAGGGAAAAAAGATCCTGCAGAACCTCTAAAGTAAAACTTGATAAACCAAGGAATGTTACGTAATTTTATGGGTAATCTTAATCGAACTAGCCTTGTTAACAACTGATTTATTATGAATAACACGTTTACTTGCGGGAACCAGCGGTAAATGACATGCGTGATGAAAACTGGCACAAAAATGTTAGGATGCAGATATTTGAAAGAAATGTTGAAAGCTGACATCTTGATTAGTTGCCAATTCTTTCCCTTGAATATTAAATTTATAAAGCTTAGATAAGTCAGATTTAGTATGCTTTGAATCAACACAAAATTCTTCAGAACTCACAGTTGCTTGATGAGATGGATCCATCCTTGAACAACTTTCTGGTATTTGCCGTAGGGGCAAGATCATCTATGGCTCTAGCCTTCCCATTGATCGTTCTTGGTGTCTTGGAAATAGGATGGTAGTGACCTGCATTGTCCGGATCTGGCTAAGGTGCAGGAATTCGTGAAAACTTTGGCCCAACCCACTCTGCCTTTCCGTACCTGTTGCACAGCATTTCATCTTTCTTCAGACATCCTTCTCTCACATACTCCATGTAATCTTTGTAATTTAATGATATTCAGGAACAGATTTCTTTTGTGTAAGGTACGTCCTGTTGAAGAAAAACGTGTTCGTCTTTTCTGTTACAAAGCACTAAATGAACTCATTAAATACTGGCGCACCATCAGTTCGTTTGGAAATTTCTCCTGCACGGTGCCAGCGCCGGCGTTTTTCTCCATCCTCTGCCTCTCGTGCTCTTCATATTCTTTCAAAGTAAGGGTGCTAATTTCTTCATCACTTAAGCCATCAAATTTCTTGTACTGCTCCCACTGAATGGTTGAGCCATCAACAATACTGTCTCCGATAGCGCTGTTAGTTCTTTCAGCTTCGTTGTCAGCGGAGTTCTCTCGGGAGGGGTAAGCTAGAATGCGATGGTCACTATTATGAATTAATGCCAATTCTGCATCCCTGAATCTCACCTCGAAGTTACTGCAGCCGACTCCTGGACCAGCATCTGTGAAATCGGCCCATGTTGGCTTCACAGGTGGCAACTTCAACTCTGCAAGTTTCTCTAACAGTCCATTGCAAGTTGCAATGTATGTGCTGTACTGTTTTTGCAAGTCAGCCGTACATGCATGTGGTTTTATTATAAAAAGTGTGAGCATTTCTAATTTTTGAAATTTTCTAAAGCATTTTTGGGATGAACAAGAGTGTATAATAATTACTGAGACTACATTTGTTACATCTGTAAACCACGTGATATAGTTGAGTTGCACAGGTCATTAAATTGTTGAGTTGAAAACCATCCGATCTGTATGATGAAGTCATGTGTTGGTTTTCACGTATACAAATTTTTGGAGGCCCCCCCCCTCCTAGCCCAACTGTTTTTTCAGAGCCCCCCTTCGGGTGTCTTAAAAATTTTCGGAGGCCCCCTCAATATCTTCACCCCCCTTGTCATA
>OZ037781.1:8608403-8683403 GCA_964035525.1 Porites cylindrica | reverse complement strand
TTGATTCTCCTTAGCCAATCAGATTCCATGACAGAATGACACTTGAGTGCTCCTCATAGCGAATACCTTGTGCAGTAGTTCTGGGGCTACTTGAGCTAAACTGCGATTGGCGTTACAGAGATCGTTTCCTGGCTCTGGTTCTCAGATGTTATTTTCGGCAGAGACAAATGACAGCCAGAAATACGTCATGTTCGCTATCCAAATGCATGTTGCTGTCCATCTGTTGAGAACACAAAAGAAAGCTGAAAAGTTTATATCAATAATGCTGTGAAAGCAATTCCTCTATAAGAGAATGCTAATTTAATAAGCAATACATTTGGTTGAACTAGTGATAATTATTGCAACCTTGTTCCCAGGGTCCTCTCTCTACCTCAAGAAAGTAAATGGTTACCCTGGTTATGGCTGGTCACATGTGTGCTAGATTTTAGCAGATGATTGAAGGGAGGGACTGGAAAGTTAAAGTTTGTCTCCACTGAGCTCACCTACTGAACCCAGTAGGGAGCAAAATTTGTAACCCCCCCCGTTGTGGATCGGCAAAACTCACAGCGAAGGCTGACACATTCGATGTTGGAGTTCAATGCATTCAATGCTTGGCTAAAAGGTTAGCTCTGCATTTGGCTGAATTTTTCCTGTCGACAGTTGGATGGTCTTTGGAATTCTTTGGGTGTGAAAAACTTTGGCAAAGAACTTGGAAATGACGACCACAACAATAAATGGACCGCACAGTGAATTTAATTTTCTTTTTCACTCGGCGAAATCAACAACGTACTCATTCATTTAGAGTTAAATACGTCGTACGTGCACCTACAAAGGTAGTTTTGGATTTGACTGAATTATTCCCATCAACAGTTTGACTGTCATTTCCTTGAACTTGACATCAACAACGTCTGCGTGCTGAATAAGCTTGATTAAGCAGCTTATATTTTTCGATTGGCAAAATCACAACAGAGGCATTGATGCATTTGTTTAGAGTTTGATACGTCCAGTGTTTGGCAAAGAGACTATAAGCTTCGAATTTGATTGAATTCATGCAATCGAAAGTTTGACGGTCATTCGATTCTCTTGCAGTGAAAAATTTTGTTGAACATTTGCAAAATCCAGCGGCTTTCGTTTTAAAACTGTTTAGTGGTAAATCCAATTCTCAGTCAACAAAGTAGCTCCTGCTTGAAAGCATCCCATCGATAATTTCACGGTTATTTAAATCTTTTGGTGTGAAAAACTGATTAAACTGATCCCTTGCAGGTTGTTGACGGTTATTTAAAAAAAGCAGTGAAATGTAAGCAAAGTTCCCTCTCAATCAACATCTCACACTCACAGAGATTCAGGTTGAGATGAAGCACTGGTCAGGCAGGATCTCTGACAAATAACTTGCTTCCCTTTCAAAATAATGTCTGTGTAACAGTGGAACATTCACCTCCCTAGACAGTAATGACAAAATTAAGTTGAGAACCCACCCTCTGTGTGGCTTGGGTTGGCATGCATAGACACCTAACCAGCTGTAACCAGGGTACTTTCTTGAGGAAGAGAGAGGACCCTGGGAATGAGGTTGGTGATATTGTCATACGTACTGTGGATAAAAAAGTCCATAATTTTGATCTTGTCCACATTTGTTCCATAGCGCATGCAGTTTTGGTTAACATGCTACTAAGTCTTATTCAGGAAGACTTTTGATTGAGACCTTTGTGCAACCCAAAGGACAATATCATTGCTTCTGAGTCATTATAATCACCCTGAAGAACCATTCGCTGACTCTTCTTGATGCTAATTATTCCTTACCGTTTCAAGCTCTTCAAAAGTGTATTTTGGTTCTAAGAACAAAATTTTGCTGCCTAGGAGAAAACCATGACACACAAGGTCATGTTTGTTTTCAATCAGCGTGAGCTAAAAAAACTTCCCCTAGAAATCTCTGGGGCATGGGAAAGAGGCAAATAAGATCAAGCTCTGACCTAGGCTCTCATGCAGACTTTACCTTACCCATTTTAATTTGCAAGATTTTCTGGAATATAAAAATAGGTTGCTAATTTGAAGTTCACTGTCACTTTTAAGGAACCTTGTGGAAGATTTCAAGGCGAAGACCAAGAAGACTTTGAAGAAAGGTTCATTAATGAATTCATAGGTAACATTTGAATGCCTAGTTTTTTTTTAGCTAAATCCCATGTACTATAATGCTCTTGATAATAAATTCTGCCGGGAGGGTTATTTTATAATAAGGGTCCACATGCTATAATACAAGCTTACTACCCTGTGAGTGGTTAGTTTCCAAGCTTACAGTATTTAAAATCAAGTGATGTACATGTAGCATCTGTTCCAGCCCAAATTGGCCTGAGGGGGGAGCGATGGCCTTTGTTCCACCTCTGACTTCATCACCTTTGCCCAAATAAGGCATCATGTATACTCAAACTCTTCAGAAGGAAAAGGCCTTGCTAGTAATACTTAAAGCAGATATCTTTATCTTAGAGGATAACTGCTGTTTTTTATTTGAGTAAGGGGTAAATTCCACACCGAGGGTAAACTGTAACACTGACAATATTATACTACTGAAATCACTTAATTGTTAGCTCCCTTTAATATCATTCACATTTGAATTTAGGGCTTACCCTCATGAAAATTTTCAGCATCCACATGTTTCACAACTGATCACACATTTTCACCAACTTTTGGGGACTTCTTTAATGACTCCAGCTAGAGCTATGGTTTAGATGCCATAAAGAGCTGATTTAAGGGGTCTTTTTTCTGGAGACCTCAAAATGTCCCCACTAA
Organism: Porites cylindrica; assembly: GCA_964035525.1. Lineage (NCBI taxonomy): Eukaryota > Metazoa > Cnidaria > Anthozoa > Scleractinia > Poritidae > Porites > Porites cylindrica. The sequence goes on along the minus strand of OZ037781.1, from coordinate 8,680,643 downwards.
CTGAACAGACCCCACAGTTCTGATGTGTTTCCATATCCTTGTCCCCGTAAGTAGGCTGGTGTGAATGCATACAAACGAAATATTAAATTCTTTCCTGACACATATTTGGTCATTAATGTCCTACATAAATGCAGCAATCACATTTTAAAGGTTCTCTTCGTTTGTAAGCCAGATATGCTAACAAATTGAATGGTTTTCCATGGTTAACAATGATTATGTGTCCAATGAAGACAGATTACAACACTATTACCCCTATCGGATGTCATCTGAATAAAACAATTTTTTAATGGTGTTTGCAATGTGCCAATGGTTGCTATAACAATGGTACAGTGCTGCTAAAAGATCCGTTAAAGCTCTGAGTTTTTCAAAAGCAACTTAAAAATCAATTCAGTGACCTAGTATTTTTTTTTTAAATATTATTTAGAAAAACCCATCAAAATAATTCTCTAGATAGTCTAATACATGATAGGAGAAAAAACAATACTGTAGAACTTGATTTACTTAGGAAAGAGCTGTAGGAATTGAAGTCTACACTATAGATTTTTTAGAATTTTGTTAGTTTATGAATGCGAAATAACGAATCTTATTTGCATACAAAAATTTCAGGGTGGGTCACCAAGCTAACTTTTGACATTCAAGCTTTATTTCTGGTTATCGCAATTTACACTCACATTTCTGTTTCTGGTGTTGTGTTTTGAAGAATTAATGGCTCACTTGACAGCTCATCCTCACGAGCGAAAAGCTTCACACGTTCTTGTTCAGAGAACATGTACAAGAGCATTTCTGAAATTGGATTTCACATTGTTCTGTGAAGTTATGATGTGCAAACATTCCAGAAGATAATCATTGCTTGAGATTCAGACTGCTTACCGTGATGACTGTTGTAAATGTCAAAGTATTATGGAGAGAATTCTCTTGTTGGATGCCACTATTGAGGAAACTGATTTATTGATCCAGACATGTTGATTAGTAGTTGTTACACTGGTGCCAAATCGCCAATGCTAGTTCTCCGTACAATCCATTCAGATCATATATACCGGTATTTTTCATAAAGAGCTTGGAGTGTGTTATATAGAAAAGATTAGCATGTGCCATTTTCTGGATCAATTATGTTAAATTTACTTGAGGAGGCCATATTTACAACTTGCACATGAATGCCATTGTGCGTGGTATCGCATGTTTTTCTTATATATGTTATTAATATTGTAGGTAATAATTTTGCTTGCGTGCATCTTGGGATCCATTCTCAGCACTGCCAAAAAACCCTTTTGAGCCTCCTGAGCTGCAGAAGGATTTAATCTGCACCAGTTTCACTCATTGAAACAGATTAAAAAGTTGTGACCATGGAATTTATCTATTTATCACCAGGCGAGCCAAAACCCTGTGTGACCAGCCTTTGTGACTTTCCTTTAATTTTGATAGCAATATTAATTAATGCATGTGGCCAATCTGTAAGTAGTCTGTATTTTGTACCTCAGTCTGCATTTTACCACTGGCCAGTGACTGCAGTCTGCAGTTTGCATTTGAATGGTGAGCAATTTTCCATCCCTGCGGGCTAGGCTCCATGGTAAGATTGTCCCAAACTACTGATGCTCTCTTGGAAAATAATTTTTTAACTGAAAACAAAGAAATCCAGTTGAAGGCCAACAAATGTAGCTATTTATGATTATACAGCTATGTTATTTTAGGTTTAATTTTCCCTACATTATTTTCTGTAACAATGCATTTGTATAATGCCACTGTAAGTTTCAAATCGATCATTGTTCAAGCTTCTGTATTGTCCACATGCACACTTTTTGTTACATGTAGATAATTATAAATCTTGTATAATTATATTTATTATGTTGTTGTTTCTTTAGGGAGAGGCGTGTTCACAACAAAAACGTTTTCCAAAGATGATTTTCTTCTAGTCTACAAAGGAGAACTTGTTACAGCAGATGAAGGATATCGGAGAGAAGACTCGTATCATCCAGACTTGGGAAGCTTCCTCTTTTTTTTTAAAGATGGTATCAAGTGCTTTTGGTAAGCCTGCTAGGAATACAGTCTTTCTTTCGAAACACTGACAAAATAAAAATGGGTAGTATAAAAATTTTTATATGGGCAGCAGCCAGGGGACGGCCGCCGGGGAGGCCATTGTTGATACAGGAGGTCCCTGGGTCCCTTCCTAGATCACTACATGTACACAGCTGGATGGACCAGAGATTTGAGCTTACTGACAGTCTTACATTCATACGGCTCATATAAGGTATCAGTATACCCCAAATGACCATAATTTGTTCGTGCCACATTTCATGCAAACCCCAGTAAAGTATATATTTTCTGAAAGCTTAAGAATTGTAGAAATTACGAAGGTATATTCATTAAAATGAAAAAGTTAAGGCTTTCTGAATATAGCATCCTTATAATTTCCCCAAAGTACATGTACAAAGGTTCACTAAACAAGTTTGTTTCCGGTTGAATTCAAGTGGGAGGACGTGACCAACATTGCTACATGTGACCCGACTAGCTTGGTCTAACATGTGATTGCAAAGAGGGAGCTAACTGCTGCAACTTTTGCGTTTTCACAACTATTCAAGACTAGTGGAGACGTATAATAATCGCTCAGATTGAATAGAAACCAGAGCCCATATAATTATATGGCTGCAGGAAAAACCGAAAAACCACATCAGATGCCAAATTAAAAAAACTCCTAGTATTTTTGATGAAAACTGAAAAAGCGAATGCTAAGAAATGGAAAATCTGCAAACTGCAATGAAAAGCGATCTCAAAAAATAGCCAAAACTGCACAGGACTCAAGCTTAACTTTTGTTACCAGTGGGGTGTCTTGAAAACAAAGACCCCTAAGACCCCAAAACTTGATACCATGGGTGCATTTTGCAGAAACGAGTGCTTTGTTTTTGCGTGGCTTCTGAAGGATTTGTACTGACGGCATGTAAGAAGAAAATGTTTTGTCCGCAGTCTCCAAACTAAGAGAGTTATCTATTTGATGAAAACTCCATTTCAACTACACCATATTTTAAGCTACACAATATTTTAATGTCTTTACACGTGGAATCTGACTCTTATGATCGCTCAGGAGTGGGAATGTATTCATGCAAAAAATCGTCTTGAAAAACTCGTGTTTTTGTGTTTTGCTGTGAAGGAACAAATTTATTGACACTATTTTGGTGAACACATTTTCCATCTGATGACTGAAATATTTTTCAGTCGCAAGTTGGCGCCTGCCTAAAAAAATTTATTTCGGACCCTGAGTACTCCTCTCCCAATACTCCCAGAAAAATCACGTTTTTTGAGGTGAAAAACATCACTTTTTTTTTTCTTTTCCGTGTAATTTTTCATGTGGACAAAAATCATAACACTTTACATTATTAAGTTTAAGTCTTTTGTTCGTACTTTCTCTTCTTTTTCCCCCTTTTTTAGAGTTTTAAAATATGGAAGCACCCCCTTAATTCTCTTTAATCTCCCGAGAGAGAGCACAAGGCTATAGCTCACAAGGTTGACAAACTGACAACTGTACTGTACTCCCCCTTTCCTGAGGTTCCTTCCACCCGCCCTAAAAAAAACTTGTCTTATTCGGGGGTGGGTGGGGAGGGGGTTTCGAGTTAATTTGAAATCAGGACTCAAGTATTGTCCAAATCATGTCTGGATCTTCTTTGGAAATCTATAAATGGCTTATCGCTGCATGATTTTTTCCGGGGGAGGGCGACATTTTTCCAGAGGTACTGTTAGAGGCCGGGAGTACTCAGGGTTGCCAGATGAAAAATATGTTCACCAATAAAATTTTTCTTTCACAGCAAAAGACAAAAATGCAAAGTTTTTTGAGACGATTTTTTGCATGGAAATATTCCTACTCCTGAACGATCACAAGAGTCAGTGTCACGTTACTGTACAAAGAACATTTAGAAATTTTTAATGACTTTTTTGTTTTCGTAAAATGTAGCCTTGTTTCATTTTGATTGCGTGATTATAAATATCCTTTTTTGGTTAGCCACACAAAGGGTTGTTTCAGTTTAGTTTCCTTTTCGTCAGCAAAGTATATTAAGTCTTTTTCCACGCAAACATTTTAGTTTTAAGGAGTTGTCCCTGGAGCAAATTGGAGTTTTAAAGGACTCCTTTGGAGTTTTTCACAACTTGGCGTTTTCTCACCCCAGGAGTCAAGATCAGACGTAAGTCACGATCGTTACATTTCTATCAGTTTTTCGTTGTGCTTTCTGTTGTCAGATTTATAATTTAGTACGTTTCTTTAGCTTAGACAATCACGCGTTTCTTTTTAGTTTTCACCGTAACTGTTGTAACAAGTCGGCTAGCCTGACTCCCAATTAAGTCCAATAAATTAACACACTTAAGAGTCTGCAGTCCGTCCTTAAGCTTTACTGCATTGTGGTTGACCTGGCGAACCCAACTACGCTGCACCCCGTGTCTGCCGTGCTGGGAATGTGACAGTCAGATTCCACGTGTAAAGGCATTAAAATATTGTGTAGCTGAAATGGAGTTTTCGTCAAATAGATAGCTCTCTTAGTTAATTGGAGACTTGACATAACATTTTGTCTCTTCCTACCAGTGGGCTTATGGCTATGGTGAAAAAGAGCTCTTTCTACTAACCATAAAAAACTTTTCTCCTAAAACAACAGTGAAAACACTCCATTTTGTTTTTCACAACAACTGTAGAAATTCTTGCTCGCTCGCTCATTGGCTAATTTTCATTGTCAAAAGCGGACGGACATATACGAATTTATAAGTTATGGGGCATGGGATGCGTCAATAAGCGAGAGTAGACAGTTTTTTATCGTAGAAAACAAATTGACGTCAGTTTTTAATGCGTAGATCTGTCCTGTCCTGTTGTCATACATGACAGGACAGTCCTGTAAGATTGTCAGAGTAGTGTGGGGATCCACTCGGCCAATCGCCTCTTGGATCCACAGCTACATGTACTTGAAATGACAATGTTATGATGAAATTCATGATCAATAACAGGACAGACGCATGAAAAACTGATGTCAATTTGTTAACGTGACAAAATTTTTCATCTCAAGGCGTTCCAACCCAGCGGTACTTCAGGCAAAGAGCCTGGAAACTGGTCCATGAATAATGCCTGGTTACTAAGCTACAGATGTCAGTTCTTAGAAATAAAGAAATACCTGTCAACAAATACCATAAAAAGATGAAGCATACATGTATATCAAAGTTAGCGAAAATGATTTTTCTAATTAAGTTGAGAGGCATTAATATTGTAAGTTTAGTTCAAGTCCACAGCTTTCTAGACAAGAGTCAGTCATAAATAAAAATAACCAACTAAGGCTATTAGCAATGTCTTATGAGCAGGTAATTCAGACTTTGGGTTTGAAGTTGATGGCATAAAAATATTCACCAATATTGTAATGATTGACATTATCATATCTTGTTACTCATTACATTTGGTGTTCAGTCAAGAACTGTAGCTTTAATTTTCAGCTTTAATTTTTTTTTCTACTAGTCTGGCGTACATGAGAACTAACAGAGTCTTGAAATTGCACATGTTTACAATGGGGGTGTTCGGATTGTCCCTTTTGTGGCCAGGGTTAGACTTGGCGGTGGTCAGCTAGCCAAGTACCACTGGATTTTCAGGTGTGCAGGACTGTCATTAGTGGCCGGCAACCGGCTTTCATAGCCGGCTACTACAGTAAAATCAACCGGCTACTCTCAGTCTGAAAATTAGTGAAACACATCTGTTATGAGAAGATTTGTTTGATTTGTGACTGGCTACTTTCCCTAAGAGACCTGACTTTCTAAAAACCTTAATGACAGCCCTGGTTGTGGCGAGTGAAATTCCTTAATTAATTTAGTTACTTAGCCATGTTGACTACCAAAATTATGGAGGGAAATTTCTTTGTCAGCTACAAAAGATACACTCATATGCCATCTGACTGGTGCAGATAAAACTAACAAATTACATGCAGAAATTTTCAGAGGTAAAATGTGGGAAGATGTGTCGATTATGTGGAAAACACACTTGATTATGCAGAAATTTCAACAGTTAACAAAATTATTATTGATAATTATAGTAAAACCTTTTGAATGCACCGAACAACTGTGAAATGAAAAGCACTTCAAAGTCTTACCCACATTGTAAGCTCTTCAATAATGCACAATACTTTCACCAACTTTGGCATTTGTTTGTCGGATCTTTTTATGGTATAGTATAAATTGTTGACAGGTATTTCTGCATTTGCACAGTTTTTCTATAGCACTTTAGCTCATTTTGGAGCAGGTATATTCTGTAGGTTGCAGGTTGTACATGTAGGTTGAAACGATCGACTTGTTTATTTGAGGGGGCAGTGTAAAATGCAGACTGCGGATTGACTGCGGACTATTGTTTTTAGAAAACAATGGGATTTTTGTTGTCACGTTCTCATTTGCATGGTGAAAACAATAGTCTGCAGTCAAAGGCTACCGGTAACCCCAAGCAACCTAAGCTAATTTAGGCTAACCGAAGTGCTAAGTAGTTTTTCAACCTGCAACCAGCAACAGATACCTGTCTCCCATTTTGCGTGGAATGTGCTTAGCTTAGTAACCAGGCATTTTCCACAGAACTAGTTTCCAGGCTCTTCGCTTAAAATAAGTTGGAATGCCTGGTCTTCAAGAATTCTTTGCAAGTCTTTGGAATTTTTGCTTGTGGGGCTGTAAGCTAAGGCAGCTGCTTTATCACTAATGTAATAGGGAACAATTTTTCTGCAGAAAAAGCTCTGATTATGCAGAGGATGCGTGTGTTAGCAACTTATGTGGATCCCTACTGCAGCATCCTGTCAGATGATCTGTTTTCAATGGGCTTAAAAGGCCCTCTTTATATGTCGCATTAGAGACGAATTTAATTCACATGAATTTGCTAGCAATTTTCTTCAACGCTAAAGCAATGTATAAAACGAACTGAATTGCTCCTGTTAAATTATATTTGTCCAGACGTTTTATCTGTTTGCCCCAGACAGATAAAATGTCTGAAATGTGTGTCACTTTTATATGTCGCTTTTCATTCGCATCAAAGTAAATGCATAAATTATTTTTCATGACATAAAGTATTCCAATGGCTAATTTTGAGCACACGCTCACAGTTTTCCCGTACATAGCATGCATATGCGTACGGGGAGAAGAGTTCCCGCGAAAATAAAAAAACATGGCGACTGCTGGAGCCCTTTTCCGAAAAACGTTGAGTCAGACTTGTTGGTCGTGCAAGGCTTAAACGAAATACAGTTGTATTTCATGTGACAGACCTGTATTCATTCAGGATCCTGGGAAGGTCTGCTCCACAGTTGAAGAGGACTAGTCAGTGCTCCAAGTTTAAGTTTTTCAGAAGTCACCTTTTAGTGACTTCCATTAGCATTAATTGGTTGGCTCTTCAAAAATTAATTTTGGTTTGCAAAACCAAAATGTATTACACACTTACCTAATTACATGGAGAATTTATTTAGTAAAACTGTGAAAGGTTTGAACCCAGGAGTCATTTCAAAAGTAGGTTGAGATTGATCGTCCTGGTGAACGTAGTCCTGAATAGGACTGTTGTTGTTGACAGTGACTGACGTTTCGACAACCTGTGCGGTAGTCATCTTCAGAGTCAAAGTGAGTTGTATCACGTCAGTTGATGGTAATAGGTTTCTTAGGACAATTCACGAGTTTACAGAATATATACTGCTGTAAAACAATAAACGGAAATTACCTATGATATGACGTGACACGGTGTAGTTACTAGAAAAAAAGAACTGAAATTGAAAACTGATACAAGTTGCGTAATATATGGTGATAGATTATTGTTCTTCACGTTTGTTAATTCCTAGAGGCTCAATTGTTTTATCTTTTTGGATGAGATGCGCTTTGCTAAAAGAATCGCGTTCATTATTAAGTTTTTCAATAGATATAAGTAACATATGGGAAACAGAATGATTGTTGCTAAGAAAGTGTTCTGAAACGGCAGTTTGGATATAACTTACTACAGGTTCAATTTCAGTTCTTTTTTTCTAGTAACTACACCGTATCACGTCATATCATAGGTAATTTCCGTTTATTGTTTTACAGCAGTATATATTCTGTAAACTCGTGATTTGTCCTAATAAACCTGATGAAGACTGGTATTGGCCAGTCGAAATATTGTACATCTCAGCGTCTTTCACGTTGTTTGATCAGTCTTTGCAGTAATCTTTTTGACTTTCAATTCTCTATATTTTTTTTTTTGACTGATCTCGATCTTGTTTGATCCAACGTTGGGCAAGTTTGATCGTTCACGGTTTTTGCAGTGGTTTCAAGCCTTAATTTACAACTACCTTAAAACATTAAAATCAATTCTTTGATCTTTTGTTGAGGTATCAATAGAATAAGTTTTCTTTTTTAAACTTCTGTTTTTGCTAAAAACAAGTGCATCTCCCTTTCAAACTGGTTATTAACTGCGATTTTCATACTATTTCCAGCCAGAAATATGTTGGTTGCCCAAAAGCGTAGTATTATTTGTGTTCGATTTCCCACCCAGAAAAAATGGCATTCTTTAGCTCCCCTGTTTGGGTTACCTCAAGACTCCCCACCTCCTTCCTGAGGATCTGTAGAGACAGATGCTTGTGCACTTACGCTTATGATGATGTCAAAACATAATTTTCTTGGCTTAATGGTTTTAAAAACAAAACTATTTACACATGGTGCTCTGCTGAGCACGTAGAGCTGAACTAAAACATCATTTGTTACAAAACTGGTGCAGGCTTGTTCTTTGTTGGAATGTACATTTATGTAAACGAAGATTTTCTAATTGTTTTTGCAGCTTACCTAAGTCAAAGTCCTATGTCCTGTGATGGAGAAGTTAGAAGCAATCTACCAGCAGGTACACTGTACTTGAAAAAAACTTGTGAGAAAGTAGATGCGGGAGGGTCATATCTTTTTTTGGCCCCTGAAAAAGTTGGGTCATGAAAAACTAGGCAGTGAAGAAAAGGGAGGCTGACAAGTTTATGCTCACATAATCATAACAGGCATTTTTTTTAATGTTACAATGTGGCACAAATGGCAAAACCATATAGAAAAGACACTATAAATTCATCATGCTGCACTTGTAAAATGGTTACGTTTCTTGTTGTTTTTACAGCTTGCACATGTGTTAATTTGCTTGTAAATAACTTGCTTCAGTATCTAGCCCTTGATATCTTGTATTGCTTGTAGGCTTGCTGCTGTTTGCATAATTATTCAGTTTCACTAAAATTATAATAGCAATGAGCATTCATGGGCCTGATAAAATTTCCATTTGATAGATCACCATAGGAGAACTCCAGAAACAAAAAGTCAAAATAAAAATAGTAGTAATTTAAATAGTTGAAGAGTAAATGTATACACTGGATAGTCTGTTTTTTTTTTTGTAGACTTGAGCACTTGAGCAATCAGAAGTATGACAGTGATGAGGTAAATATTATGAAGGCATTTTATTGTAATCAAAGAAAATGCCTTACATATGTTACTGTGGGAGTTTTTACCCTTTTTTCTAAGGAATTTTATTCTATTATTTATATACCATGGAAGTAAAAGAAGAAGGACAAATGAAGTGTACATATAGTCTCTAATACTCTCACGAATCTTGTGGCTTTGTTTCTCTCTTGGTAATTCCTAGTCATAGGAGTTTTCACATATCTAAAAGAAATAGGGAAAGGGGAAAAAAGTCAGATGTTATTGTTGCCTGAGCCCAACTCTTAAGAAAATGCTGACTGAAGCAAAGAGTATCCATTGTCTTTTTCAGAATCTCAGTGGTAGTCCACACTGTTCCCTTCAGTAATTTGCTTATTTGCTTGTTCTTTTGATTTTTACTTTGGCGTAGATAATATGATAACTCGACAGCAGGATTGGGAAATTGTGCATTTCTTTAGTTTTGGCCTGCCAAAAGCGGGTTCTTGTATAAATCGGGTGGTCCTTTCCTGGGATATTTTCTCTTTTCCAAATGATAACTGTCTGGGGATATGACGTCTTGACACGTTGTCAGAAGTGTCGAAGTTCAGTTTATAATGGTATCCATAATGTAATTAACCTGATTTAGTGCTGTAGAATTTAGGGATTGAATAAACCTTGTATGGTTACTGGTAAATATTTTACTAGGAAGTTATTTAATGAATAATTAATATAAACAATGAAGTTGAAACGATAAACAAATCGAACTAATGTCAAAGGTTTGTACACTGTTCTTAATCAAAAAGCAAAAAGTATGGGAAATGTCCCCACAATCTAAACAGTCCCCACAGTGCTTGTGTGTGTTCATATTCTTGTCCCTGTAAGTATTCAATCACAATAGATGTTTAATTTACTATCTTTTTTTAACGTGTCATTGTTGAATTTAGTTGGTATTCGAACTACAGTATTTAAAAATCAAATTTTAGGGTGCGTTTCTTTAAGAAAATCCAAGATTGGGTTCTTAAATCCGAAAGAATCCGGAAACGGATTTTGCGTTTCTTTACTAAACAGATCAATCCAAGATCTCTCGGATCCTGGTGCGTCAAAGAAACCGAATAATCCACTCTGGGCAAGGACTATTCCGTCCCTTTGATACACCATGATCCGAGAGATCTTGGATTGATCTGTTTAGGAAAGAAATGCAAAATCCGTTTTTGGTTTCTTTGGGATTCAAGAATCCAATCTTGGATTTTCTAAAAGAAACACACCCTTAGTTGCGTTAGTGTGATCATGTGAAAAACAACTCCTTGTATAGGCTACTATGCCTGGTTAAATGCTAATACAGTGACTCGTTTGTAGGAGGTTGCTGATAGTGCAGCTGAAACAGACAATGAAGAGTTCAGTTATCCTGCAAGACTAGACTTTATTCTGGATTGCTGAACAGGGTATCTCCCCAGGCTTCATTAGGTATGGACTAGAAAAATTTCGCAAGTGATGAATTAAGTTTGCTGATTTAAACTTGTACTCATTACATTGTAATCAGTTCGGAGGACTGATTGATCAGGTAATACATATGAGAAAGTGAACGTAGGATTCGTTTGGTTTTGATTTAGGGCTACATTTGAAAGAGGACGAGGAAGGTGAAGATGAAGATGGTGGAATTCAGAAAACCTTTGGTAGGCTAATAATGACGTTTGTTGTTTTCAGTCGAGGTAGACTGTTCAAAGTCCTCTATTTCCTTACATGTCAATCAATCAGTCAACAACTTTATTAACATGTCTAAGGTAAAATAGGCGAGGGTGAATCCCTCAACTAATTGGGGACACCTAAAAGGTTAGATTAAGAAACTATTTACAGCATTAATTTTAAACTTTAAAATAAAATAAGTGGTTTAACTAACGTAATTATCACTAGCTATTCGTGGAAGTCTTAACATTCATAACACTTTCAAAATAATAGAATTCGGTTATTACATACGGAGCAACAGTTTGGCAGCCGTCAGCCAGTAGCGACTGTTAATGTTTATGGCTGCGCAAACTGGGTGCGTATGTCAATGCGAAGCGCAACTGGGGTAGGTGCGGGTAGATAACGCTTTGAGCTCGCACTTGTTTCGATCACTGTTTCTCGTGCTTCTTCCAGTTTGTGTTGAGAAAATAGAAAGGCTGTGAACAATCTATTTTTAAAGGTATAAAAGGTAGATGTGTAACTATATCATTTTAGCAAACGCATGTAGCACTCTACTCATTTGCATATCTGTTTTAACGTAGCGAAGATTCATTAAACATTTCTTCGTCTAGCAGTTATAACAAAAGATTCACACTTCTCCCGGCTTACAATTTTACCCATGCCAGAAGAATCGTAACTATTAGAAACTTACCATTTGACTTATAAAGAAACATCATTTTAATACATAGTACATTTTGTTGTGTGTATTCGCAGCTAAGAAGAGACAACGTGTCAAAGGAAAAAAGTTGTCTTCCAGTTCCTCTTCCTCTGACGAAGATAAAAGTACAACGAAACTATTAGTTACACTTAATAGTTTAAAAAAATCCGTTGTTAAGCAAAATGTTGAACATCTCAACTAACAGGTGTATTACGAGAAAGAATTAATGCAAGCTTATCCCTTTTGGTCAGGTCTATGAAAGTAATGCTGTATTAAAAGTCTATTTGTAAGTATCAGTCACGACTGTTTATAATTTCAACAGTAACAAACATCAGTTTTTATGGGCTTACCTTTATGTAGAGAACCAGAGTAGAAGTTCCTCTTCCCCTGATGAAGATGACAGTACAGTCAAGCAACCAGGTACGTGCAAGTTCAATAGACTTGTGATATGAGTTGAAACACTCACCTTCACGTTGTTAAAATTTTCCAGACAGTATTTCTACCGCTTCCTCTAAAAAAAAGACACATTACTATTTTCATTGTCGTTATCGTTATCGTTATCCTTGTCGTTATTGTTGTCGTTATCATTATCATTATCATTATTAATGCGCACTTAACTCGTAAGGTGATGTCATAACAAAATTTTCTCGGCTTAATGGTTTTAAAACCAAAGCTATTTACACATGGTACTCTGCTGATACACTTTACACGTAGAGCTGAACTATAACATCATTTGTTACAAAACTGGTGCAGGCTTGTTCTTTGTTGGAATGTACATTTATGTAAACGAAGATTTTCTAATTGTTTTTGCAGCTTACCTAAGTCAAAGTCCTGTGTCCTGTGATGGAGAAGTTAGAAGCAATCTACCAGCAGGTACACTGTACTTGAAAAAAACTTGTGAGAAAGTAGATGCGGGAGGGTCATATCTTTTTTTGGCCCCTGAAAAAGTTGGGTCATGAAAAACTAGGCAGTGAAGAAAAGGGAGCCTGACAAGTTTATGCACACATAATCATAACAGGCATTTTTTTTAATGTTACAATGTGGCACAAATGGCGAAACAATATAGAAAAGACACTATAAATTCATCATGCTGCACTTGTAAAATGGTTACATTTCTTGTTCTTTTTACAGGTTGCACATGCGTTAATTTGCTTGTAAATAACTTGCTTCAGTATCTAGCCCTTGATATCTTGTATTGCTTGTAGGCTTGCTGCTGTTTGCATAATTATTCAGTTTCACTAAAATTATAATAGCAATGAGCATTCATCGGCCTGATAAAATTTCCATTTGATAGATCACCATAGGAGAACTCCAGAAACAAAAAGTCAAAATAAAAATAGTAGTAATTTAAATAGTTGAAGAGTAAATGTATACACTGGATAGTCTGTTTTTTTTTTTTGTAGACTTGAGCACTTGAGCAATCAGAAGTATGACAGTGATGAGGTAAATATTATGAAGGCATTTTATTGTAATCAAAGAAAATGCCTTACATATGTTACTGTGGGAGTTTTTACCCTTTTTTCTAAGGAATTTTATTCTATTATTTATATACCATGGAAGTAAAAGAAGAAGGACAAATGAAGTGTACATATAGTCTCTAATACTCTCACGAATCTTGTGGCTTTGTTTCTCTCTTGGTAATTCCTAGTCACAGGAGTTTTCACATATCTAAAAGAAATAGGGAAAGGGGAAAAAAGTCAGATGTTATTGTTGCCTGAGCCCAACTCTTAAGAAAATGCTGACTGAAGCAAAGAGTATCTATTGTCTTTTTCAGAATCTCAGTGGTAGTCCACACTGTTCCCTTCACTAATTTGCTTATTTGCTTGTTCTTGTGATTTTTACTTTGGCGTAAGATAATACGATAACTCGACAGCAGGATTGGAAAATTGTGCATTTCTTTAGTTTTGGCCTGCCAAAAGGGGGCTCTTGTATAAATCGGGTGGTCCTTTCCTGGGATATTTTCTTTCTTCCAAATGACAACTGTCTGAGGATATGACGTCTTGACACGTTGTCAGAAGTGTCGAAGTTCAGTTTATAATGGTATCCATAATGTAATTAACCTGATTTAGTGCTGTAGAATTTAGGGATTGAATAAACCTTGTATGGTTACTGGTAAATATTTTACTAGGAAGTTATTTAATGAATAATTAATATAAACAATGAAGTTGAAACGATAAACAAATCGAACTAATGTCAAAGGTTTGCACACTGTTCTTAATCAAAAAGCAAAAAGTATGGGAAATGTCCCCACAATCTAAACAGTCCCCACAGTGCTTGTGTGTGTTCATATTCTTGTCCCTGTAAGTATTCAATCACAATAGATGTTTAATTTACTATCTTTTTTTAACGTGTCATTGTTGAATTTAGTTGGTATTCGAACTACAGTATATAAAAATCAAATTTTGGGGTGCGTTTCTTTAAGAAAATCCAAGATTGGGTTCTTAAATCCGAAAGAATCCGGAAACGGATTTTGCGTTTCTTTACTAAACAGATCAATCCAAGATCTCTCGGATCCTGGTGGGTCAAAGAAACCGAATAATCCACTCTGGGCAAGGATTATTCCGTCCCTTTGATACACCATGATCCGAGAGATCTTGGATTGATCTGTTTAGGAAAGAAATGCAAAATCCGTTTTTGGTTTCTTTGGGATTCAAGAATCCAATCTTGGATTTCCTAAAAGAAACACACCCTTAGTGGCGTTAGTGTGATCATGTGAAAAACAACTCCTCCTTTTCGAAATGGTAGACTTTCCACAGATAAAGAGAGTTATTTTTGTTGTTGTATTTAGACTAGACATGGTGGAGATTCGTGGGAAGCGGGGAAGAAAGGTTCCAGTCATCTTGACCCCCGAGATGATCAACGATATTGATGTTCTAATCAAGACGAGGAAAGCAGTAGGCATCGCAGATGAGAATCCGTACGTGTTTGCAAGACCAAATAGACAGTCTTTGGAGCCTATGCGTGCCTGGGATTGTCTCAAGAAATTAAGCACACAGTGTGAACCACCTTTGTCAAACCCTACAAATATCACCAGTACAAGGATGAGGAAGAACATAGGAACTATTTCGCAAGTACTGTCTCTGAAAGAAACAGAAGTGGATTGGCTCGCGAGACACCTTGGCCATGACATTCCAGTGCATAGGGACTTTTACAGACTCCATGAGTCTACAATTGAAATCGCTAAAGTTAGCAAACTGCTTCTAACGGTAGATCAAGGGAAAACAGGCAAATTTGCCGGAAAAACCTTGACAGAAATCGATCTGAATGGTAAGTACAAGTGATCTTTTCATGCTAATTTAAGGCAACTCAAAACAGTAATATACCGGAAGACGCCTGGGCTCTAACGTGCATTTGAGCGCGAGGCATCACGCGATCACCCGAGAGGTGTCCTTCATTCATTCATTCATTCATTCAGGTCGCGAGATAGCGCGCGAGATTTAAAGTTACAAACATGGCGGCGCGAGGCCTACTTTGTAAAAATTTGTTTCCGCTAGGTTTGGTAAGCTGTTTACGATATCAGTTATTTTTACCTTAAAAGGCAATTTCCAAGGAAAAACATTCTTTTAAACCACTGTGCTGGAACGTAAACGAAAATTGTGATGTTGATGTTGCGATCAATCACGCCGGGTATCAGTCTAAAAAACTGCAAGGAAAAACTACTCTTCAAGTTGTCTTCGTTCTTTTACTTTGCGAGTCTCACCTTCAGGTATTTATGGTGCTCGTCTTCTACCACTTTAGTTATGCTGCTAATGACAACAGCGAAAAAAAAAAGAAAGAAATAGTATTCGTGTGGAATTGCGAGCTTTACTGATCAGCAGACCACCTTCACGCATGCGCAAGGGGCGATCTTTCGAAGTCGAGATTTTAATTTGTACGTAGAGTATCTCAAAAACTGATCCCGTGACCCTACTTTTTTAGCGGAAAAATATTCAACAGCAAAAGCGGAATGCATGAGCGAAATTTCTGACTCGGAAAGGTTTTGTTAGAAATCGCAGAACCAAGACTTTCTGACACTGATGATGAACTTAATGATACTGATGGTGAGGAAGATGACAAGACTGACGTTTTCGATGAAGGAACGTCTTCAGGTGCGTAAATTGTTTCCTGAATTCAGAGAATATTGGCAGTGCCGACTTAATTAAGTTGGCTGACAATAGTTTCCAGCTCTTTCTATCACTTATACTTTGATGGATCAATACAACCACTCTTAGTCATATCATCCTCCAATAATGGTATCACACAAATACCCAGCCATTGGTTAACAAGTTGTGATCATCCTTTTTACCATACAAACAATAAAACCCGTTAGAAACGCGCTAAATGTTACCATTAGGGGAAACCTCCATTTTTATTATCGAATATTTATAAGTAAGATAAGAGGAAACATTATTGTAAACTTAAAATTCTGCGAGGGAGTGCAAGGCCACCTTGAATCAAGGTGTCTCTGTTAATTGATTGGTTTATTAACATTATAACAGGACGCTCTACCAAGAAGCAAGTAGCGAAAAGTATGTCCCAGAAAGATTTCACTAAAGAAGTGGCTAGCAAATCATCACGAAAGTCAAACAGTAAGATACGAAATCATTTGTTGATATTCTTAAAAACTGGAAAGCATTTGAGGCGTTCTCTTTCATGGGATCATTGTTGCCAGAAGTGGCAACCAATTTCTTTAGTACGTATTTTGTTTGAGGTAAATGCAAGTCCTAGAAAATCATAGATTTTGTGAAGGCAAATGAGGAAATTGACTTTCTGATCATGTTTTAAAACAAGTTGAAGTGTGCTATCAGTTTTCATGTATTGCTGAGTTCAAACACTGAGCACAGCGTCAAACGGACTACCTTGTAGTACAGAGATTTAATCGGGTAATAAGAATCAGTCCTGTAGTCTTGGATTTTGGTCAATAAAACGTTTTTTGGCACTTCTTGTTATAGCTGTATGGATGTCTATATTCTTCGACATTAATTTTGACTCTTTTTGTAATAGAAGCCAAAGGAAGAAGAGCGAAGAAGATTGTAACTTCAGGTAAAGAGGATGGGAATTATTTTATTTATACTATTGAGCTGAGGTTTGCGAAAGACCAGATCAAAGGTTACATTTTAGTTGCCCATAATAAAAGATGTCGATAAGAAAAAAGTTAGCCTGAGAAAAACAAATCGACCACTACTCTCGTAGCCTTCTTCTATTCCTACTGACGAGTTCATTTGAAAAAGACGAAAACTTCTTATGTTTTGCTTTTTGACGATTACGTATTTTAATTGCATCTTTATTGTCAGATAATTAGAATAAGTTATCGTCAGAAAAGCAAAACATAAGAAGTTTTTGTTTTTGTCAAAATGAACTCGTCAGTAGAAAAAGAAAAAAAGGTACGAGGGTAGTGGTTCTCAAACTTAATTAATATTTTCTCAAAGCAAACTTGAAATAGCCGATACGCAGGTGAACTCGATGGGCTATTTTTTTATCCGCCCCAACCCGCTCACGCTTTGCATTGACAACCGTCCAGTTTGCGCGGTCATTGAATAAAAATATGGGAATACAGAGATTGGTGAATTGTCTTATTTTCCTAGTTCTTGACAAAGTTTCGGCAACGAAGCTCATGTTAAGCAGTGCGACTAAAGGTTGTCACTTAGCTGGCGAGTAGAGGAACGATAGTCAGCTTTAGTTCTCCCATAAAATTAAAATGTGTTCGATATATTCAGCCTCTGGTGCGCAAAAAAAAAAATTTCTCCATAGACTCCGATCCTTATTCCTTTTATTGTCTTGTTTTAGGTGTCAAAATACGACATTCTTTGCAATCTGTCGAGACAAGGGGCAAGTTTCCAAGCTGCTGGTGGTTAGCGACTCTAGTGTTCCATGCGTAGTCATATTGTTTCTTATTGCTTTCTTTTAGATATTGCGTATCTGGAATTTTCGGACACGGATGGGGAGCTTGATGATTGTGATGAGGACAACCGTGTTGTCGAAGGTGATGAGAAAAATATCCTCGTGATAGAACAAAACTATGTAAAATTTAACTACATGGTGTCGCAATTCCTTTTCTTGCCCCTTTTCTCGAAAGAAAATCCGTTTTTTTATGGGTTTCAGAATCCCAGTGAATATGAGATAATAAGAGAGGATTTCCTCCCGTCAACTCTGCAAGAGAAAATGCTTCCCTAGAAAATCAGGTGTATAAATTCAACTCTGTGTATACTTCATGGATTGAAAACTTAATGCACTATCACTCTTGAGTATGTATTAAAGATTGGGAGGTTGTAGAAGTCTCCCTTCCCCCACCTCTGTGTGTGTGTTTGGGAAGGCCCCGCCCGAAGTTGGTCTGAACGACACACATTCTAGGTTAAGCGGGGACGGACGTTCGTAATCATAAAGTGGGGATAAGAGTGAGTTGGTTCACTATTCCCCTCGGAGTGCACTTCTATCTTTGTGAAGTGCTTTTCAAAATCTCGATTTTTTTATTTTTATATTTCCTATCGACATAGAACACAAGACGATAAGGGGTGGTCGCTCTCAGAAACATAAAGATCAAGATAAGGAGAATTCAAACTGTGCTATTTCAAAGACAAAGAGTAAGTTGGTCAAGTTTCCTTTCGTTATAAAAACGGCACATAGGATATTTTGTCATGTGGAAATGAGTCGATTTTAGTAAGAAAAATGTAGTCGCCTGTTGTAAAGTAAGTCAAAAGCGCTGTGAATATCTACCTCTGCATTGTATTTGTCCCCCTTCCCTGTGTCTAGATTCTCTGACTTATTTTGTATTTACTTATAGTTGTCAAAGAACCTACAAAGACGGCAAAAATTGGTGGGAAAGATCCAGCTAAGAAGAATGCCAAAAAAGCTGTGCTCAAGTCAGGGAGTAAGTTTGGAATATTTTTTCACTGTCTATATCTCAAATATATGCAGAAGTCTGACCAAACAAGGTAGCATTTTTCTCTGATCTGACAAGCTAAAGCAGTTTTTAACCTATCACGCCAGAGACTCTGGCGTTCACAGTATTGTCAATACATCAAAAGTGATGCGTGTGTGTTACCTTGGTTGATTCGACTTTCGCGTTGATTTATAATTTGCGAGCTGTAAATCTATTACGCTCTCAATAAATCCGGTTGCGAACTTTTTCGGAAGGAGTTTTTCATGTGGCGTTGTTTTAGTAACGGTTTTGAGAGACGCTCTTCCCGTATACTGTAGGAATTTTAGGCATTACATATCCTTGGGAACCTTTATTGTCTTCCAGCATAGAAACGGTGCTTTTATCACTAAGGTAAGCGTTTTCGATTTGCAGAGTCGACTGCCCATACTCCGTGGACAGAAGAGGAAAAAGAAGCTGTTTTCAAGTATCTCGCTCCCTGGATTAGACGAGGACGTGTTCCTGGCAAACGTGACTGTGAGAATTGTATTGCCAAAGCAAATGGCGCCTTAGATCGTAGGGAATAGACAGCCGTAAAATATTATATTAAGAACCAGAGTGACAAAAGAAAGAGGGTTCTCACAACTATAAATAACAGTTTGTAGTTTGCTATTGTCATCCTGGCACGGTCCTAGTTACTTCAAATGAGATTAGCACAGTGAATGAAATAATAATGTTGTAAAATGATCGTAAGATTATTAAGCTTTTTCTTTAGTGTTAGACTACTTACGCTGACAATTGGATTGCATATAATTGGTGCTCATAAGCTTTTGAGAACAATAGGTGTCTCCTTGTGTGGGAAATCTGTAATGATACCAAGTTGGAGTATCGAAGAAACTAAGTATCATTTTTATATTGTTCTACATCATTAGAGGCATCATGTATTGAGCAGTGAATCAGCAATGACGATTTTTTTGAAATAAGTATTTGTTGTTTGCCGGCGCTGGTTCATCCGCATTGGGAAAAACTGTGCCCGAAGTTTTGACTGAGTACGGCCGTACTCAAAACCAAGGGTACAGTTTTTCCTAATGCGGACGAACCAAGGCTGGCAAATGACTTCTTTATTTAGTTACCTATTTTTCTCGCTACGATGCTGCTTTAAAGCATATTTCGTGTTGCCTTTCAGTTTAAATCTTGCGTACGCTTGAGTTTCGAGCACAGAAAGCGATACTGCTGTATGCAGAAATTGTAGGAGTTGAGGTCCGGTAATGTAGACAAAATTTTTCTTCAACTTGTCTCGCAATATTGTTGCATTGCAAGTTGAAACACTCTTTTCGTTTGATAGCAACTTTTCTCGCAGCAAAATAGTGTTGTAAGTCGAGGCAACGTGTTGCGCAAAGTAGACTCAAGTTCTATTTTCTGCAACAAATTTTAGTTTTGCTGCTCGTATTACCACTGAAGCTACAGCTTGTCTCGCAGTAAATTTGAATTCGACGCTTGTGATTGGCTGTCGCAAAGCGCGGCAACGCGGCCAAAAAAAAAAAAAAAACATGGCGGAAGGTGAAGAACAATCTGAATTCGAAGTAGGCCAGTAACTCACTGAAAGTAATAAATTTGCCCTGTGCAAAGACCCCGAGGGCTATCCTAGTGTTTGGGGCGCCTCGTTTGTCCGTTCGAAACAAGCGGCAAAACAGACAAAAGGCTTGGAAGAACTGTTGCAGAAATACAACTTTTCGCCTAGCTATCTATTACAACAACAAAACTTTATTTCGTTCTGAAACAACACTGAGCTTCATACTGAAGAGAACTTCGCTGGCACGGAAAATTAAGAAAATAATGGCCGGAAGGCGCCATCTTTATTTGCACACGATTGACCAATGAAAACGTATTCTCTATTTTCCAATTGCCCATAATTCACTCTTTTGCCCCCCAAATTTTGAATAAACTAATGTGGAATTCTCTTGGGAATACGCAGACCTCCCAAGAGAATTTCACATAAGTAGTTAATGCAAAATTTGCGGGCAAACAGAGTGAATTATGGACAATTGTTTAATAGAGAATAGAATTCGCAGACTTGCAACACTGTATTTTGCTGCAAGACAAGTTGGTCACAAACGTGGTCATACGCGCAACAGAGGATTGCAACTTGCAATGCAACAATGTTGCGAGACAAGTTGAAGAAAAATGTTGCCCGTATTACCGGACCTTTATTTACATGTAACGCTGTGAAGGGAAACATTACGTTTAACAAGGTTGGTTTTTGGCCCAAAATGTCCTTTATGTAACAAAAATCGATGTTATTGAAAATTGAAAACGTACGGCTTAAAAAAAATTGACCGGGGTCCGGGTGGACAAAGCCGGACCGCTGGAGCGCGCGAGATTAGGCAATCAGATTGAAGGATTTAAGAAACCGGACCACCGAGAGGTTTGAAGAAAAAACAAGGTGTAGTATCGCAACACAGAATGCGATACAAAGAAGCGGCCGACTCAGCGACAGCACTCTCGGAAGACTTAGTAATGTATTTCTACCGTTAAATTTTGTACAAGCATTAGGCCTAAACGAACTAGTAAACGTGGTTTAGAAAAATACGGAATAGCAGTTGCAATTGGTCGTCTCAGAACTTGCGGACGTGCTTAGTTTCCTATCGTATGTCCAGAAATGTTCATCTCTGCTCATTAATTTTCATTCTCTAATCAACCACGCGTTCATCAATGCGGTACGTGTATTAGTTGTCCGTCCGCGAACGCACTTCGTTCCACAGGTTCGGACTACGGATAATTCTGCTGTTTCGTTGAATGCATGAGTCATGCTGAAACGTGGATTTCAAAAGTTGTATCGTGTTTATTAAAATGCTTGTTATTAATTGGTGAATCGCATTTACGTTTTAAAGCTGCTACCAACAAAATCGCACAGAATAGCAGTAGACTGCAAAACAACCGTATTTTTGCGTTGGTCATGAATGCGAACGTTTGGCTTTCATCTTTCCGCTATTACCGGTATATACTATACTCACCGTGACAATCATGTTGTCATTTCTTTTTTTGTGTGTGTGTGACATGTAAAAGATAGACCAGATTAGAGTTTGTACAAAGTGATCTGGATTTGTAAACTTGGATTCATGAAAAGTGGATCTGTCAATCGGAGTCGTAGTCAGAAGCGCAGAGGCGTTGTGATCTAGTGAATTCTGCTCATGACTCTGTCACTATGATCTAGCAGGAATCGAACGAACTGAACCAATCACAATGCATCGAAACGAGCTTTGTAGATCTCTATTCTACCACTGAATTACACTTTACGCCGAGATAACGACTCCTAGTTTTGATTTTCACTGAGTCATAAGTGCTATTACGACGTCGATTAATGAAACCAAGCCCAGAAAGGTGTTTTGGTAGGACATGAACTTGTTCATTAACCGTGGATTTGTAAAATTGGATTTGCAAACATTGATTTTTACAACCCGGACCATGTTTTCCAAATCGATTCTAGTTGCAATTTTACAACATGCCACGTTGTACAGTGATCGGAATGTTTAGGTTACTGTTTTTATCGCTCAGATTTGCCAGTAGATTTTAATCAAATTTCATAACGTAGATAAACAAGACGAATCAAGTGTTGTATCTAACTTTTGAAAGAGGTTTAACTTGCAGAATATCGCAGGTTTTCTGGAGAAATGCCTCTCCACATAGAGGGAAATGGTTAAGAACCCATTAAACATCGAAGAAGCAAACACTGAAACAGGCTAAGATTTATGTTGGAAGGTCCTTGACCCTGCACATCTTTTCAGTTTTATGCTCAATGACTGCACGAATTACATAATCGAGATGCTTCTAAGTTGGTTAGTTGTATGAGCACACATAACCACCTTTTGTATTTTGCCAGGTTTTGTACAGGGTCAACCCCCAAAATAACCAACAAGAACATACAAGAAAGAACTTCAGTTTGCCAGGTTTCATAACCATGTCCCTCTATTAACTATGCTTTCCTTAAGGATTCTTCAGTGTTTTGGAGTGTGATACTTTGTCTCGTTAATTTCACGCCTCGGGGAACAATGAGGGTCTCGGAGAAATGCGGGGCCAGTCATTAAAGAGCCCTAGTCAGCCATACTTTTTTTTTTTGTTTATATTCGAGAGTTTGGCTACTACATTTTACTCCGATGTGCAAACGAAGGAACTCACTGTGAAACTACTAAAGATAATTAAACATACTTTCTGGAACACCATTTACAGTAAAGCCATAATATTTTGCGTCTCCATGCAATATCAATACCTTCGATGGCATCGACAATGGAAGAGGCTGACTAGGGTCCTTTAGTGCTTAATTATCTATGTATGGAAAAACAAGAGAGAACGTCAATTTTCAAGCGGGAGCTTTCACTGGCGCAAGTGTAACCATTCAAAATGATAAAGATTGTATTAGTGTTTAATTGAAAGCTTAGTTTCATTTTGTATTTTGCATCACTTTCATGATGTATTTGTCGGAAATTTTCTTTGGAGGAAATTATAGTTGTGCTTTGTTAAGGTATGTTTGTTTGTTTGTTTGTTTGTTTTTATCCCCCTGTTGAATAATGTCTAATCTTCAAGGAAAAATAGTATGTTTTGTTTTCCCTCAAGTTTTGATGTTTCCCCAACTTTGTCTCTAGAAACAGCGAGACTTGGGAAAACCAAACTTATCATTTCTCTTTGGGCCAGACGTGGAGTGGATACTTTCATTAACCGATTCCTTTGATTTCAAAGAAACATCCGCTGGACGGAAAGGCTTAAGAAAAGAGCAACCAAGCCAACTGTTTGTGTCTACAATAAGCTGGGAAAACCTCGCTAAACTCGTATTGAGTAAAATCCCGGCTAGGGTGGGAAAAACCTCATATAGTGAAAGTGGGCAGGTTTGGTCCGTCATAATTACATCACCTTAGGTACTCGGCGAAAGCTTTCTCTGAGGGCAGAACGTGCAGATATTGATATTGTTTACTGCACAGGTTAACAAAGCTCAGTTTCCCTTTTCACTACCACTGAGAAAATAGAAATGATAAATTGGACCTTGCTATAATGTGAAAAATAAGAGCTCTTGTGTTTTTCATTCTTAATCCTCTATTTTAATGCAGTTTGAATCCGTTTGGTGCATGTCGGATTAAGGGAAGTGAGAGCTAAATCCCCTAAAAGAAGTAAAAATCTACGAAACTCTTATCAAATAGGTCTTTCTAATTGAGCAAATGATTGTCCAACAAGCACGAGTTGGGGGTATTGACGTGTCCCTATACGCACTGTCCAACTAGTTCCCACAAGTAAGGTGTTTTGCCATGTGTACCCATAAGTATTGTCTCAAGATGCAATCCCCACAAGTCGGGTGTGTAGCTCTGTGTGCCCATAAGTACTGTCCAGACCACAGTCCCCACAAGTAGGCAAAGTTCGCAATGTAAAGTGTCCCCACAACAGTGTCCCCACAAAAAATATTGGCCTTTTTCTAATTTCGACCAGATGTTTTAAGAGGCCAAGAAGTCAGCTAATAAATGCCCCAGTATCATTTGGATAACTGCTGTGGAAAAGGGTGTCCTCGCAACTAGGGTCTGGAAATATGGTCCTCACAAGAATGCAGGGGTGCGTATGTGTGTATGTGTGTGTGTGTGCGTGTATGTGTGTGTGTGTGTGTGTGTGTACGTGTGTGTGTGTGTGTGTGTGTGTGTGTATGGCTGTGTATGGCTGTGTATGGCTGTGTATGGCTGTGTATGGCTGTGTATGACTATGTATGGCTATGTAGGGCTATGTATGGCTATGTAGGGCTGTGTATGGCTGTGTAGGGCTATGTATGGCTATGTAGGGCTGTGTAGGGCTATGTAGGGCTATGTATGGCTGTGTATGCCTGTGTATGGCTGTGTAGGGCTGTGTATGGCTATGTAGGGCTATGTATGGCTATGTAGGGCTGTGTATGGCTGTGTATGGCTATGTAGGGCTATGTATGGCTATGTATGGCTATGTAGGGCTGTGTATGGCTGTGTAGGGCTATGTATGGCTATGTAGGGCTGTGTAGGGCTATGTAGGGCTATGTATGGCTGTGTATGCCTGTGTATGGCTGTGTAGGGCTGTGTATGGCTATGTAGGGCTATGTATGGCTATGTAGGGCTGTGTATGGCTGTGTATGGCTATGTAGGGCTATGTATGGTTATGTATGGCTATGTAGGGCTATATAGGGCTATGTATGGCTATGTAGGGCTGTGTAGGGCTGTGTATGCCTGTGTATGGCTGTGTATGGCTATGTATGGCTATGTAGGGCTATGTATGGCTATAAAGGGCTGTGTATGGTTATGTAGGGCTATGTAGGGCTGTGTAGGGCTGTGTATGGTTATGTAGGGCTATGTAGGGCTATGTATGTTTATGTAGGGCTGTGTATGGCTGTGTATGGCTATGTAGGACTGTGTATGGCTGTGTATGGCTATGTAGGGCTATGTATGGTTATGTAGGGCTGTGTATGGCTATGTATGGTTATGTATGGCTATGTAGGGCTATGTATGGGTGTGTATGGCTATGTAGGGCTATGTATGGTTATGTGAGGCTATGTAGGGCTGTGTAGGGCTATGTAGGGCTATGTATGGCTGTGTAGGGCTGTGTATGGCTGTGTATGGCTATGTAGGACTGTGTATGGCTGTGTATGGCTATGTAGGGCTATGTGGGCTAGGTGGTCAAAGAGGAGCCCTTTGTTTTTTCCTTCGCTATGTCGATGTCTGATGCTTCCACACTTGTGGGAGAGTCTCTAATTACTGTGATTTCCGAGCATGTCAACGAGCCTAGTGAGCCCAGTGGAACACCTGCCCTGTTTACCCCCCCGGAGCCGTCACCCCCCTTGGCCAGCGAAAATCTTATGGATGGAAGTGGAGATCGCCCCCCGGAACTGCCGGATGCCTTACTTCGTCTACAAAATTCTGGACACCATCTGCAAGTGATTTCGTGTTCTGCGTGGAACGTGCGTGGCAACAATGTTCGGGTCAAGAAAGAATTATCTGTTTGTTTTTCGGTGGATACTGTCATTACGAGTCATGAAGTTATTGTGGGTTTCGACGAGGCTGGTATTGACATCGAGGATATCCGGTCCGTTCAACGGAGAGCGAGTAACAATTCTTGGGTGGTCACGTTTGGCAGCAAAGCAGTGAAGGACGCCGCCCTGAACGAACAGTCAATTACGATTGCTGGCTGTTCTGTCCTGTTGGGAGATTGTGAAAACAAGGTCTCTATTGTGAAAATTTACGAGCTTCCCAACGAGCTTCCCGACTCCGTGGTTATCGGCCGTTTGAGCCACTACGGCCGAATTATTTCTTTCCGACGTGACCGCGTGGCGGACGCCATCTTTAATGGAGTTCGTACTGCGAGGATGTGCATTGAGCGGCCCATCCCGGCGCAAGCCTTCATCGCCGGCGAGTTCTGCCGGTTCTGGTATCCCTCACAGCCGAAGACCTGTAGGAAATGCGGAGCCGAGGATCATCTTGCGGCCGCTTGTCGGTCGCAACGATGCTTTAATTGCGAGCAGCCCGGCCATCGCGCGGAGCAGTGTGACCAGCCAGCGCTCTGCCGCGTGTGCCTCTCAGACGGCCACGAGACTACCTCCTGTCCGTTTATTTATTACAGCTCAAACATCACTGGTGCAAAGCCCCAAGAGAAGTCCTATTCCGGTGCTGCACACAGCGGAAAGGTAGCTGATGAGGCGAGAAAAGCGGAAGAGGCAAGTAACCGCGCTAAGCAAGAAGAAGAAGAACGCGCGAGGCGCGAGGAGCGTGCACGCAGGGAGAAAGAGAAGGAACAGGAGCGAAAGGAGAAAGAAAGGAAGGACAGAGAACGAAAGGAGCGAAAGGAGCGAGAACAAAGAGATCGGGATAGGAAGGAGAAAGAACGAGAGGACAGGGAACGTGAGGACCGAAGAGATCGCGACAGAAGAAAGCATGATAAGGAGAGGAGATACAAAGATGATGATGGTTACAGAAGAGATGAGAGGAACGATCGCGAGCGAGACCACGATCGCTATCGCTCTTCTCGCGATCGGTCCTCTCATCGCGATCGCGACAGCAATGATAGTGAGTCAGATAATGATGGATGGACCCGAGTGTCGTACCGGAGAGAAAAGGGCAAGAGTAAGTCGTATTAATTCTCTTAATTTAATAATTTTTCGCTTACAATGCTCTTAGATTTCTTACCATCAACATTCGTGGACTAGGCACTACCCGTAAACGCGATCTCTTTCTCCATGAGTTAAACGAAAATTTAGACTATGATTTTTTTCTCTTACAAGAGACGCATATTTCCTGTAAATCTCAAGCTGATTTAATTGAGAAATGTTTTAACGGCCAATGTTTTTGGTCCTTTGGGATCGGCAAATCTGCCGGTGTAGCTATCTTTGTTTCCCCTAAATTTTCTGGCAAGATTATTCGCTATGTTCACGACACTGATGGTAGAATTCTAAGCCTTCTTGTTGATTTTAACTCTCTTAAATTTAATATTATTTGTGCCTACGCTCCAAACACCGTGTCCGATCGTAAATTATTTTTCAATCGTCTCCATACCTTTTTTCTATCACCCGGCGATTTAATTTTAGGTGGCGATTTTAATTGTATTGATTCTGAACTTGACCGTTTGCATATTAAATCGGACTTTAGCGCGGACAAGCGTTGCTTGTTAGCCCTTAAGTCCGATTTCTGCCTTGTTGATGTCTTTCGTAAGCAAAATCCGAAAGCGCTTTCTTTTACTTGGTCTAATAAAGATTTTTCCCAGGCTTCTCGCCTCGATCGCTTCTATATTTCTTCCTCTCTTTTGCAGTCAGTTCGCGGAAATAAGTGTTTTCCTTGTCCTCTCTCTGACCATGATTTTGTCGATTTATTTATTTCTCCGGCTAATATTTCTTTGCACGGAAGCGGTGTTTGGAAATTTAATTGCTCTTTTCTCTCCGATAACGATTTTATTAATACTATGACTGCTTTGATCACTTCTGAGAAAGAAAAGATTCCTCTGTTCGACTCGCTTGAAGGTTGGTGGGATAACTTGAAAATTCAGATCCGTCGTACCTGTATCGATTTCTCTTCCCGAAAACGTAGACAACTTCTTTCCGAACGTAATTCTTTAACCAAGCGCTTACTCAGAGCTAAATCGGCTGTTTTTGCTGGCGATCGCAACCAGGTTTCTAATGTCAACAAACTTGAGAGCGCCTTAGAGGCAGTTATTAATAATGAGTGCGAGGGCGCTAAAGTCCGCTCGCGAGCGCGGTGGATCGAGGAGGGCGAGAAGCCCACTCGTTTCTTTTTTCGGCTCGAGCGTAAACGCGCGGAAAAGAATATTTTTGAGTCTCTTTTTAATGAATCTGGCGAGGAAAAATTCTCGCGCGATGACATTGAACTTGTTTTGGTTGACTTTTACAAAGCTTTATTCTCCAAGGATTCTCTTAATATGCAAATTCAGACCCAAATTATCGATGATCTTGACCTTTCTTTGTCTGATTTAGAACGCGAACAATGTGAGGGATTATTCACAAAAGATGAGCTTTCTGCCGCTTTGAAAGGCCTTCAGACCGGTAAATCGCCCGGTTCTGATGGCCTTCCTGTTGAATTTTACTCCGCTTTCTGGGATTTGTTGTGTGACCCTCTACTTTCTGTTCTGAATGACTGTTTTCGGGTTGGCTCGCTTTGTGCGAGCCAGCGCGAAGCCCTCTTGCGCCTTATTTATAAGAAGGATGATAAACGCTTGGCTAAGAATTGGCGGCCCATATCGCTTCTTAATTGTGACTACAAATTAGCTTCGAAAATAATTACCGACCGTCTGAAACAAGTTATGCCTTCAATCGTTCACTCTGACCAGACCTGTAGTGTAGTTAATAGATCGATCTTTTCTAACTTGCATTTAATCCGCGACACCCTAGATATGATAAACATAACGGACGAGACCGGAATTTTAGTCACGCTTGATCAGATGAAGGCCTTTGATAGAGTAGATCACGATTTCCTCATGAGAGTATTAAGTAAATTTGGTTTCGGTCCGTCCTTTTGTCGTTGGGTTTCAATCTTTTATTCGAATGTTTTTTCGCGGATTATTTGTAACGGCAAACTTTCTACTCCTGTTTTCCTAGAGAGGGGGGTTAGGCAGGGATGTCCTCTCTCCCCCCTTCTCTACGTTTTAACTTCTGAAGTTCTAGCTAATCAGATCCGTAAAAACCCTGCGATCGAAGGCTTCCTGCTCCCCGGAGCAGGTAGCCTTCAGTTTAAAATATCGCAGTACGCCGATGACGCCACCAATTTCGTTAAGAACGAGAGATCTCTCTGTCACCTTTTAGAGACTGTTAAAAAGTACGAGAGGGGGTCTGGGGCCAAGCTCAACACCACCAAGTCCCAGGCGATGTGGCTTGGTAGGTGGAGAGCTAATGGCGCCTCCCCCCTCGGTTTACAATGGGTTAGTAAGCTTAAGATTTTAGGAGTTTATTTTTCGAATGGATTAGTAAACGTTGATGAAGATAATTGGCGTTGCAAATTAGATAAGTTAAAGAGAACTTTAGGGCTGTGGTCGCAAAGAGATCTTTCTTTTCTAGGCAGAGGCATGATCCTAAACGTTCTCGGGGCTAGTAAATTTTGGCATGTAGCCAAAGTACTCTCCCCCCCAAAATGGGTTTCCACTGAATACAAGCGAGCCGTTTGGCCTTTCATCTGGAAATCAAAATCTGAAACTGTAAGCCGAGCGCGTTGCGTGGCCCCCATCGCGCGTGGGAGCCTCAATATTGTTGACTTTGAAACTAAGTGTTCCAGTTTGCGTTTGTCGGGTCTCTCTGGGTATCGGGAGGGATTCGGCACATGCAAATGGCACTTTTTAGCTCGTTACTTTTTCGGAAATCGCTTTACTAATCTTGATCCTAGTTTTGATTTTTCTTCCCGCTCAATTCCTTTGTCCTCCGAACCGTCTGCTTTTTACCGTAATTGTTTATCTTTGTTGTCCTCTCTGCGTTGTAAACACGGTTCTTTACCGGCTGATTTTTCCTGTAAAAACTTGTATAGTCTTCTACTAGACCTTCCGAGCGCCGCTCCGCGCTCCTCCGGTTTTTGGGCCGCTTCACTTAAGAGGCCGATGAACCGGTGGGCCGCGGTCTGGCGCAAGTCTCGCCTTAAGCTGATTGAGAATAAGAAAACCGATTTACTTTGGCTGATAATTCACCGGGCAATTAAAGTTCGATACGCTTTGAAGACTTGGGGATACAAACTTAAATCTGATAAGTGTGCTTTGTGTTCCCAAGTTGAAACAATTGAGCATTGTTTTCTTTTCTGCGCTCGCGCGCGCGCTGTGTGGAGGCACTTTTCGCCTTATCTGTCTCGCCTCTCTACTTCCCGTTTCTCTGTTAACTCTTCTTGTATTTTCTTCCCTTTCTCGTCTCACGCTTCTTCGCCTTCTTTTTCGCTCTACTGCTACGTGATTGCTACCGTCTTATTTTGGATCTGGCAAACTAGAAATCTTGCGACTTTTCGGAATTCTGTTTTAAATGCTGATCAAATCGTCAACCTGATTAAGAAGGATATTTCCTGCCGCATTTTATGTGCAAAACAAGACGAAAAAGAAAATTTCTGGTCTACTGGTAGCATTCTCTGTAAAATTTCTGATACTCGCTCTATTTCTTTTTTCCCTTAAGCCTTTGTATATAGCCGCTTTTAATTTTAGTTCGCTTTATTTAGCTGCTCGTCGATATCTTTGTACATAGCCGCGTTTAATTTTAGTCTGCTCTTTTTGCCTATGAACATTTAGTTGAACGCCTGTAAATATTTTTTCTGTATATTGCCGCCTTAGTAAATATCTCCCAGAATCTTGTATATAGCCGCTCTAGTCAACTTAACTTAGCTTAACTTCATTTCTATCACTTACCGGAAGTCGCGCTAACTTTTCCTGGAATCTTGCATATCGCCGCCTCATTTAACTTAATTTGCATGAATTCTCGGAAACCTTGTACATAATTCCCGGAAATCTTGTAAATAGCTAGTGTTAATTTTGTTTCTTTTTCTTCCTTTTTCTATCTTTGTAAATACGGTGGAGTTGTTTTTTCAATAAAACACCCCTGCGGGGGTTTTTATATTCTTAAAAAAAAAAAAAAAAGCTGTGTGTTAAACCCAGCTAATAATCAAGCTCACTGCTTGAGCCAGGCTTACAGTTGTGTGTCAAAATGCTTGACCGAAAGTTCCATGAACATAACGATAGAGGGACTGGTGACATCAAGAATCTGACGACAAAAAATTTCAAATTAATGACTAAAATGCCGCGGTATGGTAAATGAAGAGAAGATCAGCTGGAAAACGGTCACGTAAAGAAACTGTGTTTCTGAGAATAAAGAAAAATACAAAACAGCTCGTCAGTGTTTTTCTAAAGGTCCTGTGGTACCTCTATTGAGCCCCCACCTCCCCCACCCGTAAGGGAAATTTTTCTCGAGAGTATTACCCATATACTATGGCGACAAATGAATGTTTTGTCAGGCATTTTAGGAGTTACCCAATCAAGAAAGTTTGACAACATGCTATAGAAAATAGCATGATTGATTGAAGCATTTGTTGGCGTTGCTAATAGGGAACTTAAGGCTATGTTCACAAAGTAGCGGATAGATTTGACGCCGGCACAAAAACCGTACTACTAGTTGAAACATAAAAACGGTGATTTCGGCGCGATTTATGTAACGGAGCGATACTGCGTTGCGCCAATGTTGAAGATTGAGAGTCCTCGGGTAGGTGTTTATAAATCGATGAAGCGGCCGATTCAGCTCTAGCTTGTTCCAGGCGTTTAAAATTTGGAATGCGGCACAAAGTCGGAGCGGCGGGGGGGAAAGTAAGGAGGGAGAGGTGGAGAGAGGAAGGAACCTTCCTTTGCTCGGCTTAACCCACGCCGTTTTTCTTTTCACATCTTTTTGTGCTGTCCCCAGAAACCGAACGCCTGGAACAGGCTTGCACGGCTTAGTTGACCAGGGTAATGACTATTTAACGAATAGATTCCATGTTGCAGTGCGCGGTGCGCCTGTTCAGTAATTCCAGATGACTTCAAAATGTGGCAAAAACAAAAATGCGGCACTGAGCTGCACCGAGCCGCATGCGAGTGTGTCACTGAAGTTTTAACCAAATTTTGACGTCTTCTATATATGATATTAGTGAACAGACCCAGGGTTACATGGAATCTATATAGTTTACATAATGAGCAGAAAAGAAGCAACGACATACTTGCCTCAGCTTTGCCTCGTACCGCTTTACTGTTCGAGGATTTGTCCTAGATTTTCAAGTCGTTCAAGAACTTGTCTCGGTTTATTCTCTTTTTTTTTTCTTATCTATAAACAGCTCCTAGTAAGCCATTTTTAAAAGGCTTTCACTTGCTTAAAACAAACTCGCAAACAATTTCAAAATCGCGCCCATGTTGAACAAAAAATAGAAAAGCAAGTCTCCACTTCATCCATCATGTGTCTGTACTCTAATATATCATCACCACATTGTTTTAATGCGTGATCAATACATGGATATTGTGATCGGTTAGATGGGTACATGTAACTTGCGAACCAGCACCCAGGTATGAGATCTTGCGCAGGAGAATATTGTGGTCCACGCCATTAAAAACTTTTAAAAGATCAAATAGTATAGAGATAGAAATCTATTTAGCGTCCATGGCCTGTCCAAGTCCATCCTTGTCATCCGTTGCAAAAAAGACAACAGGAGACAGTTTAAAAGGCCAAATATGAAGTTTTTAACAACAAATCTCGGGACCATTATATTTGGAATTCAAATGATGCGCACTAATTGAAAGGGTTTTGCTTTTTAAATTGATAGCCCTGACGAGGCCTTTTAAGACAGTTTTTTTAAAAATAATACAAATTGTTTGACTGCCGTACTGATCATGAGTCGAACGTTAAACGAGCTTATCAAAGAGGATTGATCATATATAATCAAAAACAAGCTTTCTTGTAGCATTTACATTTTTTAATGATAACAAAGAAGAAGGAGAGGAAAAGAAAACACTTAGACACTTTCTCATAAGTAAGTAAACTTTATTAAACTCGGCCTTGAATATACTAAGGCCGATCTGTCAAGGCCTTTGACTGATTATTTAATTAAAACTAAAAATCTTTTTTTAAACTGGCGTTTAATTTTTAACTGCATTCACTACAATCTTCTATGAATGCTAAAGTGAAAAGAATAAAACCAGATTTTGCATTTGCCGGGAGCGTTTTTAGTTGTAGTGCAAAGAGATTTTCATGGCGATTTGCGAGTCGGGAGTGTGTTCGAGCAACTCGCTCGCTTAGTTATAGCCATGAGACACCAGGAATCTGATTTACATTGGTCTTTACTGTTTTTTGACTTTTGCTAACAATCTTAATCTTAATCTTCTTACTACTCTTCTCTACTCAATCCTTTAACTCGGCAGTGAGTGAGTAGTTCAAGCGTAGTAGCGGTTTTTATAGTCAAAGTTGGACATGTTTGGGTAACTGACCGTAGGAATGAAAACAAGGTTAACTCGCGGCTGTGTGGGTAATGTTTTGGTATTACTGAACTTACATGGCTGCGATTTACAAGAAGCTACAAACCGATCAATAACTAAAACGCTGGTTAACAAACCCAAACAGGAACTTCAACGAGACTATCAATGAACACGAATGAACCAAGGTCAGCTCTTACATGAAAAACACGGCCACCTATGAAAAACTAACATCTGACAATGGCAAGAGAACAATATTCCTAATTAAAATGGCCATGATGGCATTTAAGGGACTGGTTCACGATAATGCGCATGTGTGAGTTCTGACAGTAGCTGATTGTTTTTCAACCAATCGGAAGCGAGTTAGATGCATGCAAGTAAATTTACAAAATTCAAATTAATTGTTCGCGACGCGAAAGTATTTCCGGGCATTTGGTTTGATTTTATTTATTCCCATAATTCAAGTTTATTCTTTGCTACTCCTCAGATATATGTTGCAGACGATAGGACAGTGCCGTAGCCAGACCAAACGGCCAACTGAGGCAGGCGGGAGTTGCTAGGGGCGTTCGGGGGCATGCCCCCCCCCCCCCCCCCGCGAGAAATTTTGAACTTTAGTCTCTCGGAAATGCGATTTGCAGCGTTTTCTGCGTTTTCAGTATTAATACGGCGAAAATTTTGGTTATATATATATATTTTTTTTAACTGTTATATTTTGGCCACGAAATCTT
Source organism: Porites cylindrica (assembly GCA_964035525.1). NCBI lineage: Eukaryota > Metazoa > Cnidaria > Anthozoa > Scleractinia > Poritidae > Porites > Porites cylindrica. The sequence goes on along the minus strand of OZ037781.1, from coordinate 8,646,877 downwards.
TTCTGAGAGGCTCCGATGATCGCTTATGTAAAATAAAAATGATCGGCGAAATTCGTCAAAATTTTACCGAGGCGAGTGCCTCGGTTGGCCTCATACTAGCTACGGCGCTGTAGGAATAACATTTACAGCCCTGTCCTGCTTTGAAACAAACATATTTACCAACGTGTATTTTTACGAGGTCGTACCCACGCTAACAAAGCAGTCACCGATCGGCAAACAAAATTTGTAAACAAACATCTTATTACTGTCCTCTCAGTTCGCCTTATATAAATCCAGAAATACCTACAAATAGCACCTGACCGGTGACAAAAACGCCCAACGTATGAGTATAAAGATTATCCTTAATTGAGCATAAATTTCAAATGCTTATCAGCAAATGAACAAATTCATTCGCGTTGCATCGAGTCAGTGTTCCGCAAAACAAATGTTATCGAGTAGCACACATAAAGAAACTATATTATAAACAGAATACTCAGGCAATAATTTGTTTTAAAAACATCAATTCTTAAACATATACGATCGTATATACCATCGTAAAGCAAAGATACAAGGAACATTTCAAGTGTACCAGATCGGTGAAGATCGCGCGGCCTGTTGCGGTATAACTAAAGGTCGGAGTCAAAAATCAAATCAAAGTTGAACGAACTCATGCCTTTAACCACTTTCCAAGTGTCGTGTATACTTTTCGTAAGCCACACACTAATCCTAGAACCATACCAGATCGATAGGCTAAGCTTCTCTATCTCCAAAGACTCTTGAGAACGTCCTGTTGCCGGACGGCCACGATGCTCTTCTGAACCTCCATGATCAAAACATTATTTTTTGCGTCTTCTTAAAACGTAACCAGTCAAACGACACAACCACACGTTAATCACCACTACCGAAGTATAACTAGACCAGCCAAAGCGACGGATGTCCGAATAAAACGAAGGATTTTCAATGATTGTACGGGTACAATTTGTACCCGACAAATTTATTCTGAAGAGACAATCGGCGCGCATGCGCATTATCGTGAACCAGTCCCTTTAAGTAAGTCCGCGAGCTAAGCAAACATTCAAGTAGAAGTCTGAAAATCACAAAATAAACAAAGGAAAACACCTATGCGCACCAAATCCAAACTAACCTTGACTCACCTAATAATAGGAAAACGAAACTTAGAAGAAATACAAATCTTAAAAATAACTATTAAAATATTTCATAGCGGTTGTAAAAGTTTTATTTAATTGACCTAAGCTGACGAGTGAGTTCTTTTGATATAACAGCGCAGGTTCACGTTATCATTGGGTTTTAAGTGCGCTAATTTCAGTCGAAACTCGCTGTTTCCAGACAGCTGGCTCGGGCTGGGAAAAAAATGTACCTTTTTTAAATCTAAAAATTGATAAGCAATTAAAGTTATAATGAAATTAAAGCTTAATTACTCCAGTACAATAGTCATTTACGGGAATCACAAAAAATCATTATCAATTTTACTTTCCTTGACTAAAAATAACATAACTTAAAAAAACTTAAACAAGCAAGGACTATATTCTGCCTCGTGTTTAACAAAGATCAAGAAAAGAAAGAAGGAAAGAAAGATTTTCTACGTTGTCGAGAAATATACATTGGGAAGTACATTTTTTTAAAGGTAGTAAGTATGTTAATATAGCTGCATGTTTTTTGGCCGTGAATAATGAAATGGTTCTTTTCATATTTATTGAGGAGGGTCAAGATAAAATACCTCCACCTCATCAGGTGAAAAGTACTTAGTCCCGGCCAGTATTGTGTTCGGGTTCTGCACTGCAGCAGGAGCAGGGTAGAGCCAGTCAAGTTGTGCCCATGAGTGGATGCTGTTACCGTTGGCATAATTAGCAACCTTGACGCGATAACCAAAGTTTGGACCATACTGTCGCCACCTGTAAATTGCCATGCCTGGCCTCGTCACCTCACTCACAAAGGGATCCAGTTCTTCCTTATTGCTGATTGAAAAAATAAACGCCTCGCGAGAGTAGCCCCAGTGACCACTGGAATCTAACAAACCAACAAACCATAAGTATTAACTTTTGAGTAAACACTGAGGTGTAGTTACTCTGTAGTGTATTTTCCTTAGTTTGAATTTTATTTATTTATTTATTTTTATTCTTGACTTTAAATGAATTATCATAAACTAAAACAGAACAAATTTAATAAGAACCATGAGTGAAATGGAATCACACATTTTTCTCAACTTTCCTTTTTTTTCTTATTTTCCTCCCTTTGTTTATTGTATTGCTATTCCTTACAGTTAGTTATGAAAATGGACATAGTCTTTAAAGACAGATATACAGAGATGATGTATGATATACGCCAATGATAATGCATTTCTTATTTGCATTGACATGTGATGACTAACCTTTCAGACCTTTTCCTTAGGGATAAGGGAACCAGTAAGGGATAATTGAGAAAATAATTTTGGGGATAATTGAATTGTTTTAGGGAGTAATGAAAGTTCATCATGGTTCTACATTAATTATGATCTACACTTATTTTTCTCCCCTTTACTTTTATTGGTTATAGGATCGCAAGCTGGATAATAAGGTGGGAATATCTTTGCCGCCAAGAAAACCCATTTTACTATATTCGCAAAACCCACGAGACAACGGCTGCATGGGTATTGTGTTTTTGTTAGCACTCGAGAAGAGTCTTTGTGAAATCGCCGCTGGTTTACACGCGTAAAAAGTCGCCTCTGGAAACGGATTAATCGAGCCTTTGCAATGCCATAACAATCACAATGACTATTGCATCTTTTCAGCTACAGTTATACCTTCTTTAATTCTAACATGAATGTAACTACAAAAATTTGTGGCAAACATTTTTTTTTCTTTCCCACAAAAAGTGCGCGGAAAGGGGCATGTTTTCCCCCCAGCACCTCCCCCTGCGTGTTTCCTGACTTTTAGTAGTAACGTTCTTACAACGTTTAGGGATAAGGGATATGTCCTCTTAGATTTATAAGGATAAGGGATAAGAACCCCCTCCCCCTACCCCCCCCCCCCTCCCCAACAGGGCCTCATTGAACCGATTCCGGGATTTGATACCTGTTTTGTGCAGAAATGATTACAGCTGTAGTAGGTATTAAACTAGATTCAATTTACTAAACTTCAACTTGATTGCTTGGAGGGCTGTGAGAGGGGAGGAGTGGGGTACTCCCATACTTTGGCTAGATAGGTATGTGACGCACGAAAAAGTATGGTATTTGAGGGTCTTATTCTTCCATACTGAATCAATTTTTCCCTTGTTAGTGTTGTGTTCCCGCCGTTATCAATTGGTTAACATTCAAGAGTCTACAGGTATAAATGCCCAGCTACACGAGAAAAAAAAATGGTCTGTTAGCTGAACTTTACCTTAGAGTATCATGAAAGCGACTTAATGAAGACTTTTTCGGCGTTTCTTTACTCACGGTCTTTTCTTGGCGTGCATGACTGACAATTAATTTACGAAAAGGCCTTCTGATCACGCATAGTATGTGTTGCCTTTAAATTCTTAGTTTGTGTGTTTTTTTCCTTGAATTGGGTCTCATTTTGTAGGGGTGCGCCTCTGAAGAGCGCGTCCCCGTAAGAATCGACCAGTGATTTCGGATCAAAAAATTAGTTTTCTTTATATTCTGGGATATTAAAGTCTTTACATAATTAGGTCCAAAAATGCATTTTGTTTGACCGAAAATGCGAAATATAATTTTTTACGAATTTTTGAATTTTCGGCCGGTTAGCACCGACGCAATATAGCCTTTGAAACTACAAAAATCGCCTACATTGCCGGCGCTACAGAAAGCAAACAACTCGTTCAAGAATCCCGAATTTCTTTTTAAAACATGTATACGGATACACCACTCTAGATGTCCTAGCCATATCACAGTTCCGAATTATTTATTCATTTTAACGGCATGAATCTTTTTCCTGGCACGTGTCATCAGCCTTCAGTTAAAACACGAAAATAGCTCAACTTTGAGGACAGTTTAAAAAAATGTGGCACCCGTCTGAACGTTGCTATCTGTATTAATACAAACTAGAAATGATAGTAAAACGTAAAAAGGAATAAACACGAAGCAGACAAGAGGGTCTCAATGGGGAGGTGGCTTTTACGGCTTTCAGCTAAAATTTTGGCTCTTTTACGGCTTTCGGTTAATTTTTTTCAGTTACGGTTAACAAAAATGTAAGTTAAAAATTAATTCCTTTTGTTTCAAAGAGTTAAATATTAATAAACCTCTATTTTTGTATCTTTAACGCAAAATAAAGATCTTAGGACCATCTCGGGGTAAATTTAGAGAAAATGTAAGGATTTTCTTTCCCCAGGGACAAAGCAAACTGTCCTTAATAACGAGCTGTTGTTGCTGTTGTTCTTTTTACCATAGCGAAGGAGTGTACAGACTGACTGTCTGCTGTGGCCTTGGGAAAATCTACTTGTAGAGATTTTCGAGGTTAGACATATTCAGTATGTACGTTGCAGAAAGAAAGAAAAGATATAACGAACCACTTAAAATAAGAACTGATGTTCGTCAGGGCGGGTCTGTTCGTATGTGTGAGACAATTGATCGTTATTTGGGCTGCAACTGGCTCGAAACTGTCGCCCTTTAAGGACGTGTCAACATCTTTTTTTTTTAGGAGCAACAAAAAGCTAAAAAATGATCATGTAACATCACTCAATTTTTGGAAACACAAGTCCCACTCGGTCCGGTAGGCTTTCTACTGCGCTACTTTGCGTTTTCACTTGCTTTTGAGGAGAAAGGATTGGTACAGTTGGTTATTGCGCGGCCTTCTATGGGAGAAGTCTAAAGGCCGATCCCCAAATGTGACCTCCAATCCCTTTTTCGCCTTCTCTCCTTTCCGTGTAGCTTTAAGTAGCCGTAAATACCCATAACAAGGAGCATTAATGGGGGTTTAGAAGGGTGGGTGTAGGGCTCAGGTTTGCTACGAGGATAGTCATGTCTCTTTCGAGGTACGGACTTAGACTGCAAAACAGTCCGTATTTTTGCGTATTCAAGTACGCGCGAGCAGTCAAACAAAAGGTTCGGAATGAGGCTGAAAACAGAGAGCGAGACTGGGGAGAGACGCTAAAAATACGGTTTTTTTTCTCTCGCCTCGCACTCTTACGCCACGCTTTACCGATTTCTTTACTGATTTTGAGGAAAAAACCGACTGTTTTGCAGTCTAGTACGGACTTAGCTTTTTACCTTTCAGTTGAAAAAAAACTGCTCATCAAGTCATGGTAAATGTAATAGTATTCTTAATGCTGATCAGGAGCCCATAACCTGTGCCGACTGAGTTGTCTAAGAAACTGTACATCCAATTTTACATAAAGAGAAGGTCGAGCGAATTTCTCTGGAACGTTTTCCTTAAACCTTTAAAAGGAATTGTTGCATTACGTGTTTGATTTTTCGGGTTATTTATTAGCCTGCGTAGTTTTGGTCTGGCGCGCAGTACTAGCTTATAAGGCGGGCGAAGGCTGTGAAACCGCGAGTAGATTGGGGCGGGAGCAATGCTTGTTCGCGCGAGCTTCGCACGACAAGACCGCCATTCTAAGCAGGCTCGTATATTTTATAAAGTAGTTCTGGATTTTTGCTTTATGTAAAATGTGCACGGAAGGTTTTTACAAACTATTTATTTTTTCTGCATCCAGATTTCTAGTATTCTTGAAAGTCAATTTAATATTAATAGACATTTCGCTTTTAGTAGAGAAGATGCACGTGACCCAGGAAACAACGCGGAAATTTGGCAATTTTTCTTAATAAAATCAATTTTTATTCTAAAAGTATTTTTGACACCTCGAATCCTACTAGGGAATAAGACTGTTTTGAGTTTATTAAGCCATCTGTCAATCAACCCGTCATAATCAGTGCAAGTCGCGATTGTGTTGGTCCGAAAAAGTACTTCTATGCTATGAGTCGATATGAGTCGGAAGTCGAGCTCATCATTGTCGTGATACAGCTATTTGCAATATTTCGGCCAAGACTCAAAAACAAAAATTTGGGGAAAATAAGCATTGCAATTGGCCAGAGGAAATCACTCAGGGAGCGAATGTACATAAGAACAGATGAAGAGGCAATGCATTGTAGCATTACAAAAATTTCTATTCAATCGGTAATTGGTACTACAAATAATTTTGAAGCCTTATGCACATCATTGCTCAGAAACTACTCGAGGTATACCCGTCGCACTTGGATTGAGCCACAGTCTGCAGTCACTGGCATGTCTATCGTAAATACGCATAGAATAAAGTGAACCTTTTTACTGGTGATCCGCATTAGCACGGAAGTACATGTTATCTCGGGGGGTACTCCTGCGAATTCTTGTTGGGGGTGTGCCGCCCGGACCCTTTTTCAGGCCAAAAAAGGTCATTTCAGTTTGACGCCGTTTTTCAGGCCTTGCCTCTTAAATCCATACCTGTTTTTAGACCTGGCCTCTATGAAATTAGGTCGTCATTACTTAGAGTTAGAACAACAACGAGATGGAAAAGAATGAATGAGGCAACAGACATGGAAAAAGAAATATGCATTGCTGAAGTAATAGCGCCAAACGCTGGGTATCAGCGATTTACATCATGCGCTCCATGGTCAGATCGAAACAACAAAAATCCTTCCAGTGACTTGCTTGTTCTTTTGTAGGCATAAAAATATGCGCTAACAAGGAACCTTAAGACCCAGGTTCTTAGTCTTAATGCTTACCGCTACCCGATGGAAAAGCTACAAAAGCTACATGAGCTCTTCGGATGCATAATTATGTGGTAAGTAAAGAGTGCAAGAGTTCACGTTTCGTGGCCACTGCCCAGGTACGTTAGCCCTTGCCCTTGTGAATCATTTTAAAGAGCTGTACACTTTTTTATTAGTTTTATTGGGTTTCATTACCTATACATAATCACGTAGAAACGTTTTAAAAAAATCCTCGACGTCTTAATCTTGTCCAATGATTTTCCGAAAAACAGTGGGGCCTGGAACGAACTTTGGTAGCGTCACCTCATTCTCTCTTGGTAGCGTTTTTAGTGGATTCTCAATTTTCTTCTCTAAAATGTGTTGAGCCATTTTTTTCAATGCATCTACGTTAAACTGAAGAAGTAAATTTATCGATGTATGGCGATTCAAAGGCAACTACCTCTAACAAATAGCGGAAAAAATTTGAATGTCACGAAACAACAGTGTCACTCTCGCGACCAGCAACGAGTGCCATTATTTTTATCACAAACAGGACAAAAAAATTCCCTTGGAGGACAAATGATAAGAAAACAATATTTTAGTAAAAGCGATTGCTTAATGCACAATAGTATTCCGGCTCTACAAACCAAGAAGGACATTACAAACAGCGAAGTTAAAAGAGGAGAATAACAAGGCAAGTGTTCGTTGATTATCTTGTCTTCGAAATTTCTGGAAATTCAAACGGTGCTCATATTCGAAAACGTGAAAAGCACAAAAATTTTATTCCTTTTTACGTTTTACTATCATTTCTAGTTTGTATTAATACAGATAGCAACGTTCAGACAGGTGCCACACTTTTTTAAACTGCCCTCAAAGTTGCGTTATTTTTGTGTTTTGATGGCAGGCTGATAACACGTGCAAGGAAAAAGAGTCTTGCCGTTAAAATGAATAAATAATTCGGAACTGTGATATGGCTAGGACATCTAGAGTGGTGTATCCGTATATTAAAAAGAAAATCGGGCTTCTTGAACGAGTTGTTTGTTTTCTGTAGCGCCGGCAATGTAGGCAAGTTTTGCAGTTTCAAAGGCTATGGCGCGGTGCCAGCCGGCCGAAAATTCAAAAATTGGTAAAAAATTATCTCGCATTTCCGGTCAAACAAAATGCATTTTTGTAACTAATTAGGTAAAGACTTTAATATCCTAGAATACAGGGAAAATCAATTTTTTGATCAGAAATCACTGGTCGGTTTTACGGAGACACGCCGCTTAAATAAGGTATCAGTTTTCGTTTCTCTCATCCTCAAGTAGGGTCAGTACTTCAGGCCCTCGGAGACAAACATCTATCCGAAATTTATGGGGGTACCCTGCCTGGAACTTCACACACACTAACTTGATGGAAAAAACTAAAAGTGTAAACAACAAAAGCAAAATATGTAACTAGACACAATAACCAATGGAGATGGATTCCTCGAAGTTATGAATTTTAGCGGCAGAAATAAATAAATGAAATGAAAACAAAATAATAAAGCATTTCTTTTCATCCCGTAATAATCCAATGTAAATAAGAACACATGATGTCGACTTGTTTGACTTGATCGTTTTACCAAGGTACAAGAATTGACATACCTACAACACTCGTCTCAATAGCTGGGACAGTAGTGGTATTTTCTACCCCCTTAATGTTGGATTTTGCGAGTTGGAATGACAGGAGCAAAAAAAAACAACAACACTGGGAGGGAAGAAGCACATTTTTTCTGTCAGGAAATGGGTACAGCACGGGGTGTCCCAACGTAATGTGACAAGGATTGTAGGTAAACATTAGGTATAACGGCGGGGCTCTCGTGCTCGCGAAACAAAAGCAGCCGGGCACTATGGATAATAAAATTTGGTTATCTATGCATTCAAGGAATTTTAATTGTGACACAATCTTCCGTCCTTACGTCCGCCCTTTCATATTAGCGCATGTAAAATGTCACACTCACTTGTTATAAGCGTTAATCTAAGGTATATTCGATTTGTGATTAACTTGATATTAGACATCCACTTGTCAAAATAGGGTATCCGCTAACAACTGTCCGTATCGAAGCCTCAGGTTTACAGCTTTCTTCAAAGGCATTACTTAAAAGATCAAATGAGAGCTTCGTTTTTGGCCCTCGCTAAATCTACATGTTACCTTGGTAAGTGCCACTGAGGAAATAAGAATTGGACTTAAATGAAAGAATTAATAACCCTGTAATCAGACATGGCCTACTGATGGTGAAGAACGCCGCGTGTAAAGACGACGTGTCTAATATACTCCATTCGGGTATCCCGTCAGGTAATTATAAAGGATTTTACCGCAAAAATTGCTGTGAGTTATTATAATACGGCAGTTTTCACTTTTTTGCCCGGGTATAGTCTGGTCGGGTGCACAGGAAACCAAAATGTGACACCCACAGGCATTTATGTCTGATTTTGGCAACATAGGTATTCTTACTAGCTTGAGTATGCTGATTTTGAAAATCATTGTTGCCAAACTCTGGATCTTGTGCTAAGGTGGAGTTTGGGGGATTTTCACTATGACGTCATTGTCCAAATGAGGGGTTTTCTTTCCTTTAACAATTCAAAATTTAAAACAGACAGAAATTCTTTTAAACCGTTATTAGTGTTTTAAAAATTATATTCTAAGAATTTCTGACTGTTTTTACGGTGCTTATATTAACATATAGCCATCACGTGACACTTGACCACGCCCTCTTATAGAAAAATCACCTTATCACTTGTATATTTATCAGATTGGTAGTCTTTACACTAGAGCATAAATAAACTAAGAAATATTTCAAGAGCAGCAAATTTTAATTACTTCAAGTAAAATAAAGCTTCACACACAACCGATTCTTTTTTACTTCAGGTTAACTTAAGGCTATTTTCCCATGCAACATAATTACGACGTGTTTCGCCTTTCTCAAACCTCAAAGGTGCTTACCATTTGACAGAGAATTTCGGAAATTCCGGATGGATGGTAAATGGTAAGGTCACTTTTCGGAAATTCCAACCAAACATTGAGGAGTACGTTTTGAGGTAGTCCGTTCATTCCAGTTGGTACAAACCAAACGGAATGTTGCTTACCATCTACCAATTTCTCGGTTCCAGACGCATTCGCCCCCCCCCCCCCCCCCCCCGATTCAAACCGTAACGGATGTGGCAACTCTACGGTAAACTGGTAAATCGCTTACCATTATGTTTTCGACACCCCAGCCAGATTCTTCTGTCAAATGGTAAGCACCCCAAGAAACCGCAAGTAACCGCAAGTCAGCTAAGTCGGTTTTAAGGATGCTTTTCAAGTCGCTTGAAACTTTCTTGAATCGTTTCAACTTTCCGACTTTAATGAGATGCAAAGTAAAGTTACTTGCGATTTTACTTAGGCCTTCACACACGAATTTTTGGTTAGGTAAAACTTAGCAGCTCTTAAGTCTTACTTAACAGCCTAGTGTAAAGACAGGCATTACTTTTTTTGTAATGTACTTAGGAATACATATACAACTTTTTGTTTTTCTTGTGCAATGTTGAATCCTAGTAATTTCACAATTCACTTTGGGCCTCAAGCTTGCTAAATGCTTTGTTTTATTTGGGCCTCTTTGTCAACCAGGTACCGGTGTTGCGTGGAAAGTGTCCTTTCCACCTAGTAACGAATGGTTGATGTCAATGTTATTAGTAGTGAACTGCATCAGGAAGTTGTCCGGGTTTAGAACCAATTAGGACAACAGTGCCATTTAACTCTTTCAAGAACAGACTGTATCTTGCCCCAGTGAGGGGTCCAAATTGAGAATTTGCCTGTCGTAGCTGTATATGGCCCTCCTTGTGCAGTAGATCTACTAACAGCGTACATGATAACTTGTATGATGTAATCCCCCGTATCAGTGCTTAAGAATTCGAATTCGAACAAGTCTCCAACTTTTCTCATGATGCTTTCCTGTTGATAGATGACTGCGGTATGTTTGTATTGGTTTTTTGGGCTAGCTTATTATATCCCGGCCGTACGTCAGATAGCTGGAATATTTGGTTACGCACTGCAGTATAGTGGCCGAGCTCAAAGCAGATAAAATCATAACGATAACTGCCTGTTGAGATTCCTCTTTCTTTTTGCCAGTCTGCATGGTACTAAGCGCTCAGACACTTTTTGTACCTTCCCGGCCCTTTTGCAGCAATGAGATCGCCGACCTTAGCTAGGCAGAATTTTATTGCATTATCCAGATTAGCCTGAATTTCAGACGATTACTTCGAGTCCTTTTTTACTCTTTTAGCAACGTCTGAATCGACCGGCCGCTAATATAATCCCATCCAGTGTGACGTCACTACCCGAAAACCGGGTAGTGTTTGATTGGTTGATTCTTGTCCAAACATTCGCAGAATTATGTATAGTTATGAGAAATTTTAGCGGATTGCCGGGTCGGATGCCTGGCATGTTTGCGTGGAGTTAAAAAAATTCGAAAGCGAAAATTTCTGGGATTTAAGTCTTGCAATTTCCACCGTCAAGTGTAATGATTCTGTTTAACTTTTTTTTCTTGCTTTTTTTCCTTCTTCGTTAAGCACCAAATAGCTTCTTTTTTTTAAAGCAAATCGTTGTGTTTTTGAAGTGTTCCGTGTGTGTATTTTAATGAGCTTGTTTTATCTGCGTGATTGCGATCGAGTTTGAGCATTGAATTAAACTTACAACAGACTTCGTTCAGAGTACTGCATGCAGTTGACAGTTTAAACGTTAAATATGAATTACATTCAAAGAGAGTAAAGCACTTCTGTATCATGTAGACATTTCCAGACGATATTTCTTTGTTTGCCGGTTGAAAATCGTGTTTTACTTTTTGCATGACTTAGGAAAATGAGTAGTGATGTCACTGGACGGTATTAGCGGCCAGTCGATTCAGACCCTACTGAGGAAGTAAAAACAACTCCAAGTAATCGTCAGAAATTCAGTTCATATCCAGATAAGATGATTCAATCGCTGGAACTGAATTGCTTACATTGAATGATGTAAATGATTTGAACAGCTCTCGGTGTTTTCGGATTTTTGGCAAAGTACAGAAAGACTCCATTGTACAGGTGCGACACTTCTCCTACTACTTCGTGCTACTTGCCCTTTTAATGAAGTGGAGGCCGCCTCGTTGTCAAAAGAAATACTTTTCTTCTGCGTTAGGGGGGTATTATTAGGGACCTTAAGACCCTAGGACGGCGACGGCAGGTAAAACGTCGCTGAAAAAAGTGAATTCGCGTTCTTTCAATCTTCATCGAGATTACTCCAAGTCACTAACTTTGTCAAATGTAGGCGAACCCTCCTAAAGTTGAATTCCTAAGAACCATATCCAAGTTCACAAAGAGAGAGGAAATTTCGACGTCGCTTGTGTACTTCCTCTGTACATCGTGAAATTAAACATTTTCACGTCGTAGTCGTGCAGTGACGGCAAAGAAATGTACAAAAAAGCGCGATTCACGTGCAAAATGGTTGTTTTGCTAATTAAACCTATTGCTTTTCTGGCGTTCCCGTTGCCGTCGCCGTCGTCGGATCGTAAGGTGCCTATTTAACATGATAACAAATTTCTGTGCCATTGTGAGACGAAGTGAGTCATGAGTGGTTAGGCTTTCCACAAGCTGCTCGAGATTGTTCAAAAAGTTTCCCGTATTTCTCAAAAAAGTTGCTCAAAAAACAAACAAAAGTTCCTCAAAAGTTGCTCGAAAAAAACCAAAAAACTTTTTTTTGGTCTGATGCTAAAATATGCAACTTGTACAACAAAAGTAAGATTTCTAAGCATTTTGTGCAATTTTGCGGCGTAACCAGCGTTGCTAAATAACTTTGTCCTAAATAAAAACCAAAAAGTCTAATGAGCCAATAAAAATGTTGAATGTCCTTCTTCATCCGAGACACAAGTCAGTCGAGTGTGAATCTTCGTCCACCATTTTGAATTTTCTCTAAAAACAGCTGACCTAGCAGCGCGGCCACTTCTATCTTGCGCCCATGATCTGCCCCAGGAGGGAGGATTTGGTTCCATTTTTTTTACAGGAAATTCAGAAATTGTTTATTTAAACATTTTCAAATATGGAAGAAAGGCCAATTTGAAGCACTAAAAGCTGCTCCAATACCTCAGAATTAGAAGATAACTCGCGAAGTTGCTCGAAGTACGAAAAGTTTCCAAAAAGTTGCCGAGTAACTGGTGAAAAGCCCTAGGAGTGGTTACATCTCTAACGCTGTTTCTTTTTATTGCCTCTTCATTTTGTTCATCACGAACACTTTTCCGTGCCTCTGCGCTTCTAGCAGCTTTGCACCTCTCTCGTCGGTCCTTGTGGAAAGCCACTCCTCAGCGTCTGTACTGAGAGAATCGCTGCTGCTCCTTTTCTTTTTAGATGTCTCCATGCACCTACATTTTATTAAGCAGTCTGGCTATCCTAAACTATTTGAACTTACTTGAATTTCGAAGTTGCCTTGGTCTTATAACTTATTTAGTGAGAGGAAAATTACAGGAATGTGAAGGTTTTGCAATAATTGCCAAGAGCTCGAGCAATCAAAGAATGGCTTATTTTAATATACTTTTTAATTATCTTTAAAAAAGTTGTTGCGATAAATACCACATCTTTAGCCATAATTATGTGAGTTTTATATTAAAGGCTGTGTCATGTGACGCCTCGAAATTCGCAGAAACAGCGTTTTATAAATTCTCTAACACTGCGCGAAAAATTGGATTTACACAAATTTACTAGGTGCAAATATGGTGCAAAAAAGTGCAAACTAGGGGGAAATCAAAAGCAAAGATGTTAAATACCGCATTTGCTTGCCAGTTTACATGTAGTTGTAAATTTGAGGGCAAATGCCGTATTTACCATTTTTGCCCTTTATTTAACCTTAGTTTGTACTTTTTTGCACCAAATTTGCTCTGAGTAAATTTGGTGTAAATCAAATTTTTCGTACAGTGTAAATGCATGGTCTTTAAAATATTCGTAGAACTCTTTGAAACCATTTCTGGATCTATTAAGTTTAATTATCTTAATGAAATTATTACGATAAATATCACATCTTTAGCCATAGTTGTGTGGATTTTATATCAAAGGGTGTGGTCAATTGTCATGTGACGCCTCAAAATTCGCAGAAACAGCGTTTTATAAATTCTCTAAATGGTCTTTAAAATGTACGTAGAGCCCTTTGAAACCATTTCTGGATCTATTAAGTTAAAAATTGGGAAAGGAAAGAAAACTTCCCATTTGCACAGTGAAGTCATAAGGAAATGCCCTAAAACTCCACCTTAACACAAGTTTGAGCTTGGCAACAGTAATTTTCGAAATTAGCGTACTCGAGTTAGTAAGAATAGCTATGTTGCCAAAAATCAGACAAAAATGCCCGTGGGTGTCACAGTTTGGTGGCCTGTGTAGAAGACATAGTATTGAGTTAATACTATGGTCCATGTATTTTCTCGCCAGGAACCGGGAGGCTACATATTCAACATATACGCAATTTTACAGAATCGTTAATACGTAACAACCAGCCTCCCTAGTTCTTACAGCAGTTAAAAATAGTTAAGAGGTCTGGTCTGGCTCAACTTTACGTTTTATTGCTATTTGGTTTTAAACTGAGCAAGCAATATTCTTACCCCAAGGAATGTCCGTGTAACCTCCAAAAACGTATTTACCATTTTTTATTATGGTAACTGTGTCTCTTTTTCCATCGCAGCGTCCGTGAAACTGTGTACTGACATCCCAGCCGTGCAATGTAGCCCGCCAGCACAGTAACCATTGGGAATTGTACCCAACCGCAGGCTCCAGAAATTTTCCCAGATGGGACAAATAAGAATAATTTGTTTTCAATATATTGGAGTCCATGAACGCTAAAAATAACAGAAAATATAACAAAGACATCAACGATTGCAAAAAGAAATTTTTTGTGTGGGTTGTACTAGTTCCTTTGCTGCTGTAGCTACAGATGTCTTTAAAGATTGTACACGAAGGTGTGACTAAAAACCCTTCATCGGTCCCAATGTCAGCTTTCTCCCTTAACCCAGAGGGGCAAAGCTTCATTGAGGGGTGGGGGGGGGGGGGGGGGGGGTACATGTGGAGCTTTTTTTACTTACACAATTCTCGTGAATCGATTGTACTGGCAACCTTTAAGTTTCAAGTCATATCATGTCGGTGTTCAGACACCGAAATGAGAGCAGCATTAAAAGCTACTGAAATAATACTAATTTAAACACAAAATCAAACGTACAAACAGCCACATGCATGGCCCAGAATACCAGGCAGTTTAATTTTAAAGGCTGCACCGTTAATTTGCACTCTTAAACTCGACGGCCGGCAACAACGCTTTTCAACTTGGAATGTATTAATGTTGCGCAACAAGTTAATCGAAAATGTTGCCTGTATTACTTGACCGTAAAGATCACGCCAAAACTTCATGTGCTTTTATCAAATTGAAACCTAAGGAATTCCACAAAACTTTCTCGTTTCTCTTTTCTTTAAAATAGCTATCAACAAAAAAGGGGAAACAACCGCGATATCATTGATGACGATAATGACAATGATTTCACCATTTGATAGACCCCGATTACACAGAGGCCTAGCTAGCGCCTTTTCATCAGAGGAATCCACAATCTCAATGTACAGTATATTTACCTGTGCAATTAACGCCGAAATACTTTGGCGGGCAGATACATCGGAAGGATCCTTTGGTGTTGTGGCATATTAAGCTGCCGTTACAGTTGTGTTTTCCTGTTACACACTCGTTTACATCTGCAAAACAGAGGTGCATGGTACTATTCAGTTTGCGTTTAATTCTGAATAGTCATTTTCGCCCACAAAAGGAATACTGAGAAACTATGAAGCAGTTTTCATATCAAAAATACTATTCACGGTGCAGATTCAATTATGTCTGCTTGTCATTCAATTATGTCCGTTTGTCTTTCAATTATGTCTTCTTGTCGTTCAATTACTATATCTCATCATGCCTGCTTGACATTCAATTATGTACGATATTATCTTCCAATTACTGCTTCTTCGCGCCTTTCTTGCACGAGGTTTGAAAATGGCGTCGAAGGAAATTCAAGATGTGAGCTATTCCGAGGGAAAAGGAGAAAATTATCAACGAGCATTAACATTGTTGAATGAAGCGGTGGATATCCTGAGGTCACCATGCACGTCGAGAGATCATCGGCAACAGCTTCCAGCGCATCGATATGTAGGTTCAGTTCAAGTTCCGGCCACTTCTGAAAAAGAAGAATTACAAGAAATGGCGCGTCTTTTTCCGTTTTACAGTCAGGGCGCATCTGCCAGTAAAGTTAGTTCCCGTCAACCCTTTAAGCGATTTCGACCAAGTGCTTCCTCAAATGGGCCCAAAAAAAGTTTTAAACCAAAGGAAACATGGACTCACACGTTCATCTGCCTGATGGTGAATCAGACCAGTTGTAGTGCCTTCAAGATAGGAGAAAGTAAAAGAAGCAGGTCTCGGCGAAAAAAGAATTACTTTCGATAAGTACGGAGGCTACCAACAGTTGCAGTCTTAATTGAATGACAAGAGGACATGCATGGTGACCTCAGGATATCCACCGCTTCGTTCAATAATGTTAATGTTCGTTGATAATTTTCTCCTTTTCCGTTGGAATCGCTCACATCTTGAATTTCCATCGACGCCATTTTCAAACCTCGTGCAAGAAAAGCGCAAAGGAGCCTTCGCGAAGACGTCAGTCAGTAATCAGCGGTGTTTTTGCGGGCTCAGGTACAAGCGGTCAATCGATATTGAAACGATATTGACTAATTGAATCGCAACAAGCCATAATTCAATGAAGTTCATAAGGTAAGAAATTGCATGACAAACAGTTATAATTCAATGACTAAATGACCAGGGATAATTTAAAGACAAAAAGTAGTAATTAAAAGATAATATCGAACCTAATTGAGCGTCAAGCAGGCATGATGAGACATAGTAATTGAATGACAAGGAGACACAATTAAAAGACAAACGGACATAACTGAATGACAAGCAGACATAACTGAATCTGCACAGTGAATGAGTATTTTTGATATGAAAACTGCTTCATAAGAAACAGTTTTCTCTAATCACTCCGATGATTACAGACGGAATTGATTCCAGTGCGAGTCCTATTACCACTATTAACTGCTGTTCTAAATATGATTATAACAGTGTAATGGGAAAGTGCCTGGGGGCAGTGCCCGTCATATAAACCTGAGTAATGGTACAATAATCAGGCCATGCCGCGCGCGCTCTTCGATGTTGTTGTTACTGTTGTTTATGTTTGTTTTTTTTTTTGGGGGGGGGGGGGGTAGTTGTTTTATTTTTTCTTCTATCTGTAAAAAACTCTCGCTAGATCTTGTGTTTTAAAGCTAATAAAATTTGAAATTATCACAAATTTTGTTTAGTTATGATTAATTGTTACTCATGATTAAACAAATCGGACTACAGCTATGTGGTCTCCTGACTCCACTCAGTCCTATTTCCCTTATTAACTATACAAGTATTAAAATTATCATTCAAATTACTATTATTATTATTATTATTATTATTATTATCATCATCGTCATCATTATTATTATTAATTCTTGCCTTGTGCACTGGCTGGTCTCATTGCGTTGTTGTCTAGCTCAGGGAGCGAGTCATAACCCATGAAAAAAGGACCCTGAGATTTCGACTCCTTACTCTAGAACTGACCAATACTTTTCTTAAAATCCTTTCTGTTCCTAGAAGCGTAGTTTTTTGGAGGCAATGAAATACAAATTCTTGTGTCCAACTTTCCAGCCACTTCTCTAAGTTCTTCTTCACACTTGCGAATGATCCTACAACAATCTGTATCGATCTGTATCACCTGCACAGTTCTCGTGTTCCACATCCTTGTAATGTCCCTTTAAGCTCCTGATGTTTTTTAACCTTTTCAACAATTCCCTTATCCCCTGCTACAGCAGTATCGACAATGGCGCACTCTCTCTCTCCTTTTTGTTTACAACCACATGATCATGTCTATTGTAGCAATGATGACATGACCACATTGGATGTTCATTATCCCACAGTAGTTTAAGGTGACTCGACCCAGTTTTTTTGGGGGGGTACCATCCTACTTTGAAGTTCTCTGGTATCCCCACCTTTACTTTTATCGTAAGTCTAACACATATAATGGATAACATATAGATCAATCTGCAATATAACATAAAATTTTTGGCGATCAGAGTAAATGTCATGTGGTTATAATGCCACGCCCCTTTGAGGTCTGAGTCGAAAATCGGCTGTTGCCGGCATTTTTTTGTGAAAATCTCTCGGCTACACATAGTGCGCATTAGTGCCTTGGGCTGAACAGAGTTTCACCAAAATCGCAAAGACCCAATTCGAGAAATTCAGCGGTTTCCAAATTTAGGTCATAATTTATGCGAAAATGATAAGCAAACTTTACACGGATTATATCTAATAAACCAAGAGATTCTTCCCTTTATTTTGGGCATCGTTATAAGAGATGGGTCCTTGCAAGTCAGCAAAACGCTTTAGGGCCTTGTAAATGCGCGCGATTTCGAGCAAAGCAAACATATAGAAATTATAGTTTTCGCTATTTGTTGACGTTTGTCAGCGTTTGAGAGTCCTTCTCACGAAAAAAGCATTTTCTTAAAAATTCGTAGTTTTTTTTCCTTCAAATTTTTTCAGGGCCACAATTGATTAACTAACTACCCGGACTCTGAATTTCATGGTCATTGAAAAACTGTGACATTATCTTCTATAAGCTCAAACTTGAGTAAACATTGAAGATTTTTAGCGTTTTGGCTGAGTTTGTGCTTTGGGAATTGTCTATTGTTTCTAGTCTGTCATTATACAGCATTCTTGTTCAGCACGCGTGCAATGACCACGCTTGGCTGACTTCCGAATGCTCACCGAGATATTCCCGTCACGAGTTTGTTTAATTATTGGCTTGCATTAAACCTATGAAAAAATGATATTTTTGTAATAGTAAGTAGACTTAGTGTGTAGCACTTCTTGATTTTTTTGCAAAGACACAAGAAGCACCAGAATTGATTAAAAATTGTTAGTTAAACCTCCGTGTATCACGCGATGGCCTGTCTCACTGTACCAAATTTATAATATCTCGGTGAGCATTCGGAAGTCAGCCAAGCGCGGTCATTGCACGCGTGCTGAACAAGAATGCTGTATAATGACAGACTAGAAACAATAGACAACTCCCAAAGCACAAACTCAGCCAAAACGCTAAAAATCTTCAATGTTTACTCAAGTTTGGGCTTATAGAAGATAATGTCACAGTTTTTCAATGACCATGAAATTCAGAGTCCGGGTAGTTAGTTAATCAATTGTGGCCCTGAAAAAATTTGAAGGAAAAAAAACTACGAATTTTTAAGAAAATGCTTTTTTCGTGAGAAGGACTCTCAAACGCTGACAAACGTCAACAAATAGCGAAAACTATAATTTCTATATGTTTGCTTTGCTCGAAATCGCGCGCACTTACAAGGCCCTAAAGCGTTTTGCTGACTTGCAAGGACCCATCTGTTATAACGATGCCCAAAATAAGGAGATGAATCTCATAGTTTATTATATATAATCCGTGTAAAGTTTGCTTATCATTTTCGCATAAATTATGACCTAAATTTGGAAACCGCTGAATTTCTCGAATTGGGTCTTTGCGATTTTGGTGAAACTCTGTTCAGCGCAAGGCACTAATGCGCACTACGTGTAGCCGAGAGATTTTCACAAAAAAATGCCGGCAACAGCCGATTTTCGACTCAGACCTCAAAGGGGCGTGGCATTATAACCACGTGACATTTACTCCGATCGCCAAAAATTATATGTTATATTGTAGAGTGATCTATATGTTATCCATTCTATGTGTTAGACTTACGATAAAAGTAAAGGTGGGGATACCAGAGAGCTTCAAAGTAGGATGGTACCCCCCCAAAAAAACTGGGTCGAGTCACCTTAACTTCATCGTTTTTACTCACAGTAAGCCACGTGTTCGTACCACTTATCCTTCTTTTCCAGATGATATTTCTCACATAACTTCCAACGAACTACTTTTACAATATTGTCATGCATGTCTCTGTTTATATTCCCTTTGGGCTAACTTTTCAGTTACACTCACAGACAATATGCTTTACACTCTCTCGCTTTTCTCGCCACATTACCTACATAAGGGGGATTCGCGCAGTCTTGTCAATATGGTATCAGTTACATGGTTGGTCCTGAGAGCCTGTTCCTGGCCTGCACAAATAAGTGCTTCTGTTTGGATCATCCAGTCTGCTTTTCGTAACCTGCTCCAAGTTTCTCTTACATGTGTTGTTCCGGGTAGTTCTCTTAAAAATTGACCATGCAGCCTTTTTCCTTCCAACTGTCGAGTTTTAGCTCATTGTTCCAAGATGTCTTGAATTCATTCTTACTGACAGTTTCCTCACTTTTAAGTTTACCAGTAACTATTACCCCTTGCAGTAAAACGTCTAAAAAGTTCCTCACATATCACTCCAAACTGTTTTCCTCACCTCTCACACACCCCTCACAGCATATTAGTCGGCCCGACCTCCATCCTCCCTTGATACATACAACCTATCAACATCTCTTTTTGAATAGAAAGCACCATTCATTGTCAACACCTTTCTAGTCATTAAATCCATTTTTTTCAGCTCTTCCTTTGTCCATCTTACCTGCTTCATACCTGATCAGCACTGACCCTGCGCAGGTGTTTAAAAATCGCTATAACCTTATTCTTTCCATTCAATGTTGATTTTTACATTAGTTTCAGCCTTCTTTTTTACCTTCTTACAAACTCTCTTTTCTTCCCCTTTTCGTTTATTACATCTGCCTCAGTAGCCCCCAAGTATTTAAATCCTTTCCACCAATTTCTACCATTATCCGCTCTCGAAAAGAGTTATACCGGCCGTCAACCTTACTTTCTTTTATCAATTAACAAGTTGATTCTTTTCCTCAAAGGGCCGTTTCTTGAAACTCCTAATAATTACGGAGTATGGTCTGGACAAATTTGGCGCGTAAAAGTACTGTTTACTTTTCGAATTACTGTAAAAAGTATAAAAGGCTGGTTAGTACACGTTAAGGGGGTTTGTTGGCACGCTTTTGTGAAGTGAACTTGTAGCGAACGCCAAAAAAAACAAAAAAAAAAAAAAAAAAAAACCCGGCCCGGTGGTTTTCATTTTGGCCCTTCCTTTCAGACAGAGAGACAAAACAGATAAATCTTTATTGATATGTTCTCGAACAAACTGCTAGAAATAGGACAACTGCACACAAGATGGCGGATAAACCCCAGAACTGTTAATTAAGAAGCACATTGGTTTTGAAGTAGCCGCATACCTACTCCTGACTTAGTATGAAATACTGACCCGATAACAAAAAATAAATGTAATAATACACTAGCTATAACACCTCCCCGCAGAAATTTTGTACCTAATAGAAAAATTGTATACAAGACAACCGTTGAAACTCTTTATGTCGTCAAAAGCTCAAGAAAAGAAACAAAATTATTAGGAGCAATAATTGTTCAATGTCGTTAAAGTGAATTAAACTTGATGGTTTTAATCTATTTCTTCAACCAGTCTCTGCGGTGGTTAGGGACGGACCATTATTTTTCTGGAGGGGGGATGAGAAAAATTGTAAAAAGGGGTCTGAAAAGTGAAGATAAACTGTTTGCTAACGTGATAGGGTAAGAAAAAAGTGTTTGCAGCGAACTAATAAACACGATCTGGGTACGTCAAAATAGAAGTGGCATGGTCATTCTGTATGAGAAATCTGAAAATAGCCGATTCTTTCTTGAAAAAAAAAAAAAGGAAATTATTGTGGCAATTAAATCTCAACGCTACCCGTCAACATTTATTTTTGTCCTACTGCACAACTTCACATACCAGGCATTTTTCTCAAAACTGTACTAAACAAATAATATTCTTCAAACTTTGCGATACATGTATTTATCATCACTACTTACATATTTCAGAAGTCCATGAATTACATGAATGACATAAGATAATGCTACATAACGAATAATGTGTAATACGCGGAGGGTGTAATTTGCAGGTTGCAGGTTGCAGGTCAGAATTTGAAGTACACGCGAACGTTCAACGCTAAACTGATTTTGTGAAAAAAACTGTCATTACAGCGTCACGCAAACCGGAAATATCTATAGTCCCAGGAAATTGTTTTTGGGAGTTAGATTTTGTAGCCGGAGCCCTATAGATCAAAATTTCACTTTTAAAAATAACAACGAATGGTAAAAAAAAAAAAAAGAAGAAGAAAAAAAAAAAAAAAGAAACCGGATTTGGAAATTTATACGTGCCGGCTAAATAGGGCGTTAGAATTTGATATGTGACACAAGGTCACGCCGGAAGTGTCACGCTTATAATACTTCCAAAACAGTACACTTTCAAAGGAACAAAATAAAAAGAACGTACCTAGAGAGAGCAACGCACACATTGAGGCCAGTCGGATGTAATTCATCGCGAGATCGGCAATAACATCAATATTTTGCTTTCTTTTTGTTGTTTAACACTTAACGGCTTTTAAGGTCAGAATTTTTACGGGTTTTCATTGAAGGAATGCCCCTTGCCTTGCCATTTAATGTTGACATTCTTTCAAGAAATGGGCGCATTTCAGAAGTCTGTCACCTTCCTGATGATATCACCATCAAAGCTTTAAATGGCTCACTTACTACTTATAAGTTATTTGGCGTGACCTATGGTAATGGCAATCATTTAAAATCAGCAATGTGCCTGCCTTTACCCCGGGTACCACGGGCAGGGTGATACGAGTATGATGGCCTGTGGGAACATCATCAAAGAGGATCAGGACTTCGGTACTGTGGAATCGCAAAAAAGCCCACTACTCCCTTTGGCCATTTCCTATCGTATGCCGTATCGTATTATTTGCGTCAGTAGCTGCCAAAAATTAAAACAGGTGAGTGGAGCGTATATCGACAAAATATAAAGTGGCTATAGCACTATTGATTAGGTTCTTCGAAAAATGGTATAACAAGACAATGGTAATATTTAGCACAAATAAAAAGATACCCTGAAAACATATGGAAAAAAATTGTTTGCAAGAAAATGACGATAGAAAATAAATGTTTGCGGGGACATATATGTTAAAAAAAAAAATGTTTGCAGCAGATAATTTCTCACGTGGACGAAAAAACTCGAGCCTTGCCACCTTAAACCGGGGACCCACGATCACAAAAAACTCAACAAATACGGGTTACGCTACTCTTAGCCAACCCCATTTCGCTTGCACCAGTGACGAAGTGAAATGTGTGATTTCGCATGTAAATCCTGCTTTATTCACTGAGACTTGGCTAAGAGACTCTATATAATCATCGAAAACCACCTCCACATCTCAGGGTACCATCTCACTGCAAGGAACCGTACTACAGGCCCTCACGATGGAGTCGGCTTGTATATTAAAAACAACCCCAGGTTCAAGTCCCTGGAATATTTACAGGATCCTGATTTTGAAACAATGTGGACGTGGCTTCAGCCGACCAGATTACCGCGTGGAATCACTTGTCGGATTGCTGGCACTGTCAAAGACTGATAGCTATGCTTAAACATCTAGCGACAACTTCAACATCAATTGGAGGTCAATTTCCGGGCTGCGTTTTTGGCAGGATTTTAAATTCTCACAGATAGTAATTTACAGAGCTAAATCACCAAGACGTGGTTTGGAATGAGGGGATTTACTCATTCTTTTCAATCGCAATAATTGTTCATTGTCAGTTGGCGTGTTCAGTTCTTCTTCTTCTGCGGAATTCTCCTCTGTGGCGACTTTAAAGGGTTTTAACATCAGACGCCTTAGATCTCATTTCATTTAACTAAACTTATCGACAAGCCGACCAGTGATGACCGGACCTTAGATCTGGTGTTAACCAGCTTGCCTTAGTTTTACGATAAAAATTCTGTACAAATCTTACCACCGTTCGGTTTGTCAGTTCTTCTCTAATTTGCGAAAGCATCGCCGTGCAGTTTCCCAGGGCAGTTTCTAACCGTTGTTCCGCAGAGAGCAAACTGCTCTTGTTGGAGAAAGATTCTCCTTCCTCGAGGACAACGAAAAGTTCGTTTTTCAGTAGGTCGGCCCACTTTGGTAACGTTTCCCGTTTTCTGGTAGGCGCAACAAACGCATTTTCCGAGCTTATCCATCCATTCGTAAAATTGCCGAAATGTGTTTTGAAACAACAGCCGCACATTCTACAATTTGTCCAAAGCCCTTGGCTCTTTCGGCTTTCTCCCTCTTCGAGGAGCAGGCACAGGCTTTGTTGTCGTACTGCCTCTTTCACTCATTTTTGATCCTCCACTATGTATACTACATTTCACTATATACTCTACATTTCACAGGAAAGCAACGCTAAAAACTGCTTTAGAATTACTGGATTACAGCGTCAATAATAACACGCGAGTCTATCAAATTCACAAAGAGGGCGGAGTTGCGAACAGGTTTTTGACAGCTCGACGACATTTTTGAACCCCCTGGTCGGAACGAACTCATTGTATGGAAAACGGACAGTCGGTTTTTTTTCTCTCGCCTTACACGCCCTACGGGCGTGTGAGGCTCGCGCGCTTCGCGCGCGCAAGACTCTTACGCCACGCTTTACCGATTTCTTTACTGATTTTGAGAAAAAACCCGACTGTTTTGCAGTCTACAAAGGTTTCGGCCTACCTATTCCTCGTGCTGTAGCCTTCTGGGTGGCCGACTTCTTAACGCATACACAACAACGCGCTAAAATGTCTGGAGACTGTTTTTCTGAGTGCGGCCCTGTTCCCGATGGTGTGCCTCAAGGAACCAAACTAGTCCTATCGCTATTCCTCAGGGTTCTCAGATTAGACATATGGAAGTACGTTGATGGTACTATTATACCATTTTTCGAAGAACCTAATCAATAGTGCTATAGCCACTTTATATTTTGTCGATATACGCTCCACTCACCTGTTTTAATTTTTGGCAGCTACTGACGCAAATAATACGATACGGCATACGATAGGAAATAGCCAAAGAGAGTAGCGGGCTTTTTTGCGATTCCACAGTACCGAAGTCCTGGTACCCGGGGTAAAGGCAGGCACATTGCTGATTTTAAATGATTGCCATTACCATAGGTCACGCCAAATAACTTATAAGTAGTAAGTGAGCCATTTAAAGCTTTGATGGTGATATCATCAGGAAGGTGACAGACTTCTGAAATGCGCCCATTTCTTGAAAGAATGTCAACATTAAATGGCAAAGCAAGGGGCATTCCTTCAATGAAAACCCGTAAAAATTCTGACCTTAAGCTGTCACGTATTAGACGGATGGTGTAAGACATTATTCGTTATGTAGCATTATTTTATGTTGTTCATGTAATTCATTGACTTCTGAAATATGTGAGTAGTAATGATAAATATAGCAAAGTCTGAAGAATATTGTTTGTTTAATACAGTTTTGAGAAAAATGCCTGTTATATGAAGTTGTGCAGTAGGACAAAATGTTGACAAGTAACGTTGAGATTTAATTGCCACAATAATTCCCATTTTTTTCAAGAAAGAATCGGTTATTTTCAGATTTGTTATACAGAGTGACCATGCCATTTTAAAGTACCCAGATCGTGTTTATTTTCTCTGCAAACATTTTGTTTTCTTACACTTTCACATTAGCAAACAGTTTATTTTCACTTTTCAGACCCCTTTTTTTTCAATATTTCTCATCCCCCCACCCCCGCCTCCAGAAAAATAATGGTCCGTCCCTTAACCACCGCAGAGACTGGTTGAAGAAATGGATTAAAACCATCAAGTTTAATTCACTTTAACGACATTGAACAATTATATTATTGCGTCTAATAATTTTGTTTCTTTTCTTGAGCTTTTGACGACATAGAGGGTTTCAACGGTTGTCGTGTATACAATTTTTCTATTAGGTACAAAATTTCTGCGGGGAGGTGTTATAGCTAGTGTATTATTACATTTATTTTTTGTTATCGGGTCAGTATTTCATACTAAGCCCGCAGTATGTATGCGGTTACTTCAAAACCAATGTGCTTCTTAATTAATAGTTCTGGAGTTTATCTGCCATTTTGTGTGTGGTTGTCCTATTTCTAGCAATTTGTTCGAGAACATATCAATAAAGATTTATCGGTTTTTGTCTCTCTGTCTGAAAGGAAGGGCCAAAATGAAAAACCACCGGGCTGTTTTTTTTTTCTTTTCTTTTTTGCGTTCGCTACAAGTTCACTTTACAAAAGCGTGCCAACAAACCCTCTTAATGTATACTAACCAGCCTTTTATACTTTTTACAGTAATTCGAAAAGTAAACAGTACTTTTAGGCGCCAAATTTGTCCAGACCATACTCCGTAATTATTAGGAGTTTCAAGAAACGGCCCTTTGAGGAAAAGAATCAACTTGTTAATTGACAAAGGAAAGTAAGGTTTGAGGGTATAACTCTTTTCGATGGGCGGATAATGGTAGAATTTGTTGAAAAGGATTTAAATACTTGGGGGCTACTGAGGCAGATGTAATAAACGAAAAGGAAAAGAAAAGAGAGTTTGCAAGAGGGTAAAATAAAGGCTGAAACTAATATTAAAATCAACATTGAAGGTGTTGACAATGAATGGTGCTTTCTATTCAAATGTTGATAGGTTGTATGTATCAAGGGAGGATGGAGGTCGGGGACTAATAAGCTGTGAGAGGTGTGTTAGAGGTGAGGAAAACAGTTTGGAGTGATATGTGAGGAATTCTTTGGACGTTTTACTGCAAGGGGTAATAGTTACTGGTAAAATTAAAAGCGAGGAAACTGTCAGTAAGAATGAATTCAAGACATCTTGGAACAATGAGCTGAAACTCGACAGTTGGAAGGGAAAAAGGCTGCATGGTCAATTTTTAAGAGAAATACCCGGAACAACACATGTTAGAGAAACTTGGAGCAGGTTAAGAAAAGCAGACTGGAAGATCCAAACAGAAGCACTTATTTGTGCAGGCCAGGAACAGGCTGTCAGGACCAACCATGTAACTGATACCATATTGACAAGACCGCGCGAATCCCCCTTATGTAGGTAATGTGGCGAGAAAGGCGAGGTTGTAAAGCATATTGTCTGTGAGTGTAACTGAAAAGTTAGCCCAAAGGGAATACAAACAGAGACATGACAGTATTGCAAAAGTAGTTCGTTGGAAGTTATGAGAGAAATAACATGAGCAATAGAAGGACAAGTGGTACGAACACGTGGCTGACAGTGTGAGTAAAAACGATGAAGTTCAACTACTGTGGGATAATGAACATCCAATGTGATCATGTCATCAATGCTACAATAGACATGATCATGTGGTTGTAAACAAACAGGTGATAAAGATTGTCGTAGGATCATTCGCAAGTGTGACGAAGAACTTGGAGAAGTGGCTGGAAAGTTGGACATAAGAATTAGCATTTTATTGCCCCCCAAAAAACTACGCCACTAGGAACGGAAAGGATTTTAAGAAAAGTATTAGAGGTCTAGAGTAAGGAGTCGAAATCTAAGGGTCCTTTTTTCATGGGTTATGACTCGCTCCCTTAGTAAGTACAAAGGTATAAGATCAGCCAGTGCACAAAGCAAGAAATAATAATGATAACAATGATAATAATAATAATTTTTCTGGCAATACAGGCTTTTTAGTCGGATACAAAACATTTTGGGGTCGTCTCATTTTCACTCTCTCTTTATTTATTTTCAGACTTTAACCCATCAGGCCCAAACAACAGTGGTGTTTTGTATAGTTTCACCCTTATTAGGTGCGTCTCAGTTGATTGCACTTGTTTTGGCCACTTTCTCTAGGCCCTGTTAGGCTAAATTTCGACACTGAAGCGAAAGGGCCTTGAAACAGCGACATAGGGCAGCAGAAATGGCGACAAACGACGCAAAGGTGGGTTGAAACTGCTACAGTGACAGAGAAAAGCGCAAATACAATTGTGCCAAGTTTGCGCATTGCCACTTTGTTTCCTTCACGACTAACTATTAAACAATTTACACTTCTATTTAGAATCTGTTTCCTCAGACGATTGACCAATTTTTCGCCGGAAAAGCCTTAAGCAAAAACATTGTCTAATTTTCATGCATGCAAATTTTGTCTTTAAAAACGGCCGTCATGTTGGGTTAATCCAGGTGTTAGGTATTGTTTACGTTAATTTGAGCGTCACATAAAATTTTGCTAGATCTAATGTCGACCTTTTCCACATTCGAGGCTAACGGTAAACGCCAAAGTCTCATACGTTACATACTTTTCTTATATTAGACGGGATGTAAATTAATTCCTAAGGATTATATCAACTGCATCGCCAGAGGTAACCTGCCAGCAGATTATAAGTCTTTCCTTGCTTCTAAAAAGAATTGCCACGTATATGTTGTAGTTAATTTTTTGTCTCCAGTAATTTTTATTTTTCTTTTGTCTCAACTTCATTAGCATACATTAGCATACCCAAAAACAAAAGAGAAACAAAAATTACCTGGGATAAAAAATTAACTACAACATATACTTAAGTATAGAACGTTAAGACGTGTGCTTCGTTTTCAGCCGGGTTACGTCTTTCACTCTTCTCCTATATAGTCTATCGTACTTAAGGAACAAAAACAGTTTAGACCTACCCTTTTCGCATTTTTCTCCTCTCCATTGCGGACTGCATGAACAAGCAAACGCATCTTTCCCTTCGTCGAACAAACAAGAACCTCCGTTAAGGCATCCAGCCATTAGGCAGCCCTGAGGAAAATGTTCATATGTTACTTCGGTGAGCTAAAATGATATATATCGTTTTCCATCGACTTCCTACAGCTTGCAGAGACTGATCCCTCGACATTTTTAACGGCACAAAGCAAATCTAATGTTGAACATAAATTGCCGGTTCTGCGTTCCTCTTCTTTTAACATTTATAGTTGTTTGCATTCTGTACTTCTCTTAACTTTATTTTCAAAACATGTAAGCCTCTTGTTAGGGAAGAAAACATCGCCTTCGATAATAATGTGGCGGAACTGAAAAATTTGGGAAAGGAAAACATGCTCGCTCCCATACGAAACATATGACCGAAATGCGAGGCTAGCTAGTGCTCTTTTACAACAACTCAACTTCACTGTTTTACCAAATTTCTATTTTTTTACGTAGTTTCGCTTGAACAGTTGTTGCCTTAGCCTGGGTGCACGAGTCTATTTCTTCTTGCACGCGGAAATTAGGCTCGTCTGCACACGCACGCCCTTGTTGTCTAAGCAATGAAAATTCAGAACTTTTCTTACCTTAAGAAACATTGAAAACGTTGTGCCTGGATTATCAGTGAGCTTGGTGTCATCATCAGTTGTAGAGAACTTATGCTTGTTCAGTTCACAGTTACCCGAGGACTCTTTGAAGTTAGAAGAGGTACACCAAGAATGCCTTAAACATGCTTGGCTGCATGACATTTCATCCGTAGAATCGATTTTCTTGACAACATAGCCATGTAAACGCTTGTTCTCTTGAGTTTTGATGTAGGCAGATCTAGAGTCTTCTTCGGCTGCTAAAACTGCGCCAACAATGAAGCAGAAAATGAGTGAGGAAATCATGTTACTTATCTCTACAATATTACAGCGCCGTTTTCGTGAACAGGAAGTGTCTGTGTAAAGGAAGTTCTCCGGTAAAATTTGTAGGGTTCATAATTATATACATGATTTTGTATATAGCAAGTTAATTAATACTTTGAGCTCGATTGACGCGTGTCCTTTCAGTGATTGACTTGTCCTGCCAATGTAGAGGATAGGACAAAATTAATAAGCTCGTTGCCGTTTTGGCGAACAATGCTGAAAACGCCTAGGCCGGTTAAGGACATCGGAATTCACAAAAATAATGTGTCTCCTGTTGAATGGTGAATATAAATACGTTGCTGTTGAAAAGAAGTGCTGTAACAGCTTTACTCTACCGCAACACTGCGACGTTTAACAGAGCATTCTGACAAAAGGCTTTCATAATTGTCGAATATCAAAAAGTTAATATCTAAAAATTGAGAAATGTTAATTACACAACGGTTCTTGCAAACACGCATTTTAAATTAAGTTACCAGCAGCGTAGTAGTAGCATAGCAAGGAGGATGCTGCTATGTAAATTTAAGTTTGCTTAATGTTTAAACCTCATTTACAATACAGTTAAAATTTAATGATTTAATTAATGGATAGTTCAAAATTCTAAAATATGTTTCGATTGATAAGTTGCTGTGGTCAACTATGAACATCGGTATATAATTTTATCTTTAACAGCGAGAATAAAGATATACTGTTTAATAACTTTCAGTCCAAAAAAATGTAGTTCTGAACATCAATTAACAAGTGGCACCTGAACATCCCACAAATTAAACAAACTGGTAGTCTTATGCAGAAACTGATGGCGTTATTGTGACAGCAATTAGCGCAAGGAGGAGAAACAGAGATGTTTTAAAATTCATCGTAGTTTTAATTTAGCAGTCAGTTCACCTTTACTGCAAATACTTCTGGATCGTTTATGGTCAACTTAATTTCATTTATGATTATCCTGCGAATACAGCCATCTCTGGCGAGGTGCGAGGATACAAGGCTCTACAAAAATTAGTACATTTTCAAAAAATTACGAATAGGGAGTTCCAAAGACGATAAATAAAAAAGGAAGGGCAATGGATAAAAACAATTACAACAACAATGAAACAGTTTTTAAAATTGACATGGACATCTTATAGTGTTATTTATTTTATAAAGGAGGACAGAAAACGCAATTGCTTGAAATGTCAATTTTGCCTGTTTTTCGTATCAGTTAACGTAAAACAAGTCAGGCGCACGCACATTCTATCAATGGATTGATTCCATCCAAATTGAATCGTTTTCGATATCGAATCCATTTCTGTATTCCCGCAGGTGTAACGAGCAGTGAATTTACACACCACGTAGTTAGGAAAATTCTGGTGGCTGAAGGTAGAAATTTTATCCACAAAAGTCAAAAGATTTTTTAATCTGACCAACTAAAGAAGATGTATTTACCGAGCGATAGCGAGGTCAATACATCAAGGCCTCGGGGTTAGAAATAAAAAATTCACACCGTATTAACACATGCAGAATTGCAACTTTGAATGTGATACCAGTAGTAACTAGCATATAATTTTATTCACATGTATTTTTCTTTTGTTAACGAATATGAGGCCGCTTAGACTGGTTGTAACGCCTCAGTTTAAGAAAAACAAGTGACTGGTCATTCTTTGTTAGTTTGAAAATATCTTATTAAGAAAAACAAGATTTTGCCTCCAATTCGACAGCTGATTTATAAATGTTGAAGTTCAATTTTATCCTTGGTTCAAATTTTCTTTTCTTTTGTTTCAAACTCATTATCATGTTATTATCATACATTACCATACCCAAAAACAAAACAAAAGAAAATTTGAACCAAGGATAAAATTGAACCACAACATATACTTCCAAAACGTGCCTGCATGATGTTATTCCGGACCTATTAAAAATCGTTTTATTTTTCGGAAAAGAACCCGCTCAAGTTTTCCATCATACGTAAGTTGACTGTGCGCTCGTTTTTTGTCATCGAATGGACCTCTTTCCTTTTCTTAAATTTGACTATCTGAAAACACTTTTTAGAAACTGACGATGCGTGGGTGTCCTATGTTTAAGTGAGCGGAATCGCTCTAGCTGGAGAAAAGTTACTTGAAAAAACCTCTTGGAAAAGTTATAACAAATGAACCAAATAATCCGAAGAAGTCCTTTCACTTTTATTTTTAATTAAACTTGTTTACTATTTTTCGTAATGAATTATTCTTCGCTCATGTTATTTCTAATACCAGATTCAATAAAAAATAAGAAGGCAAATAATTTTGTTTGTTATTGATCTCAGCACAAGCGTTCATTTTTATTTCATCCATCGAGTGGCTTTGCTGATTTGAAGGGAAAGGCAGAAGGAAAAACTGTATGCACATATGCAGAAGCATAGTGTTTATGTTTATAAAATATGGGCACTTTTTCGCTTTTACTCCTTTCGACTTCTTTCTCCCTAAACAAGAGACAAAGAGACATCAATCTTACTCTCTGTGCTTCATGCGAACACCAACGAATTTTATTTTGGTTAGTTTGAAATGTATTAACTGGAATTAACTAGAGCAATATATCTTTTTTTTTTTATCTCATTCAATTTTTAATGTTTGTTGAATTTTGTTGCCTATTCGGGTAAATTTGGGAAAGAAGTAATACTGAGAGGCGAGCTTTGGACATTTTTAGCCCTTGCCCTGAGTACACGTTTCGCCAAGATATTATTAAAAACTCATTAATCGAATGTTAGCAATAGCTATTACCCAAGGAGATCGTGATAACCGTTTTCTGTTTGTGAGAAAATTACCAACAGCGAGTATAATGCTATGTAAACTCACGCAGCAAACGAGTATTAAACTGACAGTCAATAGAACTCAGTTCAATTAAACATTTTGGCAAAACTACAGACAGCTGAAAAGAAGGGAGCTCTTATTTCATAAGATATAGCTTATTAGAAACCGGGTTACACGCTATTATAGCAAAAGACAGATATTAACTTTTGCTATAAAGAAAAATTATGTACGAAATAATAGATCAGATATATTTAGAGGTTTCTCTTTTCTTCTGTAACTTAATTTGTTCTATCTGTCAGATATTTTGCTATCGATCGATCAGATCCTCAAAAACACCGTTTCCTACTAGTTTAAAAAGCTTACGAAAAGTCAGACAATTCATTCAAACAAAAACAAACAAAAAACATCGTATGAACTAATTGAGTGGAAGATACAGATGGCCCGTCGATTCAGGACATTTCATGTTCCCCCTCTCCCCACCCCCACCCCCACCCCCACCCCCACCCTCACGTAGACCTTTTGTTAAGATTTCCGAAGAGTACTAAATGTTTCTTTGAAGTTATTTTAAGGTTCTGGGCACTAAGCACTTCAGCTACTACCCAAGATCATGGTAACCATTTTCTGTTTCTCAAGGGGTTTAAGGCCTGGGTCAAAGATGCGTCCTGAGCAAATAAATAATTGGCAATATCTCTCGCTAGGAGACCTAGAACAAAATGAACTTTTCCCCAAAGGTAAATCTTAAGGTTTTCTTGTGCCTTAACGTTTAATTATGGTCACGTGGCATGTCACGTGACCAAAAATTGAAAATGAAGGAAATTGGCGAGTTGGTGGCGAATTTACCTTGTTTCGATAAACAAATTGGTATCGCTGAAAGAAAATAAGCATACCTAACTTTCTACGTTTGGAATGAACGTACGCAAAGTTTAAAATTAAAGTTTTAAATAATTCAAGATTAAATTTGGGCCGGATTGAAAATGATGTTTTCCCTCCTAATTTTTTTTGAAGTGCAATGGACGGTCATTCCAAACGTGAAGTGTTAGAAATATTTAGCCAAAATTAGAAAAATGTTTTTTCCACATTTCTTTTCGTAAAGCGGTCACCAATTGGTCAATAATTTACGATTTTTAGCAAAATGGTCACGTGACATATCACGTGACTTATTAACACAATGTTTATACTTTAAAATGTTAAGGACGATGCGTTCTTTATGTGTGCCAAATTTAAATTAACTGCCATCATCTATGCCAAAGTTATCGCAAATAATTCATTTTCCGCAAGTACACGCCTTAGTCCCAGGCCTTAAACTACTTGAGTTGTAAGAATATTTGACAAATTAATCAGCTGCGAGTGCATTTGTATCTAAAATCACCCAGCAATGATTATTGAACAGAACGGCAATAGAGAGGATAAGCCTTTGTGTCATGTTGCCATGGTAGCAAAATTTCTGGATCTCAACACAACTGTGTTCCCGCAAATATGGCAGGAAAAAACGAAAAAAACTGACATGTGTGACTTTCCTCTGCATGATTACACTGCCACACAGGAATCGAACAAAACGGTGACAAAACAGGACACAGGAACAACACAGCAACAAAAAAATGATCAGACAAGCCGTTCTGGGGCACATGGACACGCGTGAAAAACGCAGTGCGCATGCGTGCCTTCCATGCTTCCGGCGCGAATTTGCCAGTCGAAATTATACGCGATACCAAAACAAACTAGATTCGGGCCGCGAAATTCAAAAAAGTAAGCTCCACACACAAAAGATAAGCTTAGAATTTCACGAACACAAAGTTTATTAATTGCTTTAGTTTCTCTCTTTTGCACCACATACTTTCCTCCTTGCACCAAACGCGAAAATTATGTTTGAAAGTCCACGCTCGCTCTGGCAGCACTTCGCCGTAGCCATTGTTGCTGTTTTGGTCATCATGTCGCTGAGCTCGGTCAATGCGAACAACGAAAACGACCAATGCATGCTAAGTGGAAAAACAAGGACGGAAAAACCTCGTACTGGACGACTTTACCTATAGTTAGTTAAGTTAGTTGAAGTAATTTTTTGTTGTGCTTAATACTAGAACCGGCTGCAAACCATTAAACATATCAACCATTCCTAAGTGTTTTTCAATTTAAATGAGGAAGATTTTGCAAATTTTAATTATTGAAAATAGAGACCTTGCGCATGCGCAGACGTTTTGCACGCGTGTCGGGCACATGTGCTTACAGAGCAGTGGCGGATTCAGAGAAGGGGCCCGCCCCCCCTCCCCTAGTTTTGGACGAAAGCCGAGGCCCACATGGTTGAGGCAAACTGATAATTCCCCCCCCCCCCCCCCCCCCTTACCTCAAGGTCTGGATCCGCCACTGCAAAGAGCACCAGAGAATGGGGTATTTCAGTTCTGGTCATGCAGTAAAGAAATCATCTTCTACCTTGTTCTAAAAAATAGCTCTAAAACCCGTGGAGTAGGAACAAGCCCTCAACAGTCTTTTCATTATCTCTGAAGCACACCCATAAAAAGAAAAAATGCGAGTGAAATGGCCAGTGTGAAGAATCTCAACAGGAGACAAAATAGCCCTGACTAAAAGTGCAACTCAAGCTTAATTACTTGCTTTTTCTTTTTCTATTTTTGGTTTTTCTTCAAAGCAATGAAATAGAAATTACGAAACTATTCTATTCAAGTTTCAGGACCGCTGACCTGCAAGGCGAGGGAACTGCAAGCGTTATAATGGGCGGGAAACTTGCATCGAAACTCGGCACACACCCCTGCGGCTTTTGAGTTTTGACTGAACGTACGGTTTTCCTTACATGGAAATGAAAGTTTTTTTTTTGCTTCACTCGTGAAAACATCGTTCGCTTCGCTGACTGGCTAGCTATAACTCATTTGCGTATAGCCTGAGATTCTCAAGCTCACGCAAATGAACTTCTGAGAAAATGGCCGACTTTTTGCGACACCATCATGAGGGTCCCAGTGGGGTTAGCAGTTAACTGATAATTGGCCAAAAAATTAGTAGTTAACTGAGAAATGAAAAGTTAACAGTTAAGTGATATTCTGTTGGTTATAATGATTAAGATCGTTGACTTTAATGAAAGCAACAAATTTTTGCAAACAGAAATGGTACATTGACTGAATCAGATATTATTATGTGCAAGAGGCACCAGGGCAGTACCCGGCAAATAGAAAGCGTTAGGCAAATTCTGTGTTCGGAAAAGGAAAATACTGTTTTCACGGACCCAAAAGATCGTCAAGTGAAACATTAGTTATACTACCCAAAGTAGAATGCTATGACTCTTGGCATTGGATCTGGTCAAAAAAAGTTCTGATGGATCAGAAAAATCAGCCATCTTTCCTTTAAGTACATGGAATTTTTACTAACGTGAAATCGTTTTTGTAACTGATGTTGGGTTGCAGTTTTAACTTATTGAGACTATTTAGCTTTGTTTGTAGGGAAATTCGTTGGATCGAGCTGTGCGTTTTGCAGATTTTGGGTTTTTCTGTTCCATCAATCATCTTAGCGGACCTCTTGGAAAATAAATGTTTACTTGCACGAGTTCAAAAGGTCATGGTTTGTGATTCGGGATTGGTGGATCTCTATCCGTTTTGTGTGTTTCGTGTTTTAAGGTTCGTTGCTTTGTGATCGTCCTTTTAGGGATAATAATCAGCTAATTAAGTTTGCTTCGCAGATTTTTATGATCTTTCTCATTCTTGTCACTTGCAAGAATAAAACAACGTCTGCCTCCTTCCTTCGACAAAAAATCCACTCACCATCGCGATTTCCTTCGCTGTTCTTGAGCAGTCTAAAGTCATTCTCAGCCAAGCTGGGCGAGCACGTTACATTGTGAATTGCAGGCATTAACCCCGCCTTCACTAAAACGATTTTCGGAACAGAAAAACCCAAAATCCCTTGAAGTTTGCAAAAGTCACAGCGCGATAAAACGAATTTCGCTGTAAACCGGTGTTTCTGAAACAGATTCATTTCTTGAAATCCTGGGATATCTTTAGGACGCTTTTGGTACGTCTTCGAAAAAGGAAACATTGAGGGACGCGAACGAGGATGTCGACAATAAAGTCTTACAGCTCGCGCAGGCGCAGAGTTTAGTAAATCTAGTACGCACAAAGTTCATCAGTCTAGCACCAATCTCGACCCAGAGCTCTTCTGCGCATGTAGAGGAGAGAGATCAAGAGCTCTGGGGAACCTTGGAGCAAGACTGTGTCTGATTGGTTTCAGCAAAAAACAATAAAAGTGTTTCTGATTGGTCCATTCAAGTTTTCACGAGAACGGTTGAACGTGTGGCGTGTCTGGCGCGTGAGCGGGTTTTTCCTTAGTGTTGAAGTAAACACGACCGGCCGATGGGCTACTCCGGCCTATTCTTGATTTCTGCGGTTCCAAAACAACATTTGCACGACTAATTAGGCAGAATTACTGGATTTTACTATTTTCAAATAAAATAGCTTAGCTGCATATTGAAAATTGATGCAGAAAAAGATTTGAATGTGAAAAATAAAATAAATATCTGGTGCGCGATTTAGGGGTTATGTAAATGAAGCGAGATTTTGTGACGCCTCACACATCACACAGCACTGGACATGAGCAATCTATGATAACATACGACCGCGATTTAAACCTGATACACGCCACACAAGTATTTTTGTCTCCTGCGGACTCTGCAAATCGCTTTTTAACTGTAGGTCTTTTTTCGTAAATATAATTTGTGTCCTCCAACTTTGACCTGTTTGCTCTGTAGCAGCCCTCTAGCTGGCCACAACAAACCATGTGATGACGTCGTTGTGCACACACTCCGTAGCATACGATGCGAAAACAATTATGACTGGTTTGACGATAAAACTAAGGGCTGGAGCCTTTATACCGAGCCCAGATCTTTCGTGGTGGCCAGCGAATTCAGTGTTATTGAAAGAAAGCTTCTGGACTTCCATTTGTGCTTTGGCGTGAGTTTGTTTTCGCGATTTGTGGCACTTGTATTGAGCTAATTACTCGCCTGTTCCATATCTATGATTTTTATTTCAATGTGTTCTCTAATCACAGTTAAGTCAGTTTTTCCGCCTTCTCATCAAGCATGTGGGCTTCTCGATGCAGCCAAAGGTACGGTGTCTTGCCTGAACACTTTATGGTTTCTTCCTTCCGTGCCCTTTTAAATGTAAACCGGTAGTCTCGCCTACACTGAAGTCTATTCGCCCACTTAGACATGGTAGATTCAAATAATGGATTTGCGTAGCTTCAACTTACCTCGGTTCCAGTTTATTTTGTTACAAAAGCATCTCAAAGTATTGTAGCCGGCCTTTGTTGAGTAGAGTGCTGAATTGAACGAAAATAAGCAGATAAGGCCTTTATGATGCAGTCTTGGCTGGGTGGCAAACACGGCTAAAATATAATTATAGTGAATGTATTGGATTAAGGCCCACTTGAAACCGCTATAACGCCACTACAAAGAGGCGAATTTCCAACATTTGCCACTACTTTAAAAAGGTTTATTGATACCATTCATTCAACAGAAAATAAGGCTATAGCCTGTGTAGCATGGCGGTTTTGGTTGGGCGCGCTAAGCAATAAAGGCGGGCGAGGGCAGAGAAACCGAGAGAAAACAGAGAAAACAAAAGGCGATCGCGCGACCGTCCGTAAGTTTTCAACAGGGCGGCCCTGGTTTTCAAGTTCGAATTCCTCTAACGTTCGCTGTCACATTGTTCGTCTAGCCGCTTGCATAGGTTCTTGACTCTACTAGACCTATTTGCTTAGATTAATTACATAAACAGTTCTTTCCAGAACAACGTGTTGTCCAAACTGGTGAAGGGGGACGAGAATTTTCCGCCCAGGAAAAAGGCAAAATCTGGCCTCGGCTATGCAGCTGAATGGAAGATACAGCTGAAGATATCGTAAAGTAGAATTTATGTGCGCGATATCTTTTTTTTATCATTATTATTCTCAAACCTCAGGGGCACCCAACGATGATTTCCCTCTAAATGCATTGAAAACACATTTAAGGCTGTCCAGAGTACTTTCGATCTAAAAATGCATTCTAAACAGCGCTAACATAAATTTAGTCAGCAGGGCTAAAAGTGAAGCTAATGATTTATAGTTTGCTCATACTAAATATAAAATGTATCGTGTAATGCTAAGCGGAGAAGGCAACGAGACAGGGGCACCCAACGACTGTTTCCTCAAATACTTTGAAAACACTTTTGTAGCTATTTATAAAGTACTTTAAGCTCTATATAAATGCATTCTAAGTGGCACTATAAAATTTGTATCTCAGTGTTCGGCCATTCTAGAGGAACTTGCACCTTTCAGAATTCAGAATTATTTTCCCGAAATTTTAGATGCAATTTAACGTATGACGAAGGAGATAATTTTGCAGATTCCTTCTTTCGTCACATTTTTGAATCCGAAAATTTTAGGATTCCTTTTTACTCTCTACGAAAAATAGCCTAACCCGGTGAGTGAAATGTGAAAAATTAATCGTTGGATGCCCTTGACCAAAACTGTGAAAAACAACAATAGGTCTAATTGCAGCACACTTTCTTGTACATTTCCTTG
>OZ037781.1:8515903-8603403 GCA_964035525.1 Porites cylindrica | reverse complement strand
TTTCGAAAATTATCATCGGGAAGTTTTCTTTCCGCATTCAAATTTGCTCCCGAATGTCTAAAATTTCTGGTTGAATGGTTCGCATTTCGGAAACGTTTCCGGAAGGCTGGGAACTTTTCCGGGAAAATACTCTACCAATTGCCGCTGTTTCCAAAGTTTCTTAAGTTTTGGGTGAATGGAAAGTGTCCAAAATGCATCCAAGAAATTTTGGTTCTGAGAGAATCGTCTGCACGTACTACGATGTGCAAAAAAGTGTGCTGCACGTGCAAATTAGACCTTTTGACCTTAGCATTACTTATAACCAGCCCCGGGTAACTAGCGGCTATGAGCGATTTGCGTGGGTGTTGGCACGTTTAATTTGATAAGATTACACTGAGATTTGCTATGAATATGCTATTTTGGTTTTGTCCGGGGATGGGGCATTTCGCACACCTCTATTAAGCGCCCCCCACTCCCCGCGGTTTTTTTTAGGTCGTCGTTTTCTAGGTCGTCGTTTTCTAGGTCGTAGTTTTCTAGGTCGTCGTTTTCTAGGTCGTCGTTTTCTAGGTCGTCGTTTTCTAGGTCGTTATTTTCTAGGTCGTCGTTTTCTAGGTCGTCGTTTTCTAGGTCGTAGTTTTCTAGGTCGTCGTTTTCTAGGTCGTCGTTTCCTAGGTCGTCGTTTTCTAGGTCGTAGTTTTCTAGGTCGTCGTTTTCTAGGTCGTTATTTTCTAGGTCGTCGTTTTCTAGGTCGTCGTTTTCTAGGTCGTCGTTTTCTAGGTCGTCGTTTTCTAGGTCGTTATTTTCTAGGTCGTCGTTTTCTAGGTCGTAGGTCTTCGTTTTCTAGACACCCTTTCAAAATGGCAGCTAAGATTTCAATGAGCCAGCGATATATCTC
The DNA here is from genome assembly GCA_964035525.1 of Porites cylindrica. NCBI lineage: Eukaryota > Metazoa > Cnidaria > Anthozoa > Scleractinia > Poritidae > Porites > Porites cylindrica. Next base: position 8,602,529 of record OZ037781.1, on the reverse strand, counting down.
AGTCAGCGATATATCCCTAACAATGTAACGTTGAAAAAACGGACCGTCTGCATTTTAAGACCGGTGCCAGCCTTCGGCTGGGCCCCGGTAATTACAAGGGCTTCAATATTATTTTCCCGATTGATTGACCTAGAAGCAATAGTACCATCCCTCCCATAGCAAGTGCTGCATTGTTGCTCCAACGCGGTCGCTAAGCTTGAATATTCACGTCGCGTATTAAACCTGGTAGTTTACGGTCACATCGAAGCGTAAAGGTCAACAGTGGTTGTTGATGAGCGAGCAATTATTGTGCAGTTGCGATGGGTTTTGTGGAGCCAGCGAGCAAGAAGCAGGAGCACACGTTACCTGCAGATTAGCCGATGGCAATTTGGAGCGGATTCGTCGATTTCTCGAATTTATAGCGCTTCGTGTGAAGGCGCGTGGAGATGGTCCGTTTGTTTTGTAGCCAGCCTTTAATTCTTCTTTAGTGGATAGTACCTACAATTGCAAAACTCAACAAAATGCCACTGAAACCGGCCAGGAAAGACAAAGATACGTTCAGTTGAAGGTATCTTAGCTTTGTTTTGTTATATTTTGACTTTTGGACTATTTTAGTTCATGGGAGTTTCGACGACTCATCGCATTAATTTGTCCATGTGAATATTAATATATTCATTCAGTGACACATACTACGTCTGGGCCGCCTGTGATAAATGGTGACAGGCGTAGGCCATTCACAAATTCCACAAACGTGTCGCATGAATGTCAAAGGGATTACTACAGTTTGGCTTTAACTAGTATATCTCTTAAGGAACTGCCTTTTTTGTAAGAAATAATTAGAGGTTCTTTAAACAGTTCTTCAAGTTTGGGTTGTGATTCTATAAGATGCCATTTCTTTATTAGAATAGGTTAGGCACAGATGGGTTGTATTGCGTTACAAAGGGTAATAAATTTTTTCGCACTCTTGTGTTTTCTTTGAGAGCTGTCTTCCTGTCAGAGAATTTGACTTCCGAGAGTGTTTCATCTGTTAGGTTGCTCGGGTAGCCTCTTGCTTGAAGGCGTAGTTTGAATCTTTTAATGTTTTCTTCGAAAGTCTCCTTCTCAGTAGTCTGAGGCCTTCACCCTTCATGAAGCTTTTTTTGACCTTGTGTGGATGACAGGATTTAAAATGTGTGTACTGGAATGTCTCAGTAGGCTTAAAATAAGTACGCGTGTCAAGGATATATTCCTTTTCAAATCTTGCTCCTTTGTAAATGCATGTGTTAATCTCCTCTTTATCAGTGTCCAATAGGGAAAACACGTCATTGATAAAAGGGATATATCTCTTCCATACCAATGGTTTTGTATCTCTCTCCTTCACAGAGGCCTCTTTGTGTTGTGGGGAAGCTGGGGAGAAAGAAAAAGAGAGAGCGCGGGGCACGATGGGAAGGGGAAAGAGAGAAGGGAGGCCTCATCCTATCGTCCCCCACGCGCTTTCTATTTTTTCGATTATTGCCATATTTTTATAAGGATATCCAGCCGGAGCGTCTGCGGAGGAGAGAGGTTTTGCATTGTGTTGATCAATAATTGCTGTCTCAATCTTAGCCATGAAAATATTGGCAAAAGAGACTGCTGTCTTAGTCCCATAGCTGTGCCATGGGTCTGGAGAAAGTCTTTTCCATTAAATTGAAAAGAGTTTTCTTGTACTTAGATATAAGTCTCAGCATGCATTCTCTAAGATAATAAAATTGGTACACTGAGAAAATGCAAGGGGTGACAGGCCGCACATCCATACTGGTGTGAAACCTTGTCTTAACCCTTTATGTTTTAGCTCTGACGAGCATGTCCTTTAGGGATTTTCCTTTCTTGTAGAAAATGATGAGGTGGTTCTTTAAAAATTTGTCGCAAGAACGGTTGGTTTTGTATAAACTAAAAGTTCCATTTTTTCATTTAAACTTCTTCTAAAGTAGACTGACTGAGGGCTGGTACTGTGTCATGAAAGGCAATATTTCTTTTTCCTCTTTGTTGTTGTGTTTCAGGAGTGTAGACTCCCTCCCTGTGAACTTTATATCTGATAGAGGTTTTCTATCAAAGTTTGCGGGTAGCCTCTGTCAATCAAGCGTTTTTAAAAATTTGAAAAATTTTCCTCCAACGTAGTTTTTGAGGAGTTTGTTTGCAGGATTCTCAAGGCTTCTCCTTTGACAAATCCTTTTTTAACACTTGGCGGGTGATAAGAGATAAAATGTGTGTACTGGAAGGTTCCCGTTTTCTTTTTAAATTTGCCTTCCCATCAAGGATAGATTTTTTCTTGAATCTTGTGCCTTTGCATACAACCATCAACCTTGTTCCCAGGTTCTATCTCCTACCGGTAGGAGAGAACCCTGGGAACGAGGTTGTACAACCATATCTAAAAACACAGACTCAGTGTCAGATATTTCGGCCGTGAATTTGATAGTCGGGTGATGTAAGTTCTCTTGTTCGATGAAGGTTTTGATACCTGGTTTACTTATGTCCCATAGCGGGAAAAAATATCGTCAATGTAGCGTTTCCAAACTGTAGGTTTAAAGACGTTTCTGCTAAGAATTATTGTTTCAACAGGGCCCGCGGAGCAGTTTTTTAAGTGCGGAGGCGGGTGACCATCTCTTTTGTATTGGGGCGGGGGGTGTAGGGGAGGAATGGTTGTTCACTCTTTGTGGCTGTTTAGAACTGTCAGATTGCTGAACCTTTCTTGAGTCATTGTCCAGCGGAGTCATGTTTATAAATTTCAAGCCACTGAAAAGTACCTTTCTCCTGCTGAGCCTGATTGCACACGCAGGATCCACCAGTAGAAGTTTGCAGATTATGATATTACACTGTAGGTTCCTGTAACCCCTTCATTTTGTCTATTATGTCATCGAAATGTGTCAGAGACCACATTATAAGCCGATGTTATTCGTTTTAAGGGACTGGTCAAAAAGTATGGGGGGGGGGGGGGGGGGTGGGCCGGAGCAGAGAGGGAGTGGGTCATGAGGTTTTGAGCCTTGTGCAAGGGGTGGGTCGTGCAATTTTCAGCTACCCTTAGTGGGTGGGTCATGCTATTTCATTGCATAGATTGGCACTAACTACTAACGAGACAGTTGACTACACTTGTTATATAAAACACAGCCAGCTGGAATTATTGCTGAAATACTCACAAACCTGTGGTGCAAGAAAATACAAAGGGTGACAGGCCGCACATCTCTATGGGCGTGGAACTCTCTGTTAACCGTTTTTTTTTTTTTGCTCTAACGAGCATGTCCTTTAATGAGTTTCCTTTTTTCTAAGGAAATGATTGGTTGCTCTTTAAAAATTTATTGAAGTTATAGTTGGTTTTGTATAAGATTCCATTTTTTCATTCAAGCTTCCTTTATAGTAGACACTGAGGGCTGGTATTGTGTCAGAAATGGCAATATTTCTTTTTCCTCCTTGTTGTTTTGTTTTAGGAGTTTAGACTCCCTTTTGTGAATTTTATTTCTGATAGTAGGTTTTCTATCAAAGATTGTGGGTAGCCTCCGTCCATCAAGCTTTTTTTTTTAAAATTTGAATTATTTTCCTCAAAGGTTGTTTTTGAGGAGTTTTTTTCGTAGGATTCTCAAGGCTTCTCCTTTGACAAATCCTTTTTTCACATTTAAAGGGTGACACGAGGTGAAATGTGTGTGGAAGAAGGTTCCGTTTGTTTAAAATGGGTCTTTGCATCAAGGATAGATTTTCCTTGAATCTTGTGCCTTAATTTGTATACAACTGTGTCTAAAAACGCAGTCTCGGTGTCAAAAGTTTTGGCCGTGAATTCAATAGTTGGGTGATGTAACTTTGCTTGTTCAATGAAGGCTTCGATGTCTGGTTTACTGATGTCCCATAGGGCAAAGATATCGTGTATGTAGCACTTCCAAACTGTTGTTCTAAAGACAGTTTTGTTTAGAGTCGTTGTTTCAATGTCATGAAAATATTGGCAAAGGAATCAAAACTGCTGTCTTTGTGCCCATTGCAGTTCCATCAGGTTTTGTAGGTCTGTTGTAGGTAGTGCTTTCCATTGAAGTGGAAGAAATTTTCTTTGAGGATTAATCTAGGCATTTCCGGCAATTAATTTGTAGGAATGGGTTGTCTTTGTAGAAATTTTCATATGCTTTGCGACAGACAATTTCAGTATACCCTTGTTTTGCTGTATATTTGTGTCAAGACTCATAACGTCCATCGAAACAAGAAATGTTCGGTTTTTCACACTTGTCTTTTTAGTGAAAGGTATGATTTCTGTGATTTTGATGTTGGTTGTAGCAGTGTATCAACAAATTTTGTCAAGCACAGAACAAGGTTTTATTGGATTATTAAGAGGAAACCAAACATCCATGTTTTAACTAGGGGGTGGGTCATGCAATTTCCAACCTTGCTTTAGGGGTGGGTCAGTCATTTTTGTGCCGAAGGGAGGGGGTGGGTCATGTGTTTTTTATCGACCACATTTCCAAATGCTCCGGCCCACCCCCCACCCCCCCTATACTTTTTGACCAGTCCCTAAGAAACCGTAGTTCCGTGGAGTAGTCTTCAGATTTAATCGAGAACCTTAATAAAAAAGACTCCATTCCGCATCGTTGCCAGCAGTTTGCTACAGCCTTGCTGTTTGAAAACGCAGAGGACTAGGACTAAGTGCGGTTTTGTAAAGGTAGGCGTTTTGAAGCTTACTATGCATCAGATCTGGGATCGAAATGGACCAATGATAAATTTAGATGTTGGAAGAGTCTTATTCCAGCAAAGATACTGTTTATATGAACGTAATGTATATTACAGTGAAACCACCGTATAATGAAGTCCTCGGTCTAACGAACTATTTGTTTTTAACTCCAGTAATAGTAGAATATAAGGCGCAATATGAAAAAAAAAAAACCGATATAAGTTAACGAGCCTCGTTATAACGAAGATATTTTGCCAGTCCCTTGGCCCTTTGTTATATCCAGGTTGCACTGTACTTAATTTTATTTATTTATTTTTCAAAAAGTGGGGGGGGGGGGTGGTTCTCTGCCCCCCCAGCCCCTCCCCCTATGCAGGCCCTGTTCAATATGTGCCATGAAAATATTGGCAAAAGAAACTGCTGTCTTTGTGCCCATTGCAATACCATGGGTTTGTAGGTAGTGTTTTCCATTGAACTGGAAAGTATTTTCTTAGGATTAGTCTGAGCATTTTCCTATTCGGTGGAATGTTGGAATACACGGAATATTCTAAACTACGGAATATACGGAATACTCTAAAACACGGAATTTACAGAATATTCTGTATATGATTTGAACTGGACTGACAAAAGCAGAGGCAAAGAATACTCGGTTGTTTTGAAATATTTAAAATTCAGTTTTGGCACTGCCGTAAGTACATTATAGACCTTATGACAGTTTTGATTTTCATAAAACGGCTGTTCTAAAAAAAGAAGAATTGTAAACTTAAGCTTCACAGGATTTTACGAACAATTAATGGCGGCTGCACCTGTGCCTAAATTTGTCTGGTCTCTTGCTTTAGATTTTCCAGACATTTGTCCGCAATTTTTCCTGGGAAATTTTCGTTGGAGGGAAGGAAAAAAATTTACACACAACACTGTATATATATTTTCACGCGGTTGCTTACCCGTCAATATGGCCTCAAAGGCCATGATCCGATTTAGCGTCCCCCTTCCAATTAGCTCCCGCTTTCGAATAAGCGCCCTCGTTTAATAGCTCACAAACGAACGGTAATGCCACATTACAGAAACAGTGGTCTTATGTCCATGTGAGTGCATAAATTCTTCAAACGAATGATCTCTTCTTCAAATTTTGTGGCGATTGCTCGGCTGGCGAGGAAGGATCCAGGGACAACAAGTCCGTTTTCCAGTCTCCTCTTGATCCATTCACCTTGCCTTGCACTTTGTTCTCACTGCGGCCTTTTTTAAGAAAGGGGAATATAAGGAAGGAAAGTTCCATCGGCACATGCCCAACAAGTTTCAAGGTAAGTCCCTCACGTTAACTGAACATTCACCGTCAGTATTTGTCACTGTTACAGTTTCAAATATTGTTCGTTTTTAAATAAATATTTAAGTGTTTTTTTTTTTAATTTTCGGTTTTTCTCAAAAAAGAAGTAAGCGCCCTGTCCTGAATAAGCGTCCTCCCTCGGGGCACCAAAGTAAATAATATAAGCGCCCTGGGCGCCAAATCGAATCATTACAGTAAGTCTATTTTTTTACTGGTCGCGCACTTAAAACATGGTTCGAGTTATTGAGGGTAAAATTATATAGAAATGATCTGAAGAGAAACAAAACTTAGTATTACTTCGAGTTAGCACGAGGTTCGAGTCAGTAGCAAGGGTTCGAGTTATGAGAGTTGACTGTATACATGTATGTCCTTTTTAAACGATTTTTCTCTTATTCTGCGTTTTAGAATTTTAATATTCCTTGTTTTGTTTTAGAATATTGTGTAAATTCCATCTTTTAGTATATTCCTTATATTTCGTATTTTAGGATATTCCGTGTATACCGCCATTCCATTCCGTCATTCCGTCAGTCCGCCATTCGGCCCAATAGGGTCACCCTTCCGAAAGGCACGATACATTGACATAAATTTTTAGGGTAATTGGAGTGAAAATAACGTCGGATCAACGGATCGGGCAAAAAAATTGCACGGATCGGTGAATTTGCATACCCCTATTCACCCGCCTCTTCAGGGTTTCGGAGCTGGAGCGGATCCAGTGGTGGTTCGGTTTGTTCGGTCGAACACCATAAAATAAAACATCACCAACAAATACTATACGTTTGTTTTTGAAAATGAAGGGAAAAGAAGCTAAAAGAGACGGAAAACACAGGAATTCATGTTTCATGTTTTGTATGCCCCTAGAACCCCCTAGAGGCTCCACTTTTCAGGGACAATTCTCAGAACCCCCTTAACTAATTCCTGGATCCGCTATGTGAGCCCTTGTGATGCCTTGTGATGGTGCGTGAGGCCTTTTGATGCTATGCGAAGCCTTGTGATGCTGTGTGAAGCCTTGTGATGCAGTGTGATGCCCTTTGATGCTGTGTGAGGCCTTGTGACGGTGTGTGAGGGCTTGTGATGCTGTGTGATGGCTTGTAATGCTGTGTGTGTGTGTGTGTGTAACGGGCAGGGTTGGAAATTGATGCTATGCTATTATGTAAGACTGGAGCAGCAAGCCTTTAGTAATTATTCTATTGCATGAGCAGTATTTCTGAGAAACTAAAGCAAATCAATTTTTAAATGATACATGGTTTAAATTTTACAAAGTTGTTTTTATTATCAGATGATTATCACGCTGAACATTTTAGCTCGAGAACTTTACGACCAAGAAATAAAAAATTATTATAAGGCTGTTTTGTAAACATTGCTGGAATGTTATTGTGTCACAAGGAATAAACCAATCAGGTGCAGTGTGGGAAAAATAAAGTACAATCAGCATCGGTGATTAGTTTGTGGTGTTTTGACTGGCTCACAGGAATTGTAATCATAATTTGAAGGATCTTACTTGTCGGGGGGGGGGTGTTGCTTAACCCTTCTCAACCCCAATATTAACAAATTGTCCAGACTGTCCTAGTTTATACATTTTCTGAAAGGATTATTCGAGAATAATTTGTTTCATGATCAAAGCATTTACTCGATTGTGATCTTTTTAACAATTCTCATAACCTTTTCATTTCATGATGTGGTGATGCTGTTAAGAGAAAATCGTTGCTGGTCACTCAAAGTGGAGGCAGGAATGGCTTTATGATAAGAGGGGTTACACTAGTCTATGTAAATAGGGATACCACAATAGTGGTAAGCTAAATAAAGTGGTCCCTGAGTTTTAAAAAAAAGTGTAAAAATAATATATAGATTGCTAGGGCTAAAAGCGAAGCTCTCGATAGTATTTATAGTTTGTTCAAAAAAATATAAAATCGTGTAATGCTAAGCGGGGAAGGCAACGCTGGAGAATGGTGAAAAACAACTATAGGTCTATTTAGCGGAAAAAGCAACTTTGCACGTGCAGCACACTTTTTTGGTACATTTCTTTGCCGTTCTTTTGCACGACTACAACGTGAAACTTCCAGAAACTTAGTTACACGTTTCATGGAGGAAATGTCGTACGTGTTCTCGTTCACTTTTTTTTCACTGCCGCTTATTTTCACCTTGCATTGGTGGCTGCTAGCATTTCACATTTGTTTTTTCTCTCTCGCTCTAGACCTCTGTGGCCCTTTTTCTCGTTGAGCTTCGCTGGCATGCCGCCTACTTTCTCTTTTTCTCCGTCTTTCTCCGCTCTATATTCCAAATTTGTGGACGTGACAATTAGTCTAAACTAAATACTTTAGACAAGACGGATACAGAAAAAAATTCCGCTTTCCGTTTTCGTCTTTAGTTGTCTCTGCTTTACAAGACGCCGGTGGCCATGCGATTTCCCGCTAAATAACCTCGAGATGCATTTGGGTTGCCATACCTGTTGATTGAGTTATTTTACATTGGTATACCTGTGGTGCGGACGGACGGTCGCTCGGGCGGGAGGTCGGTCGGTGTACGGTCACGTGATTACCAAATTTTCTCGGATGGCTAGATTTCTTACCCATGGTGCTCCGCTGGCGCGCTTCGCGCGCGAGAGCTCAGCTTTTAAGCTACAAAAGACGATTTAAAACAACAACAAAGATGGACAGACACATTACTGGACACGTTATGTGACGGTCAGATGGTTTTCCAATATTGGATTGAGTGTCATTGGAAGTCTTCGTATTTTTAAACTCTGGTTGTATTACAAGATGTGCACTTGCTTGACCTCATGTTTTGCTAAATCAAGTTGTTGTTGTTTTTTTTCGCCTGGTAGTGCCGAATCACTTTCATCCCAGTCAAGCTTTATCCTGCCCCTAGGCTCTTTTATAACTACTTAGGAGATAAAAGAAAAACAAACAAACAACATAAAAACGCGCTCATATTTCATGTCATCTATGGCGCTCATGGTGTGTAAAAAAGGCAAAAACAGATCGTGATCTTTCTGCAAATCATGAAGGCCAATGACTTGTTCTTTAAAAAAGTGAACTTTAATAAGCAATAGGACGGCAAAGGAAATGGACAGCAAACCCTCTGTGACAAGAGTGACAATCAGTAATGTGTGAAAAAAATTCCACCAAACTTCAATTCAGAAGATCTTTTCGTAAAAGGAGGGGGGCGTAAGGGGGTACGAATACCGCAATACCGCACGTGGTAGAGAGACAAAACCACAATACCGCATTAAAATTTACCCAAATACCGAAACCGCAGTTGCAAATGGGAAGAAGTTGCCGTTCGCAAGACTAAAGTCCGCCTTTTGAATAGTGTTTCCAAATTAAGGTGCGTCGATGTTAAGCATACGGTAATCATACATGTACGACCATCCCACTCGTCTTTGTTTATCAGAGGTTTTCAGTGAAACTCATATACGATAAGGTCCGATAACGTTCAGTCCATTTTTTCAAGTAGACTGTATAGGACAGGAAAATATCGATAATCGATGTACTGTTGAGGTAGGTTAGGAGTAAGTACAATAAGATAGTACTTACCAAACGGTTTCCCTGAATTTCCCCAGCCTCTTCTCCCCTCGATTTACCAAACAACGGAACTTTTTTTTTCTGTAATTTTCGCCCCCTTTTCCCTCTTCGTAGAAAATTGCTACGCAATTTATCACGACCTTACTATTTACTGAATTATCTGACTACTCACTCTGTTCACCATCTGGATCGCTCGCCATTGTTTCGCGACTGGCACGAAAGAGACGGTAAGGTCGGTAAGAACGTTAGCCAAGACACATTTTAGGGCACTTTTTTCCGCGAAAATAAAATCTCCACCATGTCTATGAGGGCATTGTCTGGACTCTCTTTGCGCGATCATGACGGTCCCCGACTGTGCAACTAGAGAGAGACGCAGGCTAGGGGACCTAGGGAGACCTTTTAGGACTCCTTTTAGGATTTGTCAGGAACCCATAGATTTGTATAGTTGTCATGCTTTAAAGAAACGAAGCAGATCACCGCGTGACAACAATTTTTTCACCGATTACCGCGTCATAAAATTTAAAATTACCGCATACTTGGACTCTGAAAACCGCAACACCGTACTTTGAAAAAAAAAAACCTCAAAATCGCACCAAAAATAACCCAATACCGCAAAGCGCCGCGCGTGGAGCTCCGCTAAGAACACAACGTTGAGTGAAGATCACGAGAAAACGCGCAATTAATAGCCCTGTTACGTTTGTCATAAACAAACGTTTTGCCTCCCTCTTCTTTCTGAACTCCTTTTCTATTTTTCACCCGACCATTATTTTTGTTTTTCGACGTCGCTTTTCATTCTCGCTCTGTTCCTTGTTGCACTGCGTGCGCAGAGTGTTCCAAGTGTTCGAAAGTGCCGCGTCACGACAATTCGTCATGAAACGTCCCTATGGTAACTGTAAGTTTTGAAAGTTTTAGTTCGCATTTGTTCTTGTACTACTGTTTGCACCACATCGCCTTTTTTAATGAAAATATTGGCGCAATTGTAACATGGTCGTGCTTCAAAAATCGGATAACCGACTTTACGCAGACATTGTTCGGTCTTTGAAACAAAATTTTCGATCTGAGTTTCAACCGCCTTTCGTCGCGCCGCATGGCGAACGAAAAGTCCGAATTCGAACAGGTTGTCTTTACAAATCGCAATTACCGGAAGACCATCGGCGAGAAAAGTAGAATCGCAATGTAAAACAGAGTGTTCGTGGATTTTATACGCCGGCTCGTGTTCCGTATGCTTCAGTTGGAGATGTTTGTTTGGATGTAAAAGACCTCGTAATGAAAACAGTTGGCGGTGAACAGAGCCCGGAGAAGGTGGGTTAAAAGTCTAAAAGCTTCAAAACACGATTGTTTCAGTTATATATTGACACTTATTCTCCTTCTAAAAACTGAAAAGACATTTTCATTTAAACCAATTCACTACTTCATTCTCTAGAATCAGCTAGGGTACATATAAGCATTAAATATACCACAACAATACGCCACGAGAAATGCAGCAGTGTCCCTGATTTGAAAACCAAATCTAACTTTATTATCAGAACCATGGATATCCATGTCAGAACATGCGCATGCACTGCATGACATCCCTGTTCGTCATGTCTTAATATTAGCATCTCGTACAGCCTTTTTTATAAAGGAATTAAAAAATTCCTTCTTTTGAAAATATTTCCTGAAACCCTGAATAGTTATCCTGAGTTATCTCACCCGGTAAAATTCACCTTGACAACGCATGGAAGGTTGCTACCAGTTTCAGCTCATCATACCATTATTTGTAAAGATTACGATATTATCAAAAGATATTATTATTCATCATTCTTATGATTTGATGGTATCATTTTGCATGGTTCAAATGATAATGAATCATGGCTAGCCCTTCATTCAATCTAAATAATAAGAATGCACCACAACTTGCAAAAAAAAAAGAGATAAACTTATTTGTTATTGTTATTGTTTCAGTGTAAAAATTCTAGTCTTGCTGCTGATCTTTGTGAACAAGAGAAAAAGAAGGACGAAGATCGTGTGGAAACAAGTCAGAAGGTAGGGCGAGAAACCCACATTCTGTTATAATTAATGGAAAATTGTTGTTTTCACATCGCAACAGGACGGCAGGAAGAAGAGGACGGCAAAACGCTTGGGTGTGACAAGTGACAGGGCTGTTACTTGTCTGTTTTGATCTGACTTGATCTTCACTTGACATTAATTTTTTTCCAGTCTTTTACAAAAAAAGATCGGTTTAAAAGAAGGTGAAGTAATAAATAGTATATTTTTGCTAGCAGTAGTGGTGGATTCAGACCTTTAGATAAGGGGGGGGGGGGGGGTCATCCAGACCCTGGGATAAGGGGAGGGGGCTGTCTCCAAAAAAATTTTTTTTGGTTCTTCGAGTTTAGAAAAACGTTTTTTTTTTAGTTATCTAGCTTCGCCTAACTAGAATCTAAAAAAATAAAAAAACGTTTTAATTTCTAAACTCTTTCTTAGTAAAAAAAAAAGATACTGCTAACAATACTATACTATTGTATGGAAATATGAGTGAAAATTTTCAATACGAACTGGTATATTTCAAAGAGCTACACAACGAGCAAGAATACTATTGACCGGCAATACATGCACAAAGCGGGGACAGCTCTAGTGTCAACTATTACTAGTTACTGTATTGTAAAAGTTGCAGTTGACTAGTTGGTTATCGGAAGGGGTTCCCGGATTCTAGCGCCACGCACTCACCCCGAAACAATCCTAAACAACCACACCCTTCCTCCGGGCTAAATCGCCCACCCCCACCCCTATTATAATACATAAAACCTCTGCGGCTCAAGTTCTCACTTTTCTCAGATGTGGCCACTTCATGGTGCCACAGAGGTGTCTGCTCAACAGTTGCAACGTTCTGGGTTTGATTTACCAATGACTGCAGGATTCCATATCGTCTGAAAGCATAACTGGTTGAAATCAGAGCATGAGTCAGCCATGCCGACAAGAGTAGAAAAAAGAGAAAAGAAACTCTCATTATTTTCTGACGATCCTTTTGCGAATTTCACTGACTTATTTGGAGGAAAGTTGTTTAAGTGGTCAACATTAATATTACTTAACATATTAGTTATAAAAAACAAACAAACAAACGTGAAAAAGCGGCCATTTTGGTTAACAGTAGTAGTTAACAGTAGTAATAGGTGAGAGTAAAAACAGCAAACGCAAGGTTCCATACCCTGTTTCAGTTCGATTTACACAGCTTTGATCAAAACATTCGCAGTTTCGAGAATAGTTTATTCTAAACCATAAGAAACTATTTAATCAGAAGTTGGAAGTTTCCGCTATTTCTCCTTCACTTTTTACATACAGTTCATTTTATTTGCCGGAAAGTGAGCCTTAGAAATTCAAAGCTTTAATAAATTCTGGCTCGCGCGTTCTAGTCTTTGTTACTTTAAACTTTATTAAAGGAAATTTGTGAACTGGGAATAAGTCAGCACAGAATTCGTTTGTCGGCAAGTCTTTGTAATCGTCCATCGTTCTGCTAGTGATAAGCTACCCGTTGACTCACTCGTCTTGCTTGTTTGCAATTGGGACTGAGTCTTATTCCCCCAAAGTGAGAGAAAGAGTGTCTGGCAACATATTGTTTCCCATCAAAGATTTGTGAACTCGTTCTGGCAAACTCTCCAAGTGTTTATATATACACAGTTGTACGGACCTTACAACTTCATCGAGTGTCTTTTGGTCCATGACTTTCAAAACAGTTGCTTTACAGAATGACACTGATAACACTTGCCAGTTAGAACCCCTCTATAAAGAACCTGTTTAGAGGGTCTCAATGGGGTGGTGGCTTTTACGGTTATCGGCTAAAATTTTGGCTCTTTTACGGCTATCGGTTAATTTTTTCAGTTACGGTTAACAAAAAAGTTGAAAATTAATTTCTTTTGTTTCAAAGAGTTAAATATCAATAAACCTGTATTGTACTGAAGCTATTCTTTTTGAAAAATTTTAACATTTGATAGATCATACTAATTATAAAGTATTCCATTTGTAATATTATTTTACGCATAGAAATGTCAATAGTTAATGTAAAAATTGACTTTGGCAAAAAGCAAAAGCAGACACGCGAACGCCCAACTCAAGGCCGGGGCGCGACATTCATTTATAACAGAAATGGCCGTTTTCATACTAGAGACGGATTATTCGTGTGAGATGGGTTATACGTTTGATAATTCGCATCAGATAGGTAATACGTCTTAATTTGAAAAGGGAGTGGTTTTTATTTTTGAATGAACAATCCGCCTGACTTCATCCGTCAATTTTTGACGGACAGTTTATCCGTTCAGATTATCCGTTTCAGATAGCCTGTGTACAGCCGCCCCCTCCCCTCAGAAAAAATCGAAGAAGGGGTGTCTGTGGGGGAGGGGGCAATTGTACACAGGTTAGTCTCAGACGGATAATCTATTTCTAGCTCTAGTTTGAAAACGACCAATGAAAAAATTCCCGTGTCCAGTGTTTTATATGATACCGAAGGACTGTACAGAACGACTGTCTGCCGTTTGCTTGTCCATAGGCTTCATTATTTCGCGCGGCTAATGCGTTTTGGGTCACGTGGTCCGAGCGAGTTTTTTTCTCAGATACGCCACTGAAATGCCTTGACTGAGATGGCGTGGGAAGACGCCGTACATGGGACTAGGTGGCAATGTATACCGTAACGTCATAGAAAAACAGGGTATTGTTGCAGGGATTGTTGTTTATCAGCAACGTGTTTTACAAACAGTGACATCTCTGGGTGTTGTTTCACTAGTATTTCGAAGGCACGACCTCCTGAAAATCGCAAATTTTGATCTCCAGCAAGAAGCCAGATTTTCGCTATGGAAAAAATTAGTTCCCCGAGACAGTGGCGGAAATGGATCTTAGGTCTAGGTGACAACCAAAAAGAGCTTGGCCTAACGTGCGTACGGAGCAAAAGTAGCCGGGAAATAAATAACGCAACCATAAGTGGGTTTAGCACCTTCCTTAAAATTAACAACTCTAGGGAACAATTCCTTTTACGGTTAACTCTTTTTTACCCTATTTACGGCTAACGGTTAAAATTTTTCAATTTTTACGGCTATCGACTAAATTTTTGGTCGTTTTACGCCTGTCGGTTAACCCCATTGAGACCCTCTGTTTAGCCTAAAATTTGAAACAGGTTATTATTTTCTACAGTTGTCTGAAAAAAGTATGTACTCTTGGGCAAATAAGATATTTTAGTCAACATTCAGAATCCTAGTTTGAGACATCGGGGCAGGTTGTCTGTCAGCTGCGTGACAAAGTAGCTTATTAAATAGTTTCAAAGCTGTTTGTACTTGTCCCGGCAAGTGACTATCCCCTCTTCCCTAAAAGTCAAGTAATAGTCCCATTGCGGGAGGGACGGGACACGCAACGCCCTCTTTGTATGCGTGCGCAATTTTGTCTTTTCTCCACATACACGCTACTAAGAACTATCTTGGGCTTTGCCACAGGTAGCCCAATAAGTACCAGCTTAGCCTGTTTCATGCTCTAAGTTAGTGATATACAGAGATCGTTAAAACTGATGCGATAAACCCTCGGAGGCTATAAGGCTTTGACCTTCTCCTCGCTACTTTTTGAGAGACTGGCAGTGGCTACTAAACTGTTTAGAGCGGATATTTAAGTCGTTTTTGATGATCATTTGTAGGCCTGGAATTGATTTCCAAAAACAGTATAATAGTATAATAGCCCTGAAAGAACAATTTAGCTGTCATGTTTCTTTCTTTCTCTTATAACTCGTGCAGATGCTAAAGACAATGGAACCAGTAGCACATTTACCAAGAGAAGGTGAGTAAATGTTAATTGTAATAAATAATACGGACACGCATGGGTCGATGAGGTCATAGCGGAGCTCCATGCGCGCGCGAGGGTAGCCTCATACCTAAGAAAATGGGGTAATCTACCCATCCGAGAAATTTTGGTAATAACGTGACCGTAAGCCTTCCGTCCGCACCACAGGTTTACCAGTGTAAAATGACTAAATCATCATGCATGGCAACCCAACTGTGTAGTCCCAAAAAATATAATTACCCAACCCCCCCCCCCCCCTACCCACGGAGGGCACTTTGCTTTAGACTCCCACCCCTGGAATTACTGTAATTTTTCAACTTGGTTGGGTACCCTCTGGAAAGGATATTTCCGTAAAAAAAGTTGTTGCACTATATTTTTATGGGAAAGAGAATTTTTTGCGATAAAATGAGAAAAATCTTTTCATTTATGTTAACACAGTGTCTGATGAACTCAAGGACGTTCTCAGCTAATAATCAACCATGCAGACGATACCTTACACTACTGACTACACGAATAATGTCATCTGCAAAAGAACAATTTACATTCAGATTGCATGTAAACACCACATGGACTTTCATTACCTCATTAGTAAGAACATGTTACAAGAAGGCTTAGAACGCGACCAAATAACGGTGAATGAAATATGTAATAAAGCAACAACTAGATAACCGGAAGTTTATTCATGGGCCGATGACAATTATATAAAAGAAAACTATCGCATAAGCCATGAAAAAAAGGATTTGGCCGACCGTAGGTAAAAGATGATCAATGCAAGCAGTAATACTTGTTTTGAAGACCGGTAAAATACCCCCTGGAAAAAAAAGCGTCTATAAGCAGCCCCCAACCCCTCGGAAATTGCCTCCTTTTTGACCCAACCTCCCGTTGGAATTTCCGTTGCCCTCAATGAAGGGGATGGGGGGTAAGGATATTTTCTGGAACTACACATTGCAACTCGAGGCTATTTGTGGTGGGAAATCGCATAGCCACCGGCGTCTTGTGAAGCCGAGGCAACTAAAGAGTCAGTCAAGACGAAAACGGAAAGCGGAAATTCTTTCTGTGTTCGTGTTGTCTAAACTATTAAGCTTAGATTAATTGTCATGTTCACAAATTTGGAATATAGAGAATTGAAAGAGAAAGACGGAGGAAAAGAAAAAGTAGGCGACAGGCCAACAAAGCTTAACGAGAAAAAGAACGACAGAGAGCTAGAGCGAGAGATCAAGAACAAAAGAGACATTTTTTGTTGAAAGAACAACATTAAAGTTTTTTATCGGCCGTGAGAAAATGAGAAATGCTAGCGGCCTCCAAGGTGAAAATGAGCGGCAGTGCAAAAAAAAAAAAAAAAAAACGTGGACAACAACACGTACGACATTTCCTCCATAAAACGTGTAACTAGGAATTCGAAGTTTCTGGAAGTTTCAACTTTTAGTCGTGCAACACGCTGGGAAAAAAAGTGCCAAAAATCGGCCACAAAATGTGTCCAAAGTTTGTTTAAAAATATGCGTGGAATGTTACAAATATCTCTTAAACGATAGAAGATAATAAGTTGAGACTTTCACTTTGTATTGGTCTCAAGTTTTTCTTTCAGATTCATCAGTTTTTGGGTTAGTACTGCTCATGACCGAAAAGCCCATTTTGTGACGTCATCAGTTGTGACGTTACAAAAAATGAAATGTGAGATTTCAAATCGGACAAGTTCTTCAATTTTATGTGCACTATATTTCTGCAAAGTATCACACTCTCAGGTTTAATTCTCTTAGAGGAGAAGTCTTTGGGAGTTTTGATTTTTTAATTGGCCACTAGAGGGTCACGTGACCCTTTACCAACAAAACGCCTATTCCAAAATTTTCCTGGAGTCAAGTATTGTTGCCTGTATTAATTTCAGTGTCATGCCTTTAAAGGAAAGAAAGTTATAGCCCCAAGAACTCCAAAAATGTTTGTGCCGATCACGCCCCCCACTCAATCTTTTGGCCGATTTTTACCACTTTTTTTCCCAGGGTGCAAAGAAACGGCAGAGAAATGTACACAAAAAAGTGCGCTGCACGTGCGACGTTTCTTTTTTTGGTTATTAGACCTATTGTTGTTTTTTTACCGTTCTCGTTGCCTTTGCTGCTTAAGGTAATCACTAATGTTACACGGACGATTCGCAACAACGATCTTTAGCGCAACACAGCGTTACAACATTGTTGTGTTATCGTTTTGAATGGCTGCAATATTGTTCCAACATTTTAACCCTGTGTTGCACTAAAAATCGTCATTGCGAATCGTTCCGTGTAACATCCCCTTTAGCCGCGGATTTTGTTTCTGAGCAAACTATAATTATTATCGAGAGCTTCGCTAAATCTAAATCGATATATTATGTCAAGGTTGCTGATTGTCGCCCCATGTAAGGGAATTCGAATCCTACGGTTTCTGGAATCTGGATTTCCTTACATTGGGCGAAAAATGATTTACTTATAGGTCATGATGGGGTTATGGTTAAATTTGCTAACAATAAATGTGACTGCCTCCGATTACTTTCATTACCCCCGCAGGGTTAAGAAATCTCCTTCAAAAATAGAGAACTCATTGTCGGGCATGATGAGTGAAGGGTTTGAAAAGATCCAGACCAAGTCTGCTGAGCGAGTCAGAAGCAAACTCAACAAAGTTAACGGGTAGGAAAAAATAAGCGAAAGCTAATAATTTTAATAGATTTATTTGCTATGTGCGAGACAAGAAACTGCTAAATGAATTATTGGACTAATGAGTTAAAAGGGTATGTCACGAGAGTATTTAATATTTCTTAGAATAATAATATTATAGTAGCTTGTGAGCAAGCACGCTAGGGCGCTCTGGCGGCGGGGCGGGAAAGGGAAGGAGAGTTTGCAACTACATCTCTGGAATTTGAATATCTGCATCAAAAAAGTCGATGCAAAATGCTGATTGGCGGAGATGACATTAGTAACGACGTCATTACTCTTGGCACGTGTTTTCAGTGTTTGTCAGACATTCGCAGGCTAAGGGCTTTATATCCAATAGGCGCTTATACAACCGGGATAGAAAAAGGGCTTCGAAACAAGCTATGGCAGTGCTTATTATATTAGGTTTTGCATTTACGTCTTTTTAATCAAGGTTCAACAAGTCATAATAAATTAAATTCAATTTAAGCTATTAGCTACCGGCGAGTTTATATCCGGTGGTGGGCTTATAATCGCATGATTTTTTCGCTTCCAGTAGATACTAGCCTAAAACAGGGCGGAGGCCGGAGGAGGGGTTGGGGGAGAGGTCTTATGAGCGGTTTAACGTATAAGTCAACTCCCTTTATGATTTTAAACTGGAAAGTTAATTAGCGTCCAATATTTTCCAATTGTGACAGATAGAGTGACCAATCTGGCTGATACGAATCGATACGAGGCAACCATACTTTATTTATCCTAGAGTTTACGCTTAGTTAATCAGCTAGTTTACTAGTTAACGGCCCTAGTTTATTTTAAAACTTAAAAACTAAAAATGTGCAGTTATAATTAACATAACCGTAAAGCTAAGAACTAAGAATCGATAAACGATTCTTAAGTTCCAAACAATCCCTCTCTATGGTAATTACTATATGGGGCATACTGAACCAGAATATTCAGCAAAAGAACCCAACAGAGAGTTTTAATCCATCATCATTGCAAAACCAACAATCCCCGTTGCTCATGGGCACTACTAATAAAAGGACGCAACGCCAAAGACCGTTGCGACACGACGTCACGGCGGCCATATTAGAGTACAGGAAAAAAATCCTCTCGGGATTGAACTCTTCCTCATGTAAACTTTTTTCAACTTTCAACAAATTCGCATTGTAGATGATCGCGTCAGTAAAAACGATCTATACAATAATTGTCGATCAGGTATTTCAAAATTTCATGTTTTTTTTTTCCTAGGAAGGAGAGAGAATCATTTGTGAGGAAAGTACTGGTTTTAGAGCCGTCTTCGTTGTACAAAGTGGATTTAAAGCGAGTTCAGCAAGCTGGCACGGATGTCAGTGAAGATTGTGACAAAGAAGATGTGCAAACAGCGCGCTGGTGAGAATATATACAGCAGATCATTTTTAACTTCTAGACGTAACATTAGATGATTAGATTTGCTTTGACAATCAGCTGCCAAACACCATTTACCAAAAGTGAACTCGATGAGGCTCCCTCCCATAGCCAAAAGTAGGCTAGAAGAAACAAATACAATCGGCGACAAAATTAGTTGAGACCAAGAGCCATGCTCTTGTTTAGACACTTTGCAATAAAGCGTCTTTCAAACTTTTGCTAATTTAAAAAATGGGAAATTATCGCTTTCTCTTCCCCACCCCCTCCATGCAATGTTATGCTGCTGTTCGAGCCATCAGTAGAAAACAACAAACAGACAAACACCCTGACTTTGAATGGATGGGAGAGGGGAGGGGTGTGGATTGATTTGTTCTCCAAAGTTTAATGACATTGTCTTTAACAATTTTGCGGCCGATTGTGGGTATTTTTCAACGTTTCTTATTCTAAAGACATTTTGAGTGCCTACTTCGTTGCTATGAAGTATGAAAAGACACCGAAGAGAAATGAATTACTTCCACTTAACTATGCTTATTTCCTACTATGCATGCAGGTTGGAGATTTAGAACCAGAGGCTCAAGAACTTAGACTTCAAAGAGCAATTGAAGTGATTTGCTTGTTTAGCAAGTTGTATCCATGCATTTGCAATTGACGACGTGACAACTATTCTTTTCGCCCAGGTTTGTTTTAATGTGTAAGATTTAAGGCGGTCTACTGTTAAACATTCAAAAATTATTTGACGTTTACAGAAAACTTAAAGCGTAATATTCAAGTACAACAATTCCTCAAGTTGCGAAATGATTAAGTAAGAACTGTGGAAAACAAGACCCCCTAAATGTGGGTACATTGGACCGCTGCCCTGCCGAACAAATTAATCTGGATAGACAGAATAGCTTTAAAGCAATATTAGACAAAACACAGCTAATTAAGAACTTATTTTGCAAAATCACCACTAAACAAAACAAAATGTCATATTTTTTTTTATAAAAATAGGACGAGGGTAATAACTTTCGGAAGTTCCAGCTAGATCAATTTAGTCACCATATACTGTCATGTAATAATTTTGGTTGATGAAGGATTTGGATTGGGGTATACAATGTGGAAATGTCCCAGTTAAAAGTAATACCTGTCTTTTTTTCTCGTTTCAAAAGGGTTATTTGCTTATTTATTTTTTTATTCGTATTGGTAGAGTCGACAATTTCCATTCTCCGTATTTAAATCTGAAATGACCCACCCTCACCCATCCTCCGCCATCAACAGTCAAAAGATTGGCCCCAACGAGACACGCATCGCCTTCTGGGAGATCCGTCCGCCATTTTGTCTTCAAGTGACCTCGACGAAGAAGCACAATTTTCTTTGGGCTTTGCCACAGGCAGCCCAATGATGATTGCAACACCAAATACCATTGTCAGGCTCCTGCATTGTTCTATTTTTTGTTGGCTAAGCTTTGTCTGGTTGTCCAGTCCCTGCCCTCATTACCAATGATGGCTGCATTGAAGGTCAGCGATCATTAACTTATTTCGGCAGAGAATAAATGATTTTATGCAGCTAGTTACACTGTCAGGCTAATGTTTACTGGCTAGAGGGGGTACACTACAAACGAGACCTCGACTTCTTATTGTTTAATTCAGTACAGGCCTGATTGCAGGCCTCTTTTTCTCCAGCTTCAACACAAATTAAGTTTCAGCTTTTACGTGTAGTTTTCAGAATTCAGAGCAGTCATCCATGGGTGATTCGATCAATCTTTCATTGCCTTGGCCTGGATAAAATGGATTGATAATAACTGAGACGCAAATCCTAGTTCATTTTTTGTAGTTGCTTTAAAAAAAAAAAAGGTTAAAAAAAGGTCAAAGGCTTGTTTATAGTGGAAATTGCACTTAGCTTGTCCAGCTAATTTACAGGCACTCCACTCAAATATTTAGAAACAAATAATTCAAATACATCATAACAGGATTAAAAACCCCAACTGGCAGAAGGCAACCAGTTGGCTATTTACAAGCGGCCGAGAATTTGAACTCGGGACGACCGAGCACAAATCCAGCAAGTGGCCAGAGCGAGACTCGAACCCGGGACCGCCGGATTGCGAGTCCGACGCGCTGACCACTCGGCCACGCTGCCTCTGCTTTCACTGTGTTGATTCACCACGACTATTACTCTAGTGAACATCTTTAATACTCCCATATAACAGGAAAGGAGCTCGAGTGTGTGACAACTTTTCTTTCCTTTTTCTTTCTTTTATACTTGGATTAAGCGGACACCGGTGAAAGACCTCCTCTGCTTTAAGGGCTATGTCATGGTAAGTTTGCAATGTTGTTCAAAGCTGAGCTAAATTTCCTCAGTCTCCTTTTTTATAGTCGGAAATCTAAAAAAAGAGAAAGCAAATGATTCTCTGACGGAAAACAGAGCATGACCAGTTTTTGGTCATTTTTTAACAGTTCAAGAGTTTTTGCAAAGAATTTTGTTTTTCAAGTTACAGTATGTTGCATCCAAGCCGTCGGATACCTTCAGGAAAAACGTACTTGTATATGAGATATGATGGCGTAGTAGTTTTAATTAGTATATACTAAAACAGTGGATAGTGTTTTTCGCGCCCTCTGATTGGCTACTCAACCTCCCGATATCCAGTGCTATTCACTGATTCACCTCCAGTTACCGCAACGCCAAAGTCGCGTAAGTTACGAGCATAATAGCTTTCCGGTACTTTAATGGCGAAACAAACAGAGAAACTTCACAAATAATCAATCAAGCTGTTACCGGAATACACGAAGAGGGTGACGAAATTCGGTTTGGAAGTTTAAACTGGTGAAGCTTTGACTTGAATTCATCCATGAAACGAGTGAAAAAGATTTTTTTTATGCAAATTAAGTCTTGCGTTTCTTTATTTACTATTTGTCATGTTCATAAAACGAAGCTTGAAACTACATTTAATAGGTTTTAACAGAATGGTTTCAAACACAAAAAGAATCACGACTCCTTTTCAAGAAATTTCCCAGCGCGCAAGAGCTTAACAAATGCAATGCCTTTTAAACTTTATTTGTCTGCCAGAAAACGCGACGGCCGTTCGGTCATTGCGCTCAATTATCTCACTGTTTCAGTGTATACTAATATCCACCACTACTAGCCACCTCCACTTTGCTGAATAATTGTTATATAGAACTGAACCATTATCTCAGTATTATTATTATTATCATTGTTATTATTATTATTATTATTATTATTATTGTTGTAGTTTCAAAGTTATGGTTTTATAATTGTAATACTAAAAGATCATAACAAAACTTCTTTAAATCACAGTTCTTCTTTTTTTTCTTTCTTATTCTTCACTTTAGTTTCTTCTTGTGAATATACTGAACACCTCAACAGGAACGTTCGACGAATGGATGAATCAAAGGAAACTTTTGCCTGCAGTCAAGTCTAACTGACTTCAGTTATCACTGACTTTAATATCCCTCTATGACTATACTGTTTACTTAAGCGTTAATTTGATGGCGCAGTTTGCAATATGCCCTCATTTTTCAAGATAATCATAAAGTTTGCTGTTTATTTAATTTTGTCAAACTGGATTAAGCAAATCCGAGCTGACTGACTGTGTAACACCTTATAGGAGTGTTTTTTGGTTTTCTTTGGAAGTATCACAGAACGGATTTGTTCATATTACTAAAAGTGGTGATTGGCTGACTTAGGGCCTGTTGACATGGAGGTGGGGGACCCCAGGTAGGTGAGGTAAAATATGGCGGGTCACCCCACCTATCATGTAAACGTGATCAAATTAAAATGAGAGATTATATGGACAAACGGGTTACCCCACCTAAGCGGGTTACCTCACCTACCTGGGGTCCCCCACCTCCATGTAAACAGGCCCTTAATTGTGTACGTCATGAAGCTTGAAAGAATTAATTCAGGTCTTAAAGACCGCTTAAAATTTACTAGTTGAGAGCTTTACAAAACAAAGACAATGCATTTTCTTACGTAAGATAAGATGTCCGCGGTTCGTTTGTGAACTATCTTCCCTTTCATTACAATCGCGTACCTATTCCCGCATGATTCAGTTTACTATTGGCCGAGGGTTTTGGCACATACTGAAGAAGGAGATAAATGATTAATTGGTGGATCGTTAATTTTCTGTTGATCATCTTATCAGTATTTACTTCCCGATGTGCAAAACGCCAATCCTATTTTTTACCGGGAATTTTATCCTACGCCTGCACAAGTTTAACATTTGGTTAAGCCTGGTTTGACAACCAGAAAAGTCTGGTTGGTTCAACCAGGCTTGCATCCTAGTAAACCATGGTTTAACCAGGCTTTTGGCGCAAGGGGGAAGTGGAGAATCACATATCGGATAGGTTTTTATAATCGGAGAAGCGGTCCACTCGGTCTAGCCTGTTCCAAGCGTCTAGAAAGCGGAATGCAGCGCGAAGTCAGAGAGCGAGGAAAAAACATAGGGATCATGATGCAGCATTTAAACGTTGACAACAAGCAAAACAGTTGAAAAAAGATCAAAGATATAGCAATTTGGCCGCTACGTGCGTACGTGTATTATGCCACACGGATGTCTATAATTCTCAACACATTCCATTGTTTAGCAAGAAAATGTCGCACGAAATTAATAGAGCTTTTCGACTTCTCTTAATAAGGGTACTTTTTGCAAAACAAAATTGCCTCCAGTGCCCGGGGTGGGGTACTTTAGGAATTTCTGGGTGGGGATGTGCCGCTGGGAGCCTGGAACCCTTAACCTTTACCAGAGCTAGTTCAGCTGAATTTTGCTACCCTATACTAGAGTAAAATCCCCAAATTCCCCTATCCTAGAGTAGCTGTGTACCTAGTCTAGATAAAATCTTCAACCAACTGATCAGTAACCTGAAAAATGATACCCTATTCTAGAGCCAAACGCTCTGATTTATATACCCTATCCCAGAGTAAACTGCTTGAAAACCATACCCTTCACAGCGGCACATACCTATATAGCCCATATATGGCAGTACCCCCCCCCCCCCCCCCGGGCTCCAGTGGAAGTTGTGCTGGGCTTGTTTCTTCCTGACTGTACGATCACTCCAGAGCGTGCCACATTAAATTTGGCGGGCATTTAGGAGGTTTTGGCGCAAAGATAGCAATGCTGCGGCACATTCTGTTGATACTGGCATTAGTTAGGCAGTGAGACTTAAAAGAATCGAAAATGACATTGAATGTCTTATTTACATGTTGGAAAGTACTAGAATATTTACTATCAGTCTATAGAAAGAACTCGTGGGAACGTTGTTTAGAAAATGATCAAGTGGTTATAACTCTGGTTTTCCCACAGTAAATTGTAGGAAATAATAGAAATTCAGATTGTTTATCCATATATTTAATACACGGTGCACGATATTTTCTCTGGAAACACAATACTTTTCTTGCTGTTTGTTGCACTTTATTAAGTAACAGTTATTTAGCCATATATTTATAGAAAACAACAACACAAAAACGGGGAAAAAAAAGAAAGAAGGAATAAAGAATTCGGTAAGACTCGAACCCTGCACCTTCGGCTCGACGCGACTACCCCTAACCACTACACCACAGAGGCTGAACACGATTGTTCAGGAAAAGTCTTGATTTTATTCCTTTTCCATGAAACTTCCGCCGGCAAGATGATCGCCAGCCGCATTAACCGAGCTATTAACAGTGAAAAAACAATGTAAACGCATATTCCATGGCAATGAATGAATGAAAGCTAAACATAATTATGCTTTTCAAAACGCCGATACACGTCCTCGTCTGCAAAGTAGGACACAAAACATATGTTTTGTTATCTCGATTTCCGCTGTTATTTTGAAGCGAATGGTCAAAATCACATCCATTTTCGGCTCATACAGTTTCTTAAGAATAGCACTGCATGACATTTTCTCACTTTCACATCACCTTCTAGCAAGCTGGAATTTGTATATCCCCCGTGCATGTTGCGGAGTCGAATAGCAAATGCTCATCTTCTCGTCAGGTTTAACACCTGAACGAGTCAAAGGCTCTTGAATTGAAATCCAATCCCCAAGTTAACCATCGTACTCATCTGAAAGACTCCTGCGTGTCTTAAAATTTGGTAAGACCTCTAACCGTGCTGTAGAAAATTTGCCACAAAGAAAACTCTAAGTCTGAGAAGCGAACGATGCACTCTCTCACCCACCGAACTTCCCCGTGTTTTTCTTTGAGTTGTTCGTTGCGCAATGCACTCTGGTTAAATGCTATGCATTGTGGTAAAAAGTGTGGTTAAATGCAATGCATTGTGGTAAAAAGTGATGAATTCGAGAATTCGTCTCCCCTTATATATTTCCTTTAAATCCTGATTATGTTGCTGCTCGCTCCCTTCGGTCGCTCCGCAGCAATTAAAGGAAAAAAATCGAACAGTGTGCTAACCTTCAACGAGTCTTACGAGTAAGCAAGTCATAATAAAAACCAGAATTAATATGTCGCAGTAGTAATTGGGTCGCTTTTCCTAAATATTCGTCTTCATTCGATTTTGAACAATAGAAAAAAAAAAGTCAGAGAAGAAGAGAAGTCGTCATCGACGGTAGGTGTATTTGTCATTCTTGACAATGTTTCCAGCTCGCCGTCATGGTCACTTGAAAAGCGACGTTTAGTGCCCAATCGGAAAAGTTCAGTACAAACGTATTGTTCTTTTAATCAGCTTATGATTAATCATTTGAAAGATTTTATACTCGATGATATTCAAACAATCAATTTCTTACCGTCTCGTCTTTATTATGATTCTGTTCATATCGCGATCATCGAAAAGGCGTCATCAAGATTCGATTGCGAGCAGTCTCTTAAAATACACTTTATAATGCGAGGACGCGCGAGGGGCGAGCGGCGAACGCGCGAGGGGCGAGCGGCGAACCCGCGAGTAACGAGGAAGAGCCACAATCCCTCCTCCTTTTTTGCACCTTTAAGTTACCGCGCTTAGCTCTCAGGAAAAATGGACAATCGTGTTCACGGTCTACATCATGTAAACTACATTCGTATACCACTCGCGTCATAAATACCATTATAATACTCTATTGTGGATCGTGTTCGCTTTGAGATCACCAACGACGAAACTCGGTTTGAAATCTTTAAAGCTTCCCCAAGAACAAGCTGACAGAATGGAACGCGTAAGGTGGGCTGTAGCCACGCCTACTGTATTATGCTAGTGCCATATTAAATGTTTATCTTACAACTTTACAACTCGTCAGAGTTTCCTGCCCCTCACTTTGGTCAATTTTGAATGAAACCTTACTTCCGTTTTTTCTATTTTGGGGAAAGATTGTCCACCGAATCTAAATGAATTTCAATGGTCGAAACTTTATAACGCTTAAATAATATCAGCAGGAGCGTACCGTCAATATACGCACATACACCCGTGCGTACAAGTACAGCTGAAATATGGAAAAATGATACACTTTTTATTTCCTGAAAAAGCCTCTTTGCATCAATTAATCGGGATGACTTTCTTTCTGTCTTTCTTTTATCTTTTATTATTAAATAATTCTGATGGCGTCACTGGCCTTTTTTTTCCCTTAAACATGCACTTGGTTACAATGTATATCCAGTACCACCTTTCAATTGATTGCGACCACCTTTTTTGGACGACTACTTTGCAATTTTCCATTGCCGGTTTTTACCTTCCTGTAGGTGGCAACTCAAGAAATGGCTTCATCTCTATGTTCGTTCTACTTACTGCACAGCAAGCAATTAAATTCAATGTTCTTAATTGAATAATTAATTTCAAGAATTAATTCAATAATGTTTATTCCAAAATGTAGATCCATACGAAATCACTGTTGGCAGACAACTTCCGTCGATAGCGACCTTTTATTTCTGGGGTCGTCGCCGGTGAAGGATCGACAGTATAATAATAATAATGATATTTTTTTTTTGAACAGATTAAAATGACATTTTCTGGTGTAAAATTTACGTTGTTGTTTTTTTTTTCTTCTTGTTTTGTTTTGTTTTTCTCTATTTAATTCCAGGAAGAAGACAACTACCTAAGCTACGAAAGTTTCCAGGTGTTGCGTCGAGATGCCGCCTCCATCCTTCACTGCCATCCAAGAAGAATTAAGTATGCTTGCAAACAGGCTTTTGACTACTGCCGTGAATGTAACCAAACCTTCTACACGTGCATTAGCATGGCCGGGTACACTTATCGTGCGTGTATCGACCAAAAATCGTACTCGGAACTACCCTCCAAGCTTCCAACACTACCCCTTTTAATAAACCTACCGCCGCTACACCCACCGGGAAACCCTGAATATTGGTATTCAAGGCTACAACCAGGCTCTTTGTGAATGCGACCATTTGACCTTTATTTTCTTCACGTACAGTATAATTTCAAACAATTGCCCCCATGCGAGAGCTGTTGTCCTGAATTGACAGGAACTTTTAATTTCACTAGTTTTGTTCTTGAATATACATGTATTTTTAAATAATATCAGCCGCTTCTTTCTTTCTTTCTTTCTTTCTTTTCTTTCTTCTTTTTCTTTTAATATACCACAAGACACTTTCTGACAAAGTGACAGGAGTAGGGTACAGAATAATTTTTGCCATTTATGTAATACAACCTGCAAAATCAATAAACTGTCTGATATATATTTAACTTTTGTTTTGGTCATTATCTAAGTTGGTATCCTTGCTTCCTTGCCATCTAAAATTAACCTTTCAGTAGCCTGCGTAACAAACGTTTCCGCTCGAGTTAAGGCTAACTTTTGTCAGTTTCTCTTGAAACACTACGATAACTGTACAATTCGTATCATAACAATTATTCTAAAACATTCAGTCTGAGTTCCTTAGCCTATCTTTATCTTCGTTTATATTGTTGTTTATTTAGTATCTTTAACTTTAACGAGGAACGTTTGCCGCTCGAGCCCTCTGGCTCTTTCCAACGTTGCCCAGGAAGGGGCTTAAATGCCATAACTGTGCTGGCAGGACAAACTATATTGATGGAAAGCAAGAGAAGTGATACCGAGGGGTCAGTTTTACCCGAGGGGTACCTTCTATATGACTAGGGGGCGGGGACACCTGTCAGGAAATTGGAATTAAACCCCTAAATGAGATCCACCTGGGTGTATACTAAACTTTATTGATCCCTAAAAGACACCATTCTAAAACAGAAAGCACGATAAGAACTATAGAAAATTAAATTGTAATATTGAGTTTTCAAAGATTGCTTTATCTTTTTTCTTCTTCTTCTCTTCTCTTCTCTTATCATAAATACTTTCAGTTTCTTTAAGCCTAACCTGCATGGGTAATCACATTGACTTTCCGTCCTGAAAATAATTCCTACGTGATACTAAGAACTGTAGTTTGGACCTCTAAACGAAATGGCGTAATATCTGACAATCAACCATAGAATTTGTGTCTGTACCCCTTGTATCGGCCGAAGGAGTTGTCTAGCTAAATATATGCCCATGAAATACAAACATTTTACTTTTTGTGTTTTCTCTTGTTTTGTTCTCCTGTTCGTCGTCTTGGGGGCAGCTAGTTTGCGGCCATGTATTTTTTTCCCATTTGAATCCCACGACTCGCATGGTGTTAAGAAACTTTGGGATGAGAATTCCACCAAGTCAAGTTACCTTATATCAGACTGTGTGTATATGGTTGCTCCATTTCTTTCTACTTGGTGGGAATAGCATCGCAAGCAAAAGCCCATGAATGAACAGCGACGTCCGAAGCTCAAGAAAACTCGAGGAAAATACTGAAGACAAGACAGAAGCCGGCGTAAAAAATCCTCGAACACTCTGTTTAACATTGTGATCGTACTACTCTTGCCAATGGTCTTCCGGTAATTGCGATTTGTAATAACAACCCGTTCGAATTCGGATTTTTCGCTCGCCATGCGGAGCGACGAAAGACGGTTGAAACCCAGTTGCTGTATTGTATGATCTCGGATTAATGCGACAATTCAAGGTTTCCATCGTGATGAGGAATTGATGCTCAA
The DNA here is from genome assembly GCA_964035525.1 of Porites cylindrica. NCBI lineage: Eukaryota > Metazoa > Cnidaria > Anthozoa > Scleractinia > Poritidae > Porites > Porites cylindrica. Next base: position 8,573,263 of record OZ037781.1, on the reverse strand, counting down.
AGCTCGTCGGTTGTTTGCTAATCATTCACCGTGTTAAACATCTTCGAAAACATGGTATTATTAAAATTCTAATTTATAGTTCTTTCATTGAGATTAATCAGATCAATGTGATCTTTTTTGCAATAATTATAACAGGCGGCTAGGAGCAATTTGCGTAGGGTGCTTCACGCGAGAGTTTGATCAGATGATTAACAATTATTCCTCGAGCCCGAATGGGCTCTGAGTCAATAGCCCATGAGGCTGAAGGCCGAATGGGCTATTGACTCAGAGGCCATGAGGGCGAGAGGAATAATTGTTTTAGTAAAATCCAACTAGTTGGTCAAAAATATCGAGAATAAAAAAAAAAAGCTAGTTAAAGCTAGACTTTAATCCCGCCAAAAAGCCCGCCCTTTTCGCTACTAGGAGGCTATAACATATAGCCTAGTAGTAGCTCAACCAATCAGAAACCAGCATTGATAATAGACCACTAGATGGATTTTACTAATTACAGATTTCCCACAAATGTGGTACCTATTCTGCAGCTTATTTACTGGAGAATGTGATTTTGGTGTTGTCCCGGGGTGGGGCGTTTGTACCCCATTTTTTAAGCCCACCGTGCGGCATTTGTATGAACCCCCGGCCCCACTGCGGGGCATTTGCCGCTTTTCCAAAACAAAATGACAAATGCCTAACAAATGTCAGGGGAAGGGGAATGGGCACGCTTGGAATTAACTAAGCCATTATATTAATAAACTCTTCCAATCGCCAGTGGTTTGGCATAACGGTTCTACGCCAGATAGCGAACAGAAAACACATAAGAAAGAAATGGACAGAATTCTGGTGGTAGGGAAGCGCTTACAGTCAAACCGGGAAAACCGTGAACAACAGAAATATTTCTGAAATATTGTGTTGCAAGAAAAAAGCCAATCTGGCGTGAGAAAACTAAGAACGCTTGGTGGGGGGGGGGGGGGGGGGGGGGGGAGACAAGATTGACTGGTACCGGAGGTAGCCACCTGGACAGGAGTCCTGGCAAAAGTCTCCGGGGGTGAGGCTCATATCCCCTATATATCGAACTAAGGGGGAATCAGGAGGGGTGGCCCTCCTGGGTGGAGTACAGATCAGGTGGGACTGGGGGTCCCACCTGATTTATAAGCCACCCCTCCTCAACTAGTGTAACCTCTCTGATAAGCCCTCTCTCCCCTTTGAGTGATCAACAACGATTTTCTCCTAACAACATAACTACATCGTCAAAAGTAAAAGTTATGAGAATTATCAAAAAGATCACAATCAAGGAAATGTTTTGATCTTTCAACAAATTATTCTCTAAGAAAATGTATGGAGGTTAATCTGGAAAATTTGTTTGTTGCTATTGGTTACACTTCTTCCCCCCCCCCCCCCCCCCCCCCAACTAGTAAGACCCCTAATATTATTGTCACAGAGTGATTTGTTTCACAGCAAAAATATAACAATTTTCAGCAGCATGTGTTGGAACCAATGATTACAATTCCCGTGAACTAGTCACAAAACCAGAAACAAATCACCACTGTTGATTGTATTTTATTTTTCCACACTACACCTGATTGGTTTGTTCCTTCCGACACAATAACATTCCAACAATGCTTTCAAAACAGCCTTCTAATAATTTATTATTTCTTGCCTGTAGAGTTCTCAAAATAAAATGTTCAGTGTGTGATAATCAACTGATAAAACAAGTTTGTAAAATTTAAACCACGTATTATTTAAAAATTACTGATTTGCTTTAGTTTCTCAGAATTACGGATCATGCAATTCAGAATCAATTACCAAAGGCTTGCTGCTCCAGTCTTTATACATAATAGCATCATTCCCACCCAGCCCTTGAAAATGCCTGAAGAAAATAAATAAGCAGTGGTAACAGCAGCATGCAGTAATAAATAATCAGAAGCTGAAATTTGACCTTGTTCATATTTGGGCATTGTGACAGACTATATTTTTTTTCTCTCGTGATTTCAGATAAGGACCAAAGTAGTAAATGATATCTACCGTATTTATTCGAAAAGCGCCCAACCTCGAATTAGCGCCCACCTCGAATAAACGCCCATAAACGCCTCGAATAAGAGCCCACCCCACCCCACCCCACCCCACCTCCCTCCCGATCCCACTCAAACTCAATAAAGCACCCACCCCCACCTCACCCACTTTCCCCCCACCCCCCAAAATTGAATAAGTTTTAATAAGAGACTTCCCCGAAGACGGAGATTTCTTCAGAGTATTTTACAGAAACCTTGCTTTGTTACATCTTCGCGTTTTGTTATTACCATTTATTGTTTTGTTGCAAAATAAATTAACGTACTACACTTGCTGAAAATGTTGAAAATTTAATAAGCGCCCACCCTTGAATAAGCGCCCACCTCGAATAAGCGCCCACTCTGAAAGTCCAAAAATTTAATAAGCGCCCATGGCGGTTTATCGAATAAATACGGTACACTATGATTTTTTTTTAATAGAACTGAATTAGTTGAAGGATTGTCTGTAGATGTGAATTTTTGTCCTCAACCTCAATCAATGTCTGATCAGAATGTGATTCCAATATTTCAAACACCACTTTTGTATAACTTGTGTCATTGAATTGTAAATAATTTTATATAGTATTGTTATCACAACAGTATTAGTATTTACAGTGTAATTGCATTGGAAATATTGACATTATAGTTAAAAGATAAACTTCTGGTTGACCAGCTCTACTGAATCAACTATCCATACAGCAGGTGCTGTGAGTCACATCACTGCACCAGAAAGGCTGCAGCATCAGGTTATGGCTAGTTAGCCATCCATGACAGCTAGGTATATGCGTTCCAAAATATTGCTACAATTTGGACAAACACGGTGCTGAATGGGAACAAACGTAAAATTCAGAGTCTCTGCAAGGAACCAGATCTTGTATTAAATTTGTGATCATGAGTGTCTGTACGTAGCATTCCTTGAGCATCTCATTAATTTCATGCGGTCGTTTTCCAGCAAGTGTCTCTGACACAATGAAAAAGAAGCATATCATAAGAGGAGCAAAGAGACTCTGATCCAGCAGCATCTTTTTAAAGCCCGCAGTTTTTACAGCCCCAGGGACAATCCTTTCCAGTGTAAGATATCATGATCTTAGCACAGGGCCAATAACTAGTCCAACCACTCCCATACGAGCTGTCATGTTTTGTGCCGCTTCGCTCAGTAAATTGCTGGGTGATGATATCTCCGGCAGCAACAAGGACACCTAAGGAGAAAAAAAAGCAATGAAGAGTTAGACTCGTCTGTCTAATTGCAGCCCAAGGGGAAGTACTCCCAGCTTATTTGGCCAAATAAAGGGTATCACCACTGAACAGGGTATGGTTTTGGGGGTTTAGAGTCTTAAACAGCACAATTTTCCTATTTGGCCTCTCAAACAGCATGTTGCCTTGAACAGGGTGTAAACGTTGGGAGAGTGCAGTGTACATGTGGGTGAGAGGGGGGATGAAATGCCTAAATGCATGGTTACGTGCCTCTGAACAGAGTTAAAGGGTTTGGGGGATCTCTTGCCTAAAATGGAGTAGCGAAATGAACAGTTTTATAAGGCCTTGGTGGCATCCCAGTCAATTTCCCACTTCCTCTGTATTTTTACACTGTACATAAACACATTAGATAATCACCTATTTTCCTTTTTTTCAAGTTGCTCATGCACAGTCTGGTCTAGCCACATTCTACCAGAATGGAGAAACAAAAAAATTGGGGGAGACTGCATTAGCATAAGATTTGACATGTGGATTAGACATGAGAGAGTAGTGAATAACAGAAATTATTACCATTCAGACAATAGCTGCTATAACATTATGCTCTCCATGAACATGCTACAGTACAAGCAGCACGCAAAAAGAAAGTAGTGTCCAATAGCCTCGAACTAATGGATTTTGCTATTGGGCTACTGAATTTCATTCTTAACTTGACTGATGTACAAGTGCAGTTTTTTGAAGAATTCAAATTACAGTCTAAGAACTGTGTAATCAATGCAGCTCACCAAAAAGTATTTGGCGCTAAGTTGAAATTACCTTTGCTGAGTGGGATTATGCTATAAGCAAAAACTAATGGCAAGCTGTAAAACTTACTTTCTTTGTACCCTGTACAAGTTGATGTTAATTCACATTAGACTATACAGTCTCCTATTATTCAATAAGATCCTCAAGTTTAAGAAGACTCTAGCTGTAACTTAATTGCATACATCTGGGATGCAAAATGTACTAAGAGGAGATGGCATCAGAGTTCACAGAAGTAAATGAGTAAAGGGAAGGATTCCTGTCAAGCCCCCTGAATGCAAGCTGCAGTGATGTGAGGAAAGTTCCCCAACCCCCAGTTCCAGGGTAGAATTGGTACTCTTCCCTAGGTTACACTCAGTACATTGGCAACTTAGTTGGCTAGCATTGAGGCAAGTGCTTTTAAAAACTCAATGATCTTATAGGAGGCTGTAAGCAGTCTAATTAAGTTCACATGGACCAGGGTTGCAATCAATGTTAAGAGAGGACAATTTCATCCTACCTTGAGCAAATGCCTCAAACAGTGATAAATAATAAAATTATGTGAAAAACTGAAATGCTCAACTTTCATTGGTTCTGCATGTTACAATATCATCGCAACTTAAAGTCTCGATCCCATAATAGTTAGACCCCAGTTCAACCCCAAAACTATAGCATTCTCAATAATTTATCAGATCGAGCTTGTTTTCTGGTTCAAGTACCAGAAAATGCATTTTTGTCATCAGGATATTGTGGTATACACTGTAGGTTAATTATTTTGTGCTACGTCAGAACTTAGTCCCTTTACCCATACAACAAATGATTCTTTAGAACTTTAAAGAAGAAATCCAAACAAAACTTTCATCAGGGAGCACTAATTTAAACCATAATAACTTTTATGGTAATTTTTGCAGGCATTGTAGCATTAAAACTTGAAAAAGTTGGCCCAGCTTTTTCAAGTTTTAATACACGTCCATCCTTGCCATTCGTAGCTAGACAACAGGATAAACTAATTTTAAATATAGTCTCGCATGACAAAACTCGACCATTTTTTTTGGAATTCAATTGATGCAAAAATAATTATGTTTTAGCTTTTAACAATTTAGTTAGCAAATAGTACAATTAAGTTAGTGTAGCATTAATTTTTAGATCCTTTAATCTTTCTGTTATTAGAATCTCACTAAGAAAATACGGTACAATCGGAAAGTCCTCTGTAGAAAATTGTTTGTAGTGATTTTGCTACAAATACGTATGGTGAGTCCTGGGACTCATCTTGTGAAAAATCATGAGTCCCAGTCCATGCCAGCTAGTACCAATAAGTCCCACTTCAAAAGACAATGATCAGAGTCCTATATTGAAAATGCTTCTGCCTTTATGTTAAAATCTACAGACAGTTAATCTGAAGGCAGACTTCAAACCTCTGTATTACATGTACAGTATATACTGAAATTTATTTAGAGTTCTTCTACTTTAATGCACAACAAAGGCTAAATGAAATAAGCCTGGTCTAACAACACCCACAATAACTACCACAGAAATCACAAGAACAGGATATTCTACAAGAACACATCTTCAGATCGATCAACCGATCTTTGATTTATTTTGCATCTTTGGGGATTTTTATGCGTCAGGGATGCAGGACGCAGAGATAACAAAATCTCTGTGTTTGTAACAAAACTCTTACTATTTTATGAGCAGCAATAAACAACAAAAGAAAGATACGATTAAAGAAACCGTCCAGAGAAGAACGATAGCAACAACGGCAACGAACATGTTGGAATGCAAAAAAGGTGCTAACTTTTCTATTGTCTGTAACTTACTTCTCATTGGCTTAAACAGCAAAAGTTAACAAAACTTCATAAAGCAGTACATATATTCATTACCATCTTCCATGTAACAAAATCTGGTCTCAGTTTGAGTAACAAAGAAATCCTATATGCGTGCAAGGAACATGTTGTTAAATTGTAAACTTTTCTTGGCTATTGTTTTTAACTCTTGTGATTGGTCAAAATAATTTAACACAAAAAACCACCCTTTCAAAGTGGAGTGTAAATGCATTTTTATTGCGTAAACGGCCTTCATGTAGGTTTACGCATTCTCTGTGTAAAAATGAGAACATTCCTATGTAAGGAAAGCACCGTTGCCGCATAACAAAAGAAATTGCCATCCACCTTACCCAGATCATTACTTCTGCAGTAAATTATAAAAAGGATACTGTGAAACCTAGGAATGAATTAGTTAATTATTGCAAGTGTTAATAAACACAAAACGTTGTAGATATAAGCATGAAATTGTTTACACTTTTTTTCTAGTGCTTGTCAGTCAAGCAATCAAAATAAATAAAAATAAATGGAACTGTAAGTTGCAAAGAAATTCCATTTCTGGAGATGCCCTGCACTTTTGTCCCTATTATTATTATACATGCAGATCTTGATCTTACAAGGAGCAGACACAAAACCATGTACCCTAGCAGAGACAAATATTGATTAAGGGGCAAGTATTTTGAAATAAAATATCTTACACATTCTATGTTGACTCTGACATGAACTAACTTACCTGTAACTAATTTACATGCATAGTCAAGTTAGTTCTTGTCAACAAATATCGTTTATACATTCACGTTTTGTCAACTATGCAAAATGTTGGGTATCCACGACGGAAAGTTTAAATCTTCCTAATAAACATCGCTGGCTCTATCCACTATATTAATTTTGGGAAATATTTTCTGTGAATGTTTATAAGTCAAAGTGACACGGCCAAGGTTCTTAACTAAACTTCACGATAACCAAATGACTGACACTTGTGTTTTATAAATTTATGTCATCGGCATTTCTTGTGATCGGACCAGGTGGAGAAAGTTTAGTTTTAAAGAAAAAGATGCTTGAACTTATGACAGATGTGAAAACATTTAGCTGAAGATTCATTTAATGCCGATGACACAGATGCTTGTTCAAATGTTTGAGTCATGCTGTAGGAAGATTAAATTAATGTAGGTTTACAGTCAGCTCTCTCTTAACGGACACCTCTGTAAAACAGACACTTAGAGTTGGTCCCTGCCTTTTCTTCACTCCTTTTATTTGACTCTCTATAAGATGGATACCTCTCTGAGACAGACACTTAGTGCCGGTCCCAAAGGTGTCCGTCTTAGAGAGAGTTGACTGTACTTGTATACAGTTCCCTAAATTTGTTCCCTAAATCTCAATTCATTGATTAAGATCTACTGACTTACAATTAAAGTCTGCTAAGACTAACAACAAAATAAGTATACAATAAGCGACCTCATACATATAAATCAGACGAGTCGGAGATGCATGTACACTCAGACACAGACATGTATGCCCAAATTGCGCACACGCATTTCGCCGCATGCACATTTTTGGATGGTTGTTTCCGAACTGCATTGTATAGCTATCTAGGTATATAGCTATAGTGCAACTGTGAAATTTGCATGTCAAGACAATCTTTCAGCGAAGAGCAATCCCCTTACATACATGCAGTCAAACCCCATTTTTTGTACACCTACTTAATGAAGACAGCTCATTAAAACAGACAGTTTGCTTTGACCCTGAAAACGATTCAAAGTAATCGGATGAAATTCAGGCTACCCTGGGGAAAGAAAGTCCTCACCCTTACATTATCTCTTTCAACCTACTTAATATGGACACCCTGTTAATAAATACACTTTCTATGCCCCCCTCAGTGTCCATATTAACAGACTTGACTGTACCAGCAAGCAGAGAAGGGGTTTACACTTTATGTATTTCATAGCACTCTGATCAATAGAAAGCAAAAAAATCTTTCCATGCAATTCTTTATATCCTGCAGTACAAATTGCTGAGTTTCATTTTTCATGGTTTCATCTTCATCCTTGAATGGGTTATAACATGAATTATTTATACATTCATTCAAAATATTTCTCTGTTTCTGATTGGCTAATAAAAAAATCACAGGCATAATTCATCATAACAAGCTAATGTTCGACCAAATTTGGAAGAATTTTGCCATTATTGAACTGATGACATCAAGAGCGCAGGAAAGTTGCAGATTATTAAACCATTAACTGAGAAGACCTGAGGACGAGGTTGAGTAAACTTGTTTTGGTAGTGAGAACTAAAAAGGAGGAACATCGTTTCACCAGCAAGAAATAGACAAACTATTGGCTAAAAACATAGCAAAAACAGCAAGAAGACAACTTGAAGGACAACATCTGCTATTTGGAGAATATTTGCGTAGCTGAACAATCTTTTATCTCCTAAACTTGCCGATTAATGTGCAATATCAAAAATGCATGAACTTAACATCAGTGAGAGGTAAGCATGTTTTAGCTTGTTTTTAAACTAGGAATTAAATTGAATGAATAATAAAATAACCATTGATTTCAGCTTTCATATCATCTGAAGAATTATGGAGGTCGAGGAGGGTGATGATACTCAGCCTCATTCAATAATTGAAAATTAACTACATAACCAGCTCCCAGTTGCCTTGCTAGCTTAAAATTGGTAGAGCACAATTCAGGGGTAATCAGGCTCATAGTCTCTAATTAATCAGTAGTCCTTAACTCACTCACATGATATTTAATTTTATATGTACTCACTGAATTGCACTCCACTTAGTCCTGCATAGCCACACCTTTAACTTAGTGTAATCCTGGATGACAGAAACAAGAAATGCATATTGTATTAGTTGTCTTGAAAAAGGTCCAGGTGAATTTCACAGATATAATGTGCAATATTTTCTCTCTGAACCACTTTTATAATCATCTGTTTTCATAAAACAGGGCATATGGTAAGGATTCAATAAATTGATATTGTTTGCCTTGTGGTGATCAAGTCTTTTGATTGGGGAAGGAATATTTGAATCTTTTCACACCTGACTTAAAGCGCTTTACAATTGTCACAACTGACCATCCAGATGATTCCTGACATTAATAATGAGAATTTCACATTTAATCCAAACTATCCAGCCAGATCCGCAAATATCCTAACTAGTGTGCATGGAGGAGATAGTTTTTCCAAAACAAACAACGACGACAACAAAAAACTCCTGAACAAAGCGCATTTCATTTTCATTTTCCACTGACTGGTGCGACAATGGTCCAGCCGGCCAGATCTGACAAGTGAAAAATGCCCTGAGAACAATTGAAAGTCAATTTGGACTAAACAGCCTGAGATCACTTCCTGAATGTGCCATTCTTTCAGTCCTTTCAATCATGAACTGAGTTGTAACAGTTTAAATAGTCCATGACATCAGACAAAATTAAAGGTGAATGTATTTTACATACATACAAAATACATACATACATACAGTGAAATGCCGCAAATAAGAAGCTATATTTTTTGAAGTTTGGCAAAATAGATTCTTATATAGTTTGGAGTACTTATTGGAAGTTTAGGCTAAATAGGTTCTTAATTAGGTTCTTTAAATTTTTATGAAGAAGGATACTGTTGTTGAGATTACAAGAAATATTGCTATATATGGTATTTGTCCTTCATAATAGGCATGTATTTACCAAAAATCTAACAAAACTAGGTTGTTGCTGCATTTTACAATTTATATTTTCAGTACTGTAATATAAATTTCCCTTATTAAAACCAGACTTTTGGTCAAAATGTTTATGATAATGTAGTCTAACCCCACATATAAGAGCCTGTTGATTTTTCTTGGCTAAACTGGTTCTTATATTTTGGAGTATTAAAATGACAAATTTCTGCCAGCAGGTTCTTAAATCCTAGGTTCTTCTTCGCGGCATGTTACTGTACTACTTAGCAGGGATGCCAACCGTTGGAGATCTAAAATCTGGAGACTCCCTTTTTTATAGCCCCCCCTCCGCGACAAATTGACCCAGCCCCCAATGGGAATGACTTAGGACATCATATATGAAGTCTTACATAAAGTACATACTATCAAAATTCGCAATCATCATTTTGTTGCTAGAGATAATCTTTGTGAGTGACTAAATACGTGCAAAAATGCCCCAGAAACCGTCCTGCGAATAAGAAAAATTCAAGTTTTGAGGGAAAAATGGGCTAAATCTCAAACTAAGGCACAGAAAGCTTAAAAGATGATTTTATCCAGGAGATATGGTGACACGCACAGGAGAGCGAGAGATCAGTGCCGTATCCTGGAGACTCCTAGATAATCCGGGAGAGTTGGCATGTATGACTTAATACATGTACTCTATTAAATTGTCAGAACAGTTAGCTAAGAAGCTAATCGGGGACACAAAAGAAAAATTCCTATCTACAAATACATTTAGGGTGTAGACCAAACCTGAAACTTAATCCCCCACCACCCACCCCCTTCCTGGACCCCTCATTTAAAAAACAAAAGAAATAATAAAAAAGTAAATTAAAAAAGCAAGCAAACAAATAAAAAAGTCCCGTATTATAACTGTCTAGCACTTTTTACTATGAAGCTCAAAGGGTGACCCAGAAACACATTAATTAATTAATTTTCTATGGTTGTACTAAGGCTGGCAAACTTCTATATCGCCAGTATCCGCGAAACTTTGCGTGCTGTTAATGTTAATGTGATGACTGCTCGTGACTTGGCTCGCATCCAAAAGGATGGGGCGGGGGGGTCCACGTTTTGTCTACACCTTCAAAAATAATGCTTATCACTGAATATGTACAATGAAATACAAAAACAATACAAAAAATTAGATAAATGGATGGTTATGTAAAATAAAATATGATGTAAATGTATTTAAAATTTGATCACATGCATATAAATTCCATTAAGGAAAATCTGTTTGCATTAGGACTTTTACATTTGGCTAAATATTGAGGCGTATCGAAATCTAAAAATAACACCCGTTCAATTTAATTGGGACTCGTTCAATATAATTGGGACTAATTGCTGTTAGCTGTTATTGCCTGTTATCAGCCATTAGAGCCAATCAGGATCAAGATTATCTTAGGCTAAGAGCTAGTCTAATGTTATCAGATAACAAACCCATTAGATCCAATGGCAAGCTTGTTAGTGAATAACGGGATAACAGCTAATAACAGCTAATAATACTTCACCCATTATACCCAATCACAAGTTTGTTAGAGAATAACGGGATAATATGCTACATTCCACAAGTGTGAATTTGACCCGTGAGGTAAAAATCTATTTCATGACAAGTCAGTGCATCATTCTCGAGTACATACTGGAAGGCTGCACGCATATATGCACATTTGATCCATTAGCTGCCGTGAACTCATCTAAAACTCTTTTTGGTTTATTTATCATGTTTTTGAAAAACGTCAAAATTTTACCGTTTTCAAATAACCGATAGGCTTTTTAACCCAGCACCTACGAAACAGTGGAATGTTCAAGAATAGAACAAGAAAATCAGAAAATTACTTTATGATCTTTGAAGAAGCGTAGCTCATAACAAGCATGCAACTATCCAACGATCTCTCGATAATAGGTCAGTGATACAATAGTTGTGAATAGGAAACAGAACAAATCAACACTGCCCAGAGGACGTTTATCAGTTATCAAGTGACAATTGCTGACATTCCAGCTCATTCCTGCACGCAAATTTCTTAGACAGTACACTAACACATTTATTTTCTTAAGTTAAAACGATCTTTACACTTCCCTTTATTTCACTTTGATTTAACGACGAAATCTGTTTAGAATAAGGGAACGCGCCCAAATATCGGCATCGGGTCACACCCATGCCAATCAATTGGGCACCGATTTTTTCCGATTCTGTTGAATGTCGGAATCGGCAACGGGTTTCAAGTCTTTATCGGGCCAATTAACAAAGGTCATCAAAAATATCTGGCAGCTAAAATAACCCGTCACAAAAGCAAAAGCGTGAATGTTGGTTCTCGATGCACAAACACGTTAAATTTCCAATTTGAATGTTGTAGACCAGCAGATAAAGTGTTTCTTCTTATTATTAACATTATCTTTCTTATAAATGTGTCTTGTTTGAACCGAAATTTAACGTCACAGTTTCGAACATTTGTTTGTATTTACCTATGACAGAGTATGACCAGAAAATATTAAATTTGTGTATCAAAATGAGCACGAGAAGAAACAGCAGGTCATTCAACAACGCTGAAGAGCATCTTTTGAGTGAAAGACGGCGCAATGTACATTGCAAGTGTACGATCTCAAAATGATAATTTTAAAATAGCTTGGGCCCGTGCTAACCGGAACCCAAATCGCATGATGAAAGAAATCTTTAAAGGAATAACCAGTTTAGGACTTTAAGCGAAAAAAATACAAAGAAGTCAGAACATCCACGACCAAAATGCAAATGTTGTTACCATGTTGTGTTCTTTAACTGCTTAAATTGCCACAGGAGAGAAGAGGACATCGTCTGAGAATCAGGCTGCAAGTTGTTTATTGGTTGCATATGAACTCAAAAACGTGACTGATGGAGGCGCTCAACTGGTTTTCTCTTTCTCGATTCTCTTTCCGCTATTAAATTGAGTCAAACTTATCGGATGTATGCACAGTTTGCTTTAGTTGAACACTCCGGTAAAAAAGGTTCTGCTTTTTGTCAAAAAGTCAGCCACCTTGAGTCAAGTGCAAATTTTCGTAAGCGCTGAGAATGGAAAGCAATTTCACGTGGCACCATCCTCAAGCCCACAGAACAGCTAGGTCGCTAAGCCATCCTCTCTTTGCATGAAACTTCGTTCCGTGTTTTCCGTGACATCACTAGTGTGGGAATCTTTCAGTTCTTTTTGCTAATTCCCTGGAGACAATCTTAGGCCGCAATCTAATTGGTCCGTATTTTTTGCCGCAGATCGCATTGCCCCTTGCGTTTAGGATCGTTGAATGAAAGTCGCAAATTTTCGTAAAAGTTTATCCCGTGGTTTTATATTATCCATGGGTTTGCTCTCGCTCCGCTCGCTAGGAAACCCGTTGAGGTCTACTTGTAACAAGTCTATGCATCCAGTTGTGTTTCGAGAAAGTGAGTTCTGGTTGTGTTTTTGGATTGCATTGTTAGAAAGTATCGAGTAAAGAACACACTACTCAGTATGGTGTTTTGTTTGCTGTGTATCAACGAAGAACAGTGGTGTTTTGCGTCGTAATATTTAACTCCTTTTAATTTTCATAGAATAAATTTTATGGAGCAGCGTGGTGTCTGCGATCGACTGAAGGAAATACCTCTGCAAAACGTCAAAAATCACGTGTAGGCACGCATCAAATCAACAAACTAGAAACACAACATGGAACATACACTATTGTTATTTGTTATGGAGTAGGAAAAGGGTACAGTCGATACAAATTACTTTGGAGTGAAACGACTCTTGGTTTCGAGACACGCTTCATTTTATGTATAAATCGGCAAAGTTTTTATCGTAATCGGAAACGGCAACTGGTGCCTACAGATCGGTACCGATTCCGAACAATCGGAAAATTACTCGGGTCCGTTTCCCATGTCGGGTTCCCTACCGATATTTGGACGCGCTCCCTAAAAAGAAAGGCGAACTTGATGTCACCTAAGGAAAAACTGCCGTTTCCGTTTTTCATTTTGCACTAAGCATCACTTTTTAAACACACATTTGTACGTAAAATGTATTGACTTTTATACAGAAAAATTTTGAAAGGCCAGAAAGGTTTTACTCTGACACGTTTTGAGAAACCTTTTGTTTGACCATTATTCGGCGATCGATCAGATTTAAAGGGCACATTTTTACGCGCCCTAAAAAGTTGTTAGAAGAAAGTAGCGAGTATAAGTTATTTAGTCATACGGCGGCGGGACTTGACGGAACGCAAAGAGAGCGTTACAATCATGGTATACGAGCGACTGCAGGCATCTCGTGACATGTCGACTTTGGCTAAGAGCTAGTCTAATGTTATCAGATAACAAACCCATTAGATCCAATGGCAAGCTTGTTAGTGAATAACGGGATAACAGCTAATAACAGCTAATAATACTTCACCCATTATACCCAATCACAAGTTTGTTAGAGAATAACGGGATAATATGCTACATTCCACAAGTGTGAATTTGACCCGTGAGGTAAAAATCTATTTCATGACAAGTCAGTGCATCATTCTCGAGTACATACTGGAAGGTTGCACGCATATATGCACATTTGATCCATTAGCTGCCGTGAACTCATCTAAAACGCTTTTTGGTTTATTTATCATGTTTTTGAAAAACGTCAAAATTTTACCGTTTTCAAATAACCGATAGGCTTTTTAACCCAGCACCTACGAAACAGTGGAATGTTCAAGAATAGAACAAGAAAATCAGAAAATTACTTTATGATCTTTGAAGAAGCGTAGCTCATAACAAGCATGCAACTATCCAACGATCTCTTGATAATAGGTCAGTGATACAATAGTTGTGAATAGGAAACAGAACAAATCAACACTGCCCAGAGGACGTTTATCAGTTATCAAGTGACAATTGCTGACATTCCAGCCCATTCCTGCACGCAAATTTCTTAGACAGTACACTAACACATTTATTTTCTTAGGTTAAAACGATCTTTACACTTCCCTTTATTTCACCTTGATTTAACGATGAAATCTGTTTAGAATGAAAAGAAAGGCAAACTTGACGTCACCTAAGGAAAAACTGCCGTTTCCGTTTTTCATTTTGCACTAATTAAAGACATATTTTATACGTAAAATGTATTAACTTTTATACAGAAAAATTTTGAAAGGCCAGAAAGGTTTTACTCTGACACGTTTTGAGAAACCTTTTGTTTGACCATAATTCGGGGATCGATCAGATTTAAAGGGCACATTTTTACGCGCCCTAAAAAGTTGTTAGAAGAAAGTAGCGAGTAATAAGTTATTTAGTCATACGGCGGCGGGACTTGACGGAACGCAAAGAGAGCGTTACAATCCAATGGCATACGAGCGACTGCAGGCATCTCATGACATGTCGACTTTGAGATAAGTATCAACGGCTTTGAATTCTTTCCATGTGCGAGAAAACAAAAAGTATGCAGACAGGACCAAAGCGGGAATATGTTATGGCGATAATGGCCGATAATCAAGGCACCATCAATTGTGATGAATGGTGAACAAATCTACTCTTTTTGCTGAACATTTTAAACGGTATTACAAAACAAACGAATAACTTATTACTCGCTACTTTCTTCTAACAACTTTTTAGGGCGCGTAAAAATGTGCCCTTTAAATCTGATCGATCCCCGAATTATGGTCAAACAAAAGGTTTCTCAAAACGTGTCAGAGTAAAACCTTTCTGGCCTTTCAAAATTTTTCTGTATAAAAGTTAATACATTTTACGTATAAAATATGTCTTTAATTAGTGCAAAATGAAAAACGGAAACGGCAGTTTTTCCTTAGGTGACGTCAAGTTTGCCTTTCTTTTCATTCTAAACAGATTTCATCGTTAAATCAAGGTGAAATAAAGGGAAGTGTAAAGATCGTTTTAACTTAAGAAAATAAATGTGTTAGTGTACTGTCTAAGAAATTTGCGTGCAGGAATGGGCTGGAATGTCAGCAATTGTCACTTGATAACTGATAAACTTCCTCTGGGCAGTGTTGATTTGTTCTGTTTCCTATTCACAACTATTGTATCACTGACCTATTATCGAGAGATCGTTGGATAGTTGCATGCTTGTTATGAGCTACGTTTCTTCAAAGATCATAAAGTAATTTTCTGATTTTCTTGTTCTATTCTTGAACATTCCACTGTTTCGTAGGTGCTGGGTTAAAAAGCCTATCGGTTATTTGAAAACGGTAAAATTTTGACGTTTTTCAAAAACATGATAAATAAACCAAAAAGAGTTTTAGATGAGTTCACGGCAGCTAATGGATCAAATGTGCATATATGCGTGCAGCCTTCCAGTATGTACTCGAGAATGATGCACTGACTTGTCATGAAATAGATTTTTACCTCACGGGTCAAATTCACACTTGTGGAATGTAGCATATTATCCCGTTATTCTCTAACAAACTTGTGATTGGGTATAATGGGTGAAGTATTATTAGCTGTTATTAGCTGTTATCCCGTTATTCACTAACAAGCTTGCCATTGGATCTAATGGGTTTGTTATCTGATAACATTAGACTAGCTCTTAGCCTAAGATAATCTTGATCCTGATTGGCTCTAATGGCTGATAACAGGCAATAACAGCTAACAGCAATTAGTCCCAATTATATTGAACGAGTCCCAATTAAATTGAACGGGTGTTAAATACACAAACCGTCCCAAGTGTGTCTCCAAACATCCTCATACCCCGACAATTTAGGGGACATTGCAAGCTTAATACAGGCAAATCCGAAGCTTATTTTTTGTTTCGAAACAATTATAATTCTAAACCCCTACAACGCGATCGGTAAAAGAATTTAAGCTTATTTCACGGCAATTATTGATTTTGCACACATTTCAGCAAACATTTGAATGAGGTGAATTTGTCTTCAAATCAATTAAATAACTACAATACCTGTTCCTGTATTTTGTGTTTTCCAAGGATGTGTTATAAGCAGCTGTTGATATTTCGCCCAATCTCTTCTTAGAATACTCATTACGGCTTGCCATATATCTTATTTTGCGAGCTTTTAATAATGATCTGCTGGAGATCGCAGTGCTAGTGACTTAAGCCATGGCATTAATGGACTCCTAGTGACAGAGCCGTAATGAGAGGTACCGCTGACCGGTTCACATGTGGTTACACATGGCTACACATAGCTACACATGTACCAACACCAGGGGCCCCCTGACCTGCACTTAGCCACACTTTGCCACACATAGCCACATATAACAACACATAGCTACACATAGCCACCCATAGCTACACACAGTCACACGTATCCACATAGCCTGCACCCATAGGTACACATGGCTACACATGGCTACACATAGCCACACTTAGTGACACTTAGCCACATAATTTATAACAACACATAGCCACCCATAGCTACACACTGAGCCCCACACATCCACACAGCCACTCATAGCTACACATAGCCACAAATTGTTTTTTGAATGTTCTCCTCCTCGCCGTCATGGAGGCAGCTATTTTGCGGCCATATATATTAATTAAATCCCTCGACTCACATGATTATGTCAGAAGACTTTGAGTGGATCAGAATTCCACCAAGTTGAGTTAACTTATAGTGGTCGCTAATTTCTTTCCCTTCGCTGCCCTTTTGTATAGCCATGGATCGATTCGTCACGTCTTTGCAGTTTTCTGAGCGGCTATTTGTTATAATAAACAAACGTCGACAATACAACATGGTGCAAGTTACTTCCCACTTCAATTAAGAAACAAAATACGTACTACTGTGTCAGGCTTCAACCATTATGGCTCTTGCTTCAACTTAAGATACTCTTCCGTGCAATGGTTGCCGCATATTAGCTTTCACAAGTCACCAGCCACAATAAATGGTTTTTACAGTGACGTCATCAAATTGTAAAGTCCAAATAGAGAGGTTTTACGAATTCTTATTTACGCTAGGTTGAAGATAAATAAAAAGTAAATCTTTGTACAAGTTTCCATTCCTGTAGCATGTTTCATTTCGAAAATACAGCAATTTGAACTTCCGAGTTTTCACAGTGCGTGCAGTGACAGCAAAATAGGAATGCTGTCTTGTTGAAAAAATGTCTCTCCTCTTGATTTTCGGCGGTATAACCATTTCAAGTATTAGAAAATATGTTTATGCGCACCTATGCTAGTTCTCGAGTGAAAGAAAGAGCTTTTATAGAAAAAGTGAACTCCAGATGTTTTTGTTGATTTCCGGAGGCCATATTGGTGCACCAAAACGGTGCACCAATATGGCGTCTCCATACAAAGCTCTACAAAGGTGCGTGAAACTTTTCGGCAAATAACTCAGAAACTGTGGGCCACAAACTGACCTGAGACTTGGACAAATTGTTTAAAAATATCAGTCTTTTATAACATTTCATTTCCTTGACTTCTTCCACTGGACTGTTTCCAATTTATTAATTTGTTGCGTGACAGTCAAAACGATCATTATATAACTTTGGAATCGTTTGCACTGAAATTGTCAGTTTTCTTTTTTTTTAATTTTATCCCACTGCAAATTGCCTTAGACTTATTCTTTTTCAAGCAAATAGCATTAAACAGCGGAAATGAACACCCAAAATGATCAGAACGGCCCTATTTACTAGGCCCGAAAAAGGTGTCTAATGGTTGCGAGTTGGTTGTGTTAATGCCATTATATATTGTAGGTAGCTTTCTTCACTTCGATTCCGGGTCTGAATACATAAACATTTATCTTTTGGCATTTCCAAATTTTGCAAAGGTTTTGACTGAACCTGTAGTTTCTCTATTGCTTCCTTTACTACAACAAGAACAATCACGGCCTCACTTCAACCTTCACCTCATCGACTATGTTCACAATACTGTTTCTTTCACTAAAGAATTTTTACAACCTGCTAAATTGCGTTCTATTATTTATCCTAAATTATGTAACACCCTCCCACACACCACATCTTACATTACAAACGTACAGAACGACAATGACGTAATACTTACAGTTTCTGACAAAAACATGGGTTGGGCTTTTGTGCCTACCTCATGGTTCTCCACCGAGTACAAACGACATTTCTCCGACCTTTCTACCTACAAACGTATCGACAACTTTAACTGTAAACAAACCATCACTAACTCCCACACACTACTTGACCAACTCAAAAAACGATTCTCCACTGTTATCACTAACCAGGACAACTCGCGACTGTTGGACCCCACCCCACAAGACAAACTACAACTACCCTACATGAAACTACTACCTAAAGTACACAAACTCGACAAACCTGCATCATACGACAACCTGAACAAACTAACTGGAAGACCTATTATCACTGCGTACAGCTGGATAACATCCAACCCCTCACGTCTACTGGGAACTGAACTAGACAGTATTATTTTGCAACTGAAAAACCTTTTTGAAGAACAAAACATACCATACCCATTGATTTACAACTCATATGACTTACTGCTTTTATTAGACAAACTACGTATTACCAACATGTACGAATTATGTGTCACAACTTTTGACTTCACATCACTTTACACAAACATTTCATACCATGGCACCACTCAAGCCATCATTAAGAGCTGTAAACTGCTTAATTTGCCTAATTTTTATAGGGATTATTTTACTTAACCTCAATAATTTTATTAACCAACGTAACTTTTTTAGGGCTGGTAATACCACCTACCAGCAAATTAAAGGGGTTGCTATGGGCAGCTACCATAGCCGGCAAATTGCAGACCTCGTGCTCCTACTAAGCGAATTTTCATTTTTTAACAATAGTAACTGCCCTACTAATAGCATTTTTATTTTCTGCCGTTATATAGATGATGGATTTATGCTAACCAGCAAAGCTAACTTTAGCCTGTGAACAGGCTCTCTGTTTGGGGAAAAATAGCGAGGAAAGGGAAGGGAAAGGGGGGAGAGAGCCTGTAGACAAACATTTGAGGCTGCTATTCCGCCCTCTTGTAATTATCCTGCCGATCATCTGTCAGTAAGATCGTTATCGGTCAATCAATTTTGCGCGTGAGTAACTCCTGGGAAAATTAACAGGAAATGAGTGGTGTTTTGCTCCGTCTGAAAACAAAGTGAAATGGAGCATTTATTGTTGATTGTTGATTTTGCAAAAAGTTGTTGATCTCCGGTAAGAGGATTAATAAGCCGTTCGTCTTGCTAGTTCGGTTTGTAATTTAACAAGCCGCTGCAGTGAGCGAACTTGGAATGCGGAAGGTACGGATACTATCATGACTTCTCCA
Source organism: Porites cylindrica (assembly GCA_964035525.1). Taxonomy (NCBI): domain Eukaryota; kingdom Metazoa; phylum Cnidaria; class Anthozoa; order Scleractinia; family Poritidae; genus Porites; species Porites cylindrica. Next base: position 8,553,576 of record OZ037781.1, on the reverse strand, counting down.
GAACGTGAAGCTTCGAAGACAAGTACAAAGAGATCAGCAGCGCTTCGATCACCGACGGGAATTACATGGTAGGCCGACACGACTTTTACTTTATGCCAAAATGCTGCTTGTTCCCATAAGTTTTTCCCTCTGCGTGGTAGATTATTATCTGGAAGGTTCTACATTTTCACTGGGCAAACGTGATTTTAGCCGCTTGTTTCACACTGAGAGGTCATGGCATACATATCGATTTACTGTAGTTTTTGTTTCTGGTCGACAGGATTTACCCTCTGATTCAAGAGCATTTTCTTTGACCTCTTTTGAAGCGTAAAGCTTTTTATTGCGGCTGAATGAGGGTCTTACTTTTCTCCAAAGTGCCTTCTCGATCTGAATTACTAAGCGATTTTCTTTAGTCTGTGAATGTAATGTTTTTCTGCAATGTTGTATTCTGACGCTGGACCCAGCTCGTCAGTGTTTAAAAAGATGGTTATTTATAAGATTGAAATGCAGCTTAAACCGAAGCTACATCAGCTATGGAGAATTGCATTGTGCTTCGGTAACTATAAACTCCAGCTTAGTGTTTTTTAAAAGACAGTTTGAGTCTTTTGACCGGAGTGCGTAGTTCCTCCCCATGGTAATAGTCTTTGGACTGTTTTGTTATTGCCACTCTGTGATCAAATCGCGTGCTACGTGCCGACCGAAAAGCCGATGTCAATCAGATCTGTCAACAGTCAGTGGTCTTGCCGATAGGAGCTTGCATCAGGATCTGATGCACAGCGGGTGCCATGGAACGGCGGCCCCAAAGGTCTGTCCACAGGTCTTTTCGCTTTTCCCTCTCCCCACCCCGCTCGACTAAAGGCCTGTTCACAGGCTAAGCTAACTTACCTAATATCATCTCTAACCTTTGCAACTCTTACCCGCCACAAATACCTCTCACTTACATCAAATCACCATACCACTCATTACCTAGATCTCACTTTATCACTCAACCACTTCACCATCAAGTCCCACAGAGTGCATCACCAGATCTACCAGAAACCACACCACAAATACATGTACCCTCATTTTTCATCTAACCACCCTCATCATATTTTTGCTGGTATCATTAAAACTGAAACTATACGATACAGTAGACTTTCAGCCACATTAGACGACTACAACTTCATTCACCACCTTTTCACACTTAGACTTACTGCCTTAGACTATCCTTTACAACTGATCACTGAACATTCATTTCCATGGATCACACGCACTGCTCACCAGCGACGCCTCAAAAACAAACAGACCAATAACGTTACCAGACCCACTGTTTACTACAAGACTCTATACAACAAAGACAAACGAACAGACAAACTGGTCAACAACATTCTACTCAAATACCACAACCCACACATACCGAAACCCTCAAAAGCATACTGCAACTCTACTAAACTCCACACACTCCTTCTTACTAATAAAATGTTACACCATAAATTAATCCTATTTAATAATTCTACCACTTAAAAAATATATATCTACCAGCAGCCAATTTTTCCTTTTGCCAAGTCTTTGCTGGTTATTTATTTCATTTCAGTGGTTTCTTCATCTGCCACCATGTACATAGTTTCTCCACTTTTAATGCAGTTAGAGTTTTAACACTACAAATTTAACTTATCATACCCTAGACAATATACAACATCAATGAACATTTGAACACTTTCGCACTACTTCAATATAGAATTATGCTAGCTTCAAGCCTTGATAACTTTTAAATTTGACACTTGCATGCAATCAAGTTTTAATTCATTCTACTTGACATTTGTGTGCAATCAAATTTTAATTCATTCTACTAGATATTTTACTTTCACCAAAAAGTTACACTACCATTCTTATGTAAATACCCTAATATTTTAATCGATTTTCACTATTCCCTAATACAAGCTTTTTTAGCATTATAATTCTCATTCTTATACTAGGACTTTATCAATAAATTTATCCAGAGGGTCACTGCCTATTTCACTGCGGCATCGTATCATGTCTCCCCCTTTTTACACTGCCTTGTTTTGAAACTCCTCTCCTTACATGCAGTCTAGCGAAATTTTACCATCTTTATCCTTATAAAACACGACTCACACACAGACAACTCTTTCAGACTAAACTCATCGTCATCGCAAAAAGAACGATATATCATATTATGAATACTTAACTTCGATTCCTTACCTCCAACGACCAGATTCCTAGCTCAACCCGCACTCAGCTCCTGAACTCAGCTCCTGAACTCAGCTCCAGTTTTCATCCACAAGAAGAACGATCGATCATACTGAAATTGTTGTTCCGACTCACCGATTGCCATATAACTCCGAACAAAACCTGCTTACTACAAATCCATCCCAGCACACTACGATGACTGCCACTCCATAAATATTTCGACACCTGGCCTTGAGAAGACAGATTTCTACGCTTTATAGACACAACTTCAACCCTCATGGCCGCTCATATCCTTCGAAAGTTTGACTGCTATCCCATCAATCATTGCGACACCTTTCTCGTACGTCATTGGCTCGCGTCATTTTGGCGTCAATTTTAATTTGTTTTGACAAAAATTTTTTTTTTTTGTTACGACAGAATTTTGTTCCGCATTTTTCACTCTTTTCTTACGTTTACCCTAGAGGAGCCATTTCTTCCCGGACGTAAGTATTTCTCTACGGAAATTCTTCTCATCCCTTATAATTGTTTTTAATTTTGGGCCTCCTTATTTCCAGGACTGACCTTTTTTCACTACCGGCATTTTCGAAGAAACCCCTTTGTTTTCGTGGTAAGATATTGTCACTTAAGCTTAATTAAACTACTCAACTTTAAACTACTCAACTGACGCTTTCCGCTTTACCGTTATAATTCATTTCTTTTTTATTTATCGTTTTCCAACTCCATTTACATACAAAGAGAGTATATTGTTCTACTCAAAGTTTATTTCTTTGTTTTTTTTTTGTTTTTTTTTTCCCCTTCTTCTTCTTCTTCTTCTTTTTCTTTTCTCTCTCTCTCTTCTCGGCTACCTCCCGGCCATCTCTCTCCTCTCTTCCTTTTTTCTTCTCAAGGACTCGACACAGAGGATGTCGGGCAAAGGCTCGGCACCGGGCCAGAAACATCCTCGCTCAGTTGTGCTTTGCCCCTGAAGATTCACAACATTAGAGGAGCCTTGGTGTCGATGCATCCTTTTTCTTGCCATACCTGGGTATTCCCATTCTCCTTCACACTCTATTTGTTCCTCTCTTACTTCCTTTTTTTCCTTTAATGAAAATAAGACAATTTTTGTCATAACTTATGACGCTAATTAATAGTTATCAGGACCTGCGACCAATCATTTTAAATTCTCTTTCGAAAAAATATTTTTAAAAATTACAAGTTGTATTCCTTACAATTATTAATGTCAACGAACACAAAAGAACGACTAACAACTTACCATTAAATTTATCTTTCTATTACATTTTTGTAATATTTCAAATTAAACTTCTTATAATAGTTTTATTATGAAAGTTCTTATCCTGTACATTTCTTTCACCCCCCTGCCCCCCTTTTTTTTATGGGAGCTTACATGTGACATTTTCCTTTACTTAATTCTAATCTTGTATTTTGTCCAATATCTCAAACTTTATTTTAAAGTATTATCCAACATTTTCAACTTTTATTGAAAAGAAAAATTTTCAGAGTCAATAATTCCTTGAGTTTTTTAAGAACGAATATATTTCAATCTCATCTTAACTATTTCAGTGATTCGATAAGTTTTTAAGAACGACTATACATCAATAATTATGTGAAGCTCATATAGTGTTTTTACTATATCAATTAACAACCATCTGGCTTATTATAATTTGTTTTCACCTAAAAAGCAACTTTACGTTTTCATTTTTTAACAAACATGTTTTTTACTTATCATTATTTTTAAAGAGAAAATTGCACATTAAAGTTATTGAAGTACTTCCTTTAATTGTTTTTTTTGTTTTTGTTTTGTTTTGTTTTGTTTTTTTTTTCCTTTGTTTACCCCGGAGTCAGAGTCTCCTTATTATTCATTTATTTTATTTTATTTCACTCTTTCTATTATTTATTTTAGTTCATTTTATTATTATACATTTAAATTATTGATTTTTTTTTTCTTTTTTCTTTTTTCCTCCTCTCTCCTCTTTATTTTCAACTTTCCAAGAGGCTGACATGACTGCTTTGCAGTTTGCCGGACCCTCTTTTCCCCTTTCATCTTCCTATCATCCTTCATATTATTTTTACCTTCTAACCCCTCATCGTCTTATACTTATCCTAACTCTATTTTGAGGTTGACATAGCTGTTGGACAGTTTGCCATGCCAGTCCCTCACTACTTATTCTTTTTATTTTTCAACTAATATATTTTATTTAATCCTATCCTTATTAGAATTTCAGTAATTATTACTTCCTACTAAATAAATGTTGCACTTCTTTGAGGTAGACATAGCTGCTCTGCAGTTTGCCCGTCCCTCATTATCAGTGCTAATCTTAATATCTGACATTTTTGTTCTTTTTTATACACACAACACCCTTGTATACACGCATCCTCCCTCCCCACCTTACCCACTATTTTAGTGGAGACTTGGGAACCCTTTCATTAGGCATTCCATACCACACCTGTAATGCCACAAAGGTTGCTAGATATATCTACTGTCCTGTTTTTTTTTTTTGTTTGTTTGGTTTTTTTTTTACAAAGCTAAGGCTTTGACTGAACCTGTGGTTTCTCTATTGCAAGGTTTTAACAATGTGTCAATAGAAAAGAGATGGGGGTGGGGGAGGGGGTATTGCCACATATGGGCTATAGGTATGTGCCGCTGTGAAGGGTAATGGTTTTCGAGCAGTTTTCTCTGGGATAGAGTATATAACAGAGTGTTTGGGTCTCGAATAGGGTATCATTTTCCAGGAAACAGATCAATTGGTTCAAGATTTTAGCCTAGACTAAGGAAACCGGGAATTGCCACTAAAAAAATGTTTAAAAAAAAATCAAATCGGCATCATATCTAGGATAAAGGGCGGGGGATTTGAAGAGTTTAGTCCAGTATAGGGTAGCAAAATTCAGCTGAACTAGCTCTGGTGTAGGCTAAGGGTTCCAGGGTCCCAGCGGCACATCCCCACCCAAAAATTCCTAAAGTACTCCCCTCCCTGGGCCTAAGGGTTATATTTATTTTGTTAACTGTGTGTATATGGTTACTCCATTTGTTTCTACTTCATGGTAAGAATAGCATCGCAAGCAAATGCCCATCAACGAACAGCGACCTCCGAAGCTCAAGAAAACTCGAGGAAAATACTGAAGACAAGACAGAAGCCATGCTTGATATCTCAGCGAAACCACAGACTACAGAGAATACTTCACAAACAACCATTTCAACAACTGTTCTATCGTGCAACTGCAGAAAATATTGTCCAGCTGTTAACAGCACCAAACTAGAGGTAAGTTACCGCCGTTTGTTTTCGTATATGGTGATGTGCGAAGTTGTTTATTGAGGAAATGCCATATGAGTAGCAGTTGAGTTATTTCTTAGGTCAAAATGTAAGGCAAGACAAAAGAGTAAATAATCTCAACTTAGTCGCGAGTACGTTTCGCCATTTTGAAACGGTAGAGAAATCTTTATCTGAAAAAGTCAGTTCAGGGTTACAAAAAATTCTAGGCCACGAGTGGTCGTCCTTCTTTCCTCGGAGCCACGCGCGGTGAGAGAAAAAGTAAAATTATGCGAATAAATTATTTTTTCTTTGCTTAACATGGGCTTCCGCCCTTGTTCCTCGCTGCTTCGCCACTTCCCCCACCCCCTCCAACGCATGTTCTCGATGTACTGTGTCTCACAAGAAAAATAAGAGACTGTTCGCAGTCTAAAAAAAATTATCAAGAATCATGGCTCTTTCATCCTTTACATTTGCTTCACTTTGCTTGTGGTAAAACCTCGTTCTTCCCTTTTTCTATTTAGCGTTTTTGTCTGACATTTTCTCAATTATTCATGAATGATATCAGTCTATTTGAGCCGAAGGATGCACATGCTTAATTTTTTGTCCAATGTTAATTTAATTACCGTCTTTTAAAGCTTGTGTGGTTTGAAAACAACCCCATCTTCTGTAAGAAAAGCTGGACAACTTGAAATCGAGAAGAGACCTTATTTGTAGCGTTCTGCTCCTTCGATTGCTGTCGGAAGTGCAACTTGCAGTACTATAACTGTGTGTTAAACCCAGCTAATAATCAAGCTCACTAGCCAGGCTTATGGTTGTGCGTCAAAATACTTGACCGACAGTTCCATGAACATAACGATAGAGGGACTGGTGACATCAAGAATCTGAGGACAAAAAATTTCAAATTAATGACTAAAATGCCGCGGTATGGTGAATGAAGAGAAGATCACCTGGAAAACGGTCGCGCAAAGAAACTGTATTTCTAAGAATAAAGAAAAATGCCAAACAGCTCGTCAGTGTTTTTCTAAAGGTACTGTTGTACCTCTATTAAGCCCCCCACCTCCACCACCCGTAAGGGAAATTTTTTTCAAGAGTATTACCCAGATACTATAGCGAGAATGTTTTGTCAGGAATTTTAGGAGTTACCCTAACAAAAAAGTTTGACAACCTGCTATAGAAAATAGCATGGTTGATTAAAGCATTTGTTGGCGTTGCTAACAGGAAACTTAAGGCTATGTTTACAAAGTAGCGGATAGATTTGACGCCGGCACAAAAATCGTACTACTAGTTCAAACATAAAAACGGTGATTTCGGCGCGATTTATGTAACGGAGCGATACTGCGTTGCGCCAATGTTGAAGATTGGGAGTCCTCGAATAGGTGTTTATAAATCGATGAAGCGGCCGATTTAGCTCTAGCCTGTTCCAGGCGTTTAAAATTTGGAATGCGGCACAAAGTCAGAGCAGCTGGGAAAAAAAATAAGGAGGGAGAGGTGGAGAGAGGAGGGAACCTTCCTTTGCTCGGCTCAACCCACGCTGTTTTTCTTTTCACATCTTTTTGTGCTGTCCACAGAAACTGAACGCCTGGAACAGGCTTACACGGCTCAGTTGACCTGGGTAATGACTATTTAACGAATAGATTCCATGTTGCAGTGCGCTGTGCGCCTGTTCAGTAATTCCAGATGACTTCAAAATGTGGCAAAAACAAAAATGCGGCACTGAGCTGCACTGAGCGGCATGCGAGTGTGTCACTGATGTTTTAACCAAATTTTGACGTCTTCTATGATATTAGTGAACAGACCCAGGGTTACATGGAATCTATATAGTTTACATAATGAGCAGAGAAGAAGCAACGACATACTTGCCTCTGTACCGCTTTACTGTTCGAGGATTTGTCCTAGATTTTCAAGTCGTTCAAGAACTTGTCTCGGTTTATTGTTTTTTTTTTCTTATCTATAAACAGCTCCTGGTAAGCCACTTTTAAAAGGCTTTCACTTGCTTCAAACGAACTGCAAACAATTTCAAAATCGCGTCCGTGTTGAACAAAAAATAGAAAAGCAAGTCTCCACTTCATCCATCATGGGTCTGTACTCTAATATATCATCACCACATTGTAAAAATGCGTGATCAATACATGGATATTGTGATCGGTTAGATGGGTACATGTAACTTGCGAACCAGCACCCAGGTATGAGATCTTGCGCAGGAGAATATTGTGGTCCACGCCATCAAAAACGTTTAAAAGATAAAATAGTATAAAGATAGAAATCTATTTAGCGTCCATGGCCAGTCCATGTCCATCCTTGTCATCCGTTGCAAAAAAGACAACAGGAGACAGTTTAAAAGGCCAAATATGAAGTTTTTAACAACAAATCTCGGGACCATTATATTTGGAATTCAAATTATGCGCACTAAAATTGAAAGGGTTTTGCTTTTTAAATTGATAGCCCTGACGAGACCTTTTAAGACAGTTTTGTTTAAAATAATACAAATTGTTTGACTGCCGTTGTGATCATGAGTCGAACGTTAAACGAGCTTATCAAAGAGGATTGATCATATATAATCAAAAACAAGCTTGCTTGTAGCATTTACGTTTTTTAATGATAACAAAGAAGAAGGAGAAGAAAAGAAAACACTTAGACACTTTCTCATAAGTAAGTAAACTTTATTAAACTCGGCCTTGAATATACTAAGGCCGATCTTGCGTTTAATTTTTAACTGCACGTCTAAATAAAGAATGTCAATGTATATATCAATGTCTTAAACACGGCAGACATGCACCCGGACTGACTTTCACTACAACAGGGGCACCCAACGACAATTTTCGGAAAATATCTGTTCGGAAGACGATTTGAGATCTAAAATTTTCGGAGCATTTTTTTCCAAAATTTCTTGCTTGTCTGCCTCTCCTAGGATTTTCGAACATCTAAAAAATGGTATAATTGCCCATTTTTAACGAATTTTTACCCTAAAAAGGTCACCTCCAATTTTCGGGAGCCTTTTTTCTGGCTGAAATTTTCGAATAGGTAAGTTTTGATCCCTATAATTTTCGAATCACTAGCCTCTCAGCTAGGAAATCCGAACAGATGAAAAATTTTTAGGGGATAAAAATTTGCCTATATCTACCGTTTTAATACTAAAATACGTTTAACAATGCTATGTTTAAGTGGTTTTGAACTATATTCTCGTTGGGTGCCCCTGCTACAATCTTCTATGAATGCTAAAGTGAAAAGAATAAAACCAGATTTTGCATTTGACGGGAGCGTTTTTAAGTTGTAATGCAAAAAGATTTTCATGGGGATTTGCGAGTCGGGGGTGTGTTCGAGCAACTCGCTCGCTTAGTTATAGCCATGAGATACCAGGAGTCTGATTTACATTGGTCTTCACTAACAATCTTAATCTTAATCTTCTTACTCCTCTTCTTTACTCAATCCTTACTCGGCGGAGAGTAAGTAGTTCAAGTGTAGTAGCGGTTTTTATAGTCAAAGCTGGACATGTTTGGGTAACTGACCGTAGGAATAAAAACAAGGTAAACTCGCGGCCGTGTAGGTAATGTTTTGGTATTACTGAACATACGTGGCTGCGATTTACAAGAAGCTACAAACCGATGAATAATTAAAACGCTTTTTAACAAACCCAAACAGGAACTTCAAAGAGACTAATGAATGAACCAAGGTCAGCTCTGACATGAAAAACACGATTACGTATATGAAAAACTAACATCCGACCATGGCAAGAGAACAATATTCCTAATTAAAATGGTATTAAGTAAATCCGCGAGCTAAGCAAACTTTCAAGTAGAAGTCTGAAAATCACAAAATAAAAAAAAGGAAAATGCCTATGCGCACCAAATCCAAACTAACCTTGACTCACATAGTAATAGAAAAACGAAACTTAGAAGAAATACAAATCTTAAAAGTAACTATTAAAATACTTCACAGCAGTTGTAAAAGTTTTATTAAATTGATCTAAGCTGACGTGAGTTCTTTTGTTATAACAGTGCAGGTTCACGTTATCATTGGGTTTCTAGCTTAAATGCGTTAATTTCAGTCGAAATTCGCTGTTTCCAGACAGCTGGCTCGGGCTGGGAAAAAATGTGCCTTAGTTTATTAAAATCTAAAAATGGTTAAACAATTAAACTTATAATGAAATTAAAGCTTAATTACTCCAGTAAAATAGTAATTTACGCAAATCACAAAAATCATTATCAGTTTTACTTTCCTCGACTAAAAATAAAATAACGTAAAAAAAGAAAAAACTTAAAAAGGTAAACAAGAACTATATTCCTGTCTCGTGTTTAACAAAGATCAAGAAAAGAAAGAAAGAAAGATTTTCTACGTTTTCGAGAAATATACATTGGGAAGTACATTTTTTTGAAGGTAGTAAGTATGTTAATATAGCTGCATGTTTTTTGGCCGTAAACAATGAAATGGTTCTTTTTATATTTATTGAGTAGGGTCAAGATAAAATACCTCCACCTCATCAGGTGAGAAGGACAAAGTCCCGGCCAGGATTGTTATCGGGTCCTGCACTGCAGCAGGAACAGGGTAGCACCCGCCAAGGCGTGCGAATGAGTAGCTGCCACTGTTGGCATAAGTAGTAATGTACATGCCATCACCAAAGCATGGACCAGACCATGACGCCCTGTAAATTGCCCTGTCTGGCCTCCTCACCTCACTCACAAAGGGATCCAGCTCTTCCTTATTGCTGATTGAAAAAATAAACGCCTTGCGAGTGAATCCATAGTCACCACTGGACTCTAACAAACCAACAAAACGTAAGTATTAACTTTGGAGTAAACACTGTGATGTAGTTACTCTGTAGTGTATTTTCCTTAGTTTGAATTTTATTTATTTATTTTTATTCTTGACTTTGAAAGAATTATCATAAACAAATTTAATAAGAACCATGAGTGAAATGGAATCACACATTTTTTTCAACTTTCCTTTTTTTTCTTATTTTCCTCCCTTTGTTTATTGCTGCGGAGCGACCGAAGGGAGCGAGCAGCAACATAATCAGGATTTAAAGGAAATATATAAAGGGGCGACGAATTCTCGAATTCATCATTTTTTACCACAATGCATTGCATTTAACCAGAGTGCATTGCGCCACGAACAACTCAAATAAAAACACGGGGAAGTAGTGCATCGTTCGCTGCTCAGTTCGACAGCACGGTTAGAGGTCTTACCAAATTTTAAGATACGCAGGAGTCTTTCAGATGAGTACGATGGTTAACTTGGGGAGTGGATTTCAATTCAAGAGCCTTTGACTCGTCCAGGTGTTAAACCTGACGAGAGGATGAGCATTTGCTCTTCGACTCCGCAACACGGGGGATATACAAATTCCAGCTTGCTAGAAGGTGATGTGAAAGTGAGAAAATGTCATGCAATGCTATTCTTAAGAAAGTGTATGAGCCGAAAATGAATGTGATTTTGACCATTCGCTTCAAAATAACAGCGGAAATCGAGATAACAAAACATATGTTTTGTGTCCTACTTTGCAGACCAGGACGTGTATCGGCGTTTTGAAAAGCATAATTATGTTCTTTCATTCATTCATTGCCATGGAATATGCGTTTACATTGTTTTTTCACTGTTAATAGCTCGGTTAATGCGGCTGGCGATCATCTTGCCGGCGGAAAGTGTCATAGTCTCATAGAAAAGGAATAAAATGAAACACTTTTCCCCGAACTTACGTAATCAGCCCTTGTGGTGTAGTGGTTAGGTGTAGTCGCGTCGAGTCGAGGGTGCCGGGTTCGAGTCCTACCGAACTATTTATTTCTACTGCCTTTTCTTTTCCTTTTTTTGTGTTGTTGTTTTCTATAAATATTTAGCTAAATAACTGTTACTTAATAAAGTGCAACAAACAGCAAGAAAAGTATTGTGTTTCCAGAGAAAATGTTGTGCACTGTATATTAAATATCTGGATAATCAATCTCAATTTCTATTATTTCCTACAATTTACTGTGGGAAAACCAGAGTTGATAACCACTTGATCATTTTCTAAACAACGTTCCCACGAGTTCTTTCTATAGACTGATAGTAATTATTCTAGTACTTTCCAACATGTAAATAGGACATTCAATGTCATTTTTGATTCTTTTAAGTCTCACTGCCTAACTAATGCCAGTATCAACAGAATGTGCCGCAGCATTACTATCTTTTAGATACCCTAGTTGTATTGCTATTCCTTACAGTTAGTTATGAAGATGGACATAGTCTTTAAAGACAGATATACAGAGATGATATATGATATACGCCAATGATAATGCATTTCTTATTTGCATTGACATGTGATGACTAACCTTTCAAACCTTTTCCTTAGGGCAAAGGGAACCAGTAAGGGATGAGAAAATAATTTTGGGGATAATTGAATTGTTTTAGGGAGTAATGAAAGTTCATCATGGTTCTACATTAATTATGATCTACACTTATTTTTCTCCCCTTTACTTTTATTGGTTATAGGATCGCAAGCTAGATAATAAGGTGGGAATATCTTTGCCGCCAAGAAAACCCATTTTACTATATTCGCAAAACCCACGAGACAACGGCTGCACAGTTATTGTGTTTTTGTTAGCACTCGAGAAGAGTCTTTGTGAAATCCCCGCTGGTTTACACGCGTAAAAAGTCGCCTCTGGAAACGGATTAATCGAGTCTTTGCAATGCCATAACAATCAATCAATCAATCAATCAATCAACTTTATTTAAACACGGTAAATGACTCAGCAAGCTGGTTTTCAGACATGCCGTGTGATAATCACAATGACTATTGCATCTTTTCAGCTACAGTTATACCTTCTTTATTTTTAACATGAATGTAACTACAAAAAAATGTGGCAAACATTTTTTTTTCTTGCCCACAAAAAGTGCGGGGGAAGGGGCAAGTTTTTCCCCCAGCACCTCCCCCTGCGTGTTCCCTGACTTTTAGTAGTAACGTTCTTACAACGTTTAGGGATAAGGGGTATCTCCTCTTAAATTTACAAGGATAAGGGATTAGTTCTTTTTCATTTTAAGGTTATTTCTTAAACGTCTGAAACTATATTGGCCGTTGATTCCGTGTTTATACTTGTTTTGTTGCAATGTTATCTGGTTTGTAAAATGGTCGTATCCGCGAGGGTGACTGGTTTGTGACACCCGACCTCGAGGTCTTTGCTAAAAATAGTTTTTCTTTAGGATCGACTCCTCAAGATATGACAGTAAAATTTCTTGGGCAAATAAAACTAATTTCTTTGCAAATGTGACGCGATAAGACGCTAAGAAAGCAATTTAGCCCAGTTATCTATTTGAAATACGTATGCGTAGTTGTATGCGTGACAAGCCCAGTCCTCGTGGACTGGACACGAAGCAGACAAGAGGGTCTCAATGGGGAGGGGGCTTTTACGGCTTTCGGCTAAAATTTTGGCTCTTTTACGGCTTTCGGTTAATTTTTTTCAGTTACGGTTAACAAAAATGTTAAAAATTAATTCCTTTTGTTTCAAAGAGTTAAGTATTTATAAACCGCTATTTTTGTATCTTTAACGCCAAATAAAGATCTTAGGACCATCTCGGGGTGAATTTAGAGAAAATGTAAGGGTTTTCTTTCCCCAGGGACAAAGCAAACTGTCCTTAATAAGGAGCTGTTGTTGTTGTTATTTTTTTTACCATAGCGAAGGAGGGTACAGACCGACTGTCTGTTGTGGCCTTGGGAAAATCTACTTGTAGAGATTTTCGAGGTTAAACATATTCAGTATGTACGTTGCAGAAAGAAAGAAAAGATATAACGAACCACTTAAAATACAAACTGATATTCGCCAGGGCGGGTCTGTTCGTATGTGTGAGGCATAATTGATCATTATTTGGGCTGCAACTGGCTCGAAACTGTCGCCCTTTAAGGACGTGTCAATATCTTTTTCTTTTAGGAGCAAGGAAAAGCTAAAAAATGATCATGTAACGTGACTCAATTTTTGCAAACACAAGTCCCACTCGGTCCGGTAGGCTTTCTACTGCGCTACTTTGCGTTTTCACTTGCTTTTGAGGAGAAAGGATTGGTACAGTTGGTTATTGCGTGGCCTTCTATGGGAGAAGTCTAAAGGCCGATCTCCAAATGTGACCTCCAATCCCTTTTTCGACTTCTCTCCTTTTCGTGCAGCTTTAAGTAGCTGTGTTTAGAAGGGTGGGTGTAGGGCTCAGGTTTGGTTCGAAGACAGTCATGTCTCTTTCGAGGTACGGACCTAGCTTGTTACCTTTCAGTTGAAAACAAAACTACTCTTCAAGTCATAGTAAATGTCATAGTATTCTTAATGCTGATCAGGAGGCGATAACCTATGCCGACTGGGTTGTCTAAGAAACTGTACATCCAGTTTTACATAAAGAGAAGGTCGAGAGAATAACTCTTGAACGTTTTCCTTAAACCTTTAAAACGAATTGTTTCATTACGTGTTTGATTTTCCGGTTATATTATTAGCCTGCATAGTTTTGGTCTGGCGCGCAGTACAAGCTTATGGGCTGTGAAACCACGAGGAGATTGGGGCGGGAGCAATGCTCGTTCGTGCGAGCTTCGCGCGACAAGACCGCCATTCTACGCAGGCTAGTTTATTTTGTAAAGTAGTTCTGGATTTTTGCTTTATGTAAAATGTGCACGGAAGGTTTTTACAAACTATTTATTTTTTCTGCATCCAGATTTCTAGTATTCTTGAAAGTCAATTTAATATTAAAAGACATTTCGCTTTTAGTAGAGAAGATGAACGTGACTCAGGAACAACGCGGAAATTTGACCATTTTACTTGATAAAATCAATTTTTATTCTAAAAGTATTTTTCGAGACCTCGAATCCTACTAGGGAATAAGACTGTTTTGAGTTTATTTTGCCATTTGTCAGTCAACCCGTCATAATCAGTGAAAGTCGCGATTGTGTTGGTCCGAAAAAGTACTTCTCTGCTATGAGTCGAAAGTCAAGCTCATCATTGTCGTGATACAGCTATTTGCAGTACTTAGGTCAAGACGCAAAAACAAAAATTTGGGGAAAATAAGCATTTCAATTGGCCAGAGGAAATTACTCAGGAAGCAAATGTACAGAAGAACAGATGAAGAGACAATGTATTGTAGCATTACAAAAATTTCTATTCAATCGGTAATTGGTATTACAAATAATTTTGAAGCCTTATGCACATCACTGCTCAGAAACTACCCGTGGTATATTCATCGCACCTGGATTGAGCCACAGTCTGCAGTCACTGGCATGTCTGTCGTAAATACGCATAGAATGAAGTAAAACCTTTTTAGTGGTGATCCACATTAGCGCGGAAGTACATGTTACCCCGGGGGGTACTCCTGGAATTCTTGTTGGGGGTGTGCCGCCCGGACCCTTTTTCAGACCAAAAAAGGTCATTTCAGTTTGACATCGTTTTTCAGACCTGAACTCTTAAATCCATACCTCGTTTTCAGACCTGGCCTCTAAGAAAGTAGGTCGTCATTACTTAAATTAGAACAGCAACGAGATGGAAAAGAATGAATGAGGGAACAGACATGGAAAAAGAAATATGCATTGCTGAAGTAATAGGGCCAAACGCTGGGGATCAACGATTTAGATCATGCGCTCCATGGTCAGATCGAAACAACAAAAATCCTTCCAGTGACTTGCTTGTTCTTTTGTAGGCACAAAAATATGCGCTAACAAGGAACCTAAAGACCCAGGTTCTTAATCTTAATGCTTACCGCCACCCTATGGAAAAGCTACAAAAACTAAATGAGCTCTTCGGATGCATAATTATGTGGTAAGTAAAGAGGGCAAGAGTTCACGTTTCTTGGCCACGGCCCTGGGGCCCGTTTCTCGAAAGCCCCGATAATTAACGTGCCCGTAAAGCTGTTGTTGTTTACATGCAAGATAGAGGTTTCAATAGTTTTGCATCTAACATGATAAAACTATCAGTTAGTGAAACAAAATGGAGTAGTTTCCTAGCCAGGACCAGCGCCCTTATTCTTTATATTTCGATTTGAATATTTGATTTCGGGCCCGAAAAGTTACCGGGACTTTCGAGAAACGGGCCCCAGGTACGTTAGTCCTTGCCCTTGTGAATCATTTTAAAGAGCTGTACACTTTTTTATTGGTTTTATCGGGTTTCATTACCTATACATAATCACGTAGAAACGTTTTAAAAAAATACTCGACGTCTTAATCTTGTCCAATGATTTTTCGAAAAACAGTGGGGTCTGGAACGAACTTTTGTAGCGTCACCTCATTCTCTCTTGGTAGCGTTTTTAGTGGATTCTCAATTTTCTTCTCTAAAATGTGTTGAGCCATTTTTTTCAATGCATCTACGTTAAACTGAAGAAGTAAATTTATCGATGTATGGCGATTCAAAGGCAATTACCTCTAACAAATAGCGGAAAAAATTGGAATGTCACGAAACAACCGTGTTACGCTCGCGACCAGCAACGAGTGCCATTACTTTTATCACAAACAGGACAAAAAATTCCCTTGGAGGACAAGGATAAGAAAACCGATATTTTAGTAAAAGCGATTGCTTAAGGCACAATGGTATCCCGGCTCTACAAACCAAGAAGGACATTACAAACAGCGAAGTTAAAAGAGGAGAATAACAAGGCAAGTGTTCGTTGATTATCTTGTCTTCGAAATTTCTGGAAATTCAAACGGTGCTCATATTCGAAAACGTGAAAAGCACAAAAATTTTATTCCTCTTTACGTTTTACTATCATTTCTAGTTTGTATTAATACAGATAGCAACGTTCAGACAGGTGCCACACTTTTTTACACTGCCCTCAAAGTTGAGCTATTTTTGGTTTTGATGGCAGACTGATAACACGTGCAAGGAAAAAGATTCTTGCCGTTAAAATGAATAAATAATTCGGGTGGTGTATCCGTATATTAAAAAGAAAATCGGGCTTCTTGAACGAGTTGTTTGTTTTCTGTAGCGCCGGCAATGTGGGCAAGTTTTGCAGTTTCAAAGGCTATGGCGCGGTGCCAGCCGGCCGAAAATTCAAAAATTCGTAAAAAATTATTTCGCATTTCCGGTCCAACAAAATGCATTTTTGTAACTAATTAGGTAAAGACTTTAATATCCTAGAATACAAGGAAAATTAATTTTTTGATCCGAAATCACTGGTCGGTTTTACGGAGACATGCCCTTAAATAAGGTATCAGTTTTCGTTTCTCTCATCCTCAAATAGGGTCAGTACTTCAGGCCCTCGGAGACAAACATCGATCCGAAATTTATTGGGGTACCCCACCTGGAACTTCACACACACTGACTTGATCGAAAAAACTAAAAGTGTAAACAGCAAAAGCAAAATATGTAACTAGACACAATAACCAATGGAGATGGATTCCTCGAAGTTATAAATTTTAGCGGCAGAAATAAATAAATGAAATGAAAACAAAATAATAAAGCATTTCTTTTCATCCCGTAATAATCCAATGTAAATAAGAACACATGATGTCGACTTGTTTGACTTGATCGTTTTACCAAGGTACAAGAATTGACTGACCTACAACACTCGTCACAATAGCTGGGACAGTAGTGGTATTTTCTACCCCCTTAATGTTGGATTTTGCGAGTTGGAATGACAGGAGCAAAAAAAAAAACAACAACACTGTGAGGGAAGGAGCACATTTTTTTTGTCAGGAAATGGGTACAGCACGGGGTGTCCCAACGTAATGTGACAAGGATTGTAGGTAAACATTAGGTATAACGGCGGATCTCGTGCTCGCGAAACACAAGCAGCCGGGCACTATGGATAATAAAATTTGGTTATCTATGCATTCAAGAAATTTTAATTGTGACACAATCTTCCGTCCTTACGTCCGCCCTTTCATATTAGCGCATGTATGTCACACTCACTTACTATAAGCGTTAATCTAAGGTATATTCGATTTGTGATTAACTTGATATTAGACATCCACTTGTCAAAATAGGATATCCGCTAACAACTGTCCGTATCGAAGCCTCAGGTTTACAGCTTTCTTCAAAGGCATTACTTAAAAGATCAAATGAGAGCTTCGTTTTTGGCCCTCGCTAAATCTACATGTTACCTTGGTAAGTGCCACTGAGGAAATAAGAATTGGACTTAAATGAAAGAATTAATAACCCTGTAATCAGACATGGCCTACTGATGGTGAAGAACGCCGCGGGAAAAGACGACGTATTTAATATACTCCATTCGACGGGTATCCCGTCAGGTAATTATAAAGGATTTTACCGCAAAAATTGCTGTGAGTTATTATAATACGGTAGTTTTCACTTTTTTCGGCGGGTATAGTCTGGTCGGGTACACAGGAAACCAAAATGTGACACCCACAGGCATTTATGTCTGATTTTGGCAACATAGGTATTTTTACTAGCTTGAGTACGCTGATTTTGAAAATCATTGTTGCCAAACTCAGTTCTTGTGCTAAGGTGGAGTTTGGGGATTTTCACTATGACGTCATTGTCCAAATGAAGGGTATTCTCTCCTTTAACAATCCCAAATTTAAAAGAGACAGAAATTCTTTTAAACCGTTATTAGTGTTTTAAAAATTATATTCTAAGAGTTTCTGACTGTTTTTAGGCTGCTTATATTAACATACAGCCATCACGTGACACTTGACCACGCCCTCTTATAGAAAAATCACCTTATCACTTGTATATTTATCACATTGGTAGTCTTTACACTAGAACCTAAATAAGCTAAGAAATATTCCAAGAGCAGCAAATTTTAATTACTTCAAGTAAAATAATGCTTCACACACAACCGATTCTTTTTTACTTCAGGTTAACTTAAAGCTATTTTCCCACGCAACATAATTACAATTGATTGACGTGTTTCGCCTTTCTCAAACCTCAAAGGTGCTTACCATTTGACAGAGAATTTCGGAAATTCCGGATGGATGGTAAATGGTAAGGTCACTTTTCGGAAATTCCAACCAAAAATTGAGGAGTACGTTTTGAGGTAGTCCGTTCATTCCAGTTAGTACAAACCAAACGGAATATTGCTTACCATCTACCAATTTCTCGGTTCCAGACGCATTCGCCCCCCCCCCCGGATTTAAACCGTAACGGATGTGGCAACTCTACGGTAAACTGGTAAATCGCTTACCATTATGCTTTCGACACCGCAGCCAGATTCTTCTTTCAAATGGTAAGCACCCCAAGAAACCGCAAGTAACCGCAAGTCAGCTAAGTCGGTTTTAAGGATGCTTTTCAAGTCGCTTGAAACTTTCTTGAATCGTTTCAACTTTCCGACTTTAATGAGATGCAAAGTAAAGTTACTTGAGATTTTACTTAGGCCTTCAAACACGAATTTTTGGTTAAGTAAAACTTAGCAGCTCTTAAGTCTTACTTAACAGCCTAGTGTAAAGACAGCCATTATTTTTTTGTAATGTACTTAGGAATACATATACAACTTTTTGTTTTTCTTGTGCAACGTTGAATCCTAGTTATTTCACAATTCATTTTGGGCCTCAAGCTTACTAAATGCTTTGTTTTATTTGGGCCTTTTTGTCAACCAGGTACCTGTGTTGCGTGGAAAGTGTCCTTTCCACCCAGTAACGAATGGTTGATGTCAATGTTATTAGTAGTGAACTGCATCAGGAAGTTGTCCTGGTTTAGAACCAGTTAGGACAACGGTGCCATTTATCTCTTTCAAGAACAGACTGTATCTTGCCCCAGTGAGGGGTCCAACTTAAGGATTTGGCTGTTGTATCTGTATATGGCCCTCCTTGTGCAGTAGATCTACTAACAGCGTTGAGTAACTAGGAGCGTACATCATAACTTGTATGATGTAATCCCCCGTATCAGTGCTTAAGAATTCGAAAAGAGACTCCAACTTTTCTCATGATGCTTTCCTGTTGATAGATGACTGCGGTATTTGTGTATTGGTTTTTGGGCAGGCTTATTCCCGGCCAAACGTCAGATAGCTGGAATATTTGGTTACGTTCTGCAGTATAGTGGCCGAGCTCAAAGCAGATAAAATCATAACGATAACTGCCTGTTGAGATTCCTCTTTCTTTTTGCCAGTCTGGTACTAAGCGCTCAGACACTTTTTGTACCTTCCCGGCCCTTTTGCAGCAATGAGATCGCTGACCTCAGCTAGGCGGAATTTTATTGCATTATACAGATTAGCCTGAATTTCAGACGATTACTTCGAGTCCTTTTTGACTCTTTTAGCAACGTCTGAATCGACCGGCCGCTAATATAATCCCGTCCAGTGTGACGTCACTACCCGAAAACCGGGTAGTGTTTGATTGGTTGATTCTTGTCCAAACATTCGCAGAATTATGTATAGTTATGAGAAATTTTAGCAGGATTGCCGGGTCGGATGCCTGGCATGTTTGCGTCGAGTTAAAAAAATTCGAAAGCGAAAATTTCTGGGATTTAAGAGGCAGTCTCCCTAAAAGCGTTCCACTCGATTTTGGACTCGAAAAAACTTTTGCCTTATAATATTACCATCAACACTACTATTCATCCTAATAACGAAACTGCAGTTAGAATGAGGAAATTGTTTATTTTACTGCCATTCCCAGCATTTCATTGCTGGACGACCGTTAGCGGCTAAAATATGCAAATTTTAGTCTCTGTTATACAGGTTTTTTAACGATCGTTCTAAGGTTCTTCGGGTCACCAAATCCTAGACTATCGCACTCATTTGGAAGCATATTACGTCTTCTTACTGTTCCAATACCGTTTAGGCATTATCTTTCTGTAATCAGCAAAAACTGGTCGTCTTTATTTCGCTAATCCAATTAAGAAAGCAAACTGCACGAAAAAATGCCTCAAAATCATCAGAAAATTCTTAAAAGTGGAACCTAAACTAGACCTAAAAACATGTTTTAGGTAAAGATTAATAGCTATTTTGTCAAGTTATGCAATAAAACTTGTGGCACAACGCGATTGAGAATTGAGTTTTCAACTCAAATTTAGGCAAATGTTCAATTTGCGTTGCGTGACGATACCGGCTGCTGTCACAACAAAATCCTCAGTTATTCAAATACTTGCTACTTTTAAGTAAGATATGCCTCATTTTCCCACCAAAACTATATTAAAATTCCCTTTTTCTCTTTGCCAATGATATATATTGTTCAAAAATTAGTTCAGCAAGTAAAAGATACCTTTCCAAGCTTCATTTAATATTCCCACTGCCCCGAACGTTCGTGTTAGTATAGGTAATAGCATGATTTGTAGTGATATTTGGTGTAAATACCACGATTGATATTTCGAAATTGTTATACGAAATTTCACGAGCCGTTAGGCGAGTGAAATTTGAGACAATTTTGAAATATCACAAGTGGTATTTATGCCAAATATCACGTACAAATCATGCTATTATTTGTTGACACTGCTACGCTCAAAAGGTTTGTAATTTTCACGTGTAGGTATTTCAAATTAAGCTGAAATACCACTGCTCTAAGCCAATCAAATTGCAGAAATTTCTCATGTAGTAGTATAAAGTCTGTTATGTCAAGACGGAAAAATACCTTTTCAGAACCAAACCTCTTCTAGCTTAAAATGTGGTCCAGTCTGAAAAAGCTGCATTGAACAGAAGTTACTCCGATCCATCATATTATAAAATCGAACGTTAGAAGAAAAGTAAATTTCTCACTGCTTAATTAAATATGCGTGAACAGGTCAGAAAATTTTGACTAGTACTTCGCCACACGTAAGGGTATCCGGATTCCGGAATCTGGAAAATTTTTGCTCGTAGGATCCGGAATCCGGGAAAATTTTGATATGGAATCCGGAATCCAGGGCTTTGGAATCCAGAATAGTCCCTACTAAGGAATGAAATCTAGATATCGAAGTTCCACTGGAAAAGACTGGAATCCGGCACCCAGAATCCTGAATCCATGGAATGGGATCAAGAATCCAAGACTGTCTTGTATTCGCTAACATGCGGCGATAGTACTGGACTGTGAACGGCGAATCACTATTTTTCCCTTTTTTTACCTTCCATTGATCAGGAGCCCACATTTGAAGACTTTGTTAATGAAATTTCAATTAGAAGGTTTCTTCCATTTACTGATTGTTTCTTCGTATTAACAGTGGTCAGCTTTTGTTTTCATGCTCCAAGAGACAGTCTGGAGTCTAAGGGTACTTTTGTATCGCAGCCAGTTAATAAAGACGTTGGCACACGCAAATAATAAAGTTTCAACGTTAATTTCGAATCGTGCAACGTCAGTGAACGTAACAAGAAAATAAAGTGTGGAAGTTCACGCGGTTTTTCCCAACTGATAAAGTACACGACTGTCAGGACACCATTACTTCTCACCATGAAACCTGTCATCCATCGAAGTCTGAACTAAGTGAAGCAGAGCCAATACTCTCAAAAGATGGTAATCATTCACCTTACGAAAAATCAAGTGGAACGGATGGTGATCTGCTTCCCCAGGACGACTGGGGAATACAAAAGTGAGGTGGGTGCTCGTCGTTTGCAGATTTTGGTCTCACTTCGGTTGTTTGGGACGGAAAGTACCTAAATATGCTCATTCAGGTATCGCTTAAGGCTGTGCATAAAGAAATTTGCAAAAAAAAAGCCGTGACGCTGACCTCAGAGAAATCTCCTTTAGGGGTCAGTTTAAGCTTGAGCCATACCCACATTGGCCTCCCTTGGGGGTTTAAATAATAAATTATTAATTTTCCGACGAGCAGCCCCTTCACTTTTATATGGGAGTCCTCCCGGGGATTACCCACAAATATCGGCATATAAACTCGGACGATTTTGGCGGCCACCTCGTTCTTCGCATAGAGGACCAAGAAAGGAATATTAGGACCAAGGACAGGCATGTAATTGGTTTGGAGATTGCTAAGATCGTATACTGTCTATTTTGAAGGATGGGATCACGTACGTATAAAATCGTAAAATCATTTTTAATATCCTTATCACTAGTTCCTTTATCTGTGATAAGATAACGACAAAAGGGCCAATGGGTATTGTCATAATCGTAATTTCAAGTTCGGACAATGATAAACTCAGTAGTCCACTCAATTTTTTTTATTTAGAAATATGCGGGAAGTGAAGATCCAAACATAATGAAGTTATGGGGAAAAGTAGGAAGTGGCCTTAAGTCAAATATCCTGATATTAATCACTGTTGCACTATGGCATAAAGGTACACAGTCAGCTGATGCACTTGCACATTTGATATCATTTATGAGCTGACGGATTTGAATACCACAAGATACACGCGTGAAACAGAAAGTGATAAGCGCATATCTAAACCTAATTTGGAGTCGGAGTTAAATTGCCAAAATCGTGATTACCTACCTTTTGGCATATTTATTTACTGAGAGTACTCATGACAATTGTTTGGTACCATGGAGAATTCGCCGACAGAATTTTCTATTGAAGCCCAACGTGGACAAAAACCTCTGAATTCGAACAATCAGTAGAGGTGAGAACTGACGTGAAGTCTGAATCCGGCATTGTCGAAGGTTTCCCCAGCATGAACATTTTTCCAGGTCGGAGACCCCTACACTGTTTTTATGTCTTTTCTCGTCTCACGTCTTGTTAGCGGTTATTACCCTGTTCTTACAGACGCTTACATTGTACCTCGTTAATGATGTAAAAATACATACATCTGAACAACAGCTGAAAGATCTAGGATCACATTTTTCAAAATCGGCCTTTGGACCCTCCGTGTGGATCGAAATTCATATTGATATCGATTTTACTAAATTAGGCGCCACCGCGTTTATCGTTTCGTTTTTGCGACTCCAGTGCGGCGCTCATTTGATACATCAGCCTACCGCGGACAATGGTGTTGAGCCACTCAGAGAGGATCTTATTGCTTTTATATGTCTGCATACCGAGATGCTATGACAAAGAAAATGAAGACTCAAATACTTCACAAGTCTTATGAAAAAAAAATACAAAAGCAAAAACAAAAAACGAGCGAGATTGCATGCGAGTAAACAAAGATCTGGTGCAAATTTCCCTAAAATAGTCACATGTAAATCCCCTAGTCGTTCAAAGGTTAACAACTTGACAGGCTAACGGTTTTATTCAGTGGTGGTATAAACAGGTTACAACCGAACACTGTCTGGCTACTCAGTCACTTCACTCACTGTCCATAACGGAATTGATAGTGTACAGCATTACCAGCATAGCACTAGCACTGTACATAGACAATCAGATTTGTGATCGAAGGCCGGTAGATTTATACATCTTAAAATTTATACTGATATCAAATTCCTAAATTCCTAATTCCTGTCCGGACACTAACTTAATTCAATGTACATTCATTTTTTTAAGGGCAAGTAACAATTTACTTGATAAGAATTTATAAGTACGAGACTTATTGTGGCGTAGACGTGATTAGCGGGTTGTTGATTTTACTGCTTTGAACTCCAGTCCATATTTTCTTAATTTTTCTCCAAGGACTACAGTGTACCATCGTCCCATATATATAGTGTAAAGGTGAATGTGTGAAGGACCTTCTAGCTACAAAATGTAAATACTTCCACCCGTCACTAGACAGGAGAAACATTGTTCTCGTTAATGTTATCTGTAAAACAAAAATGTTCGTTAGAACGCGATTGAAGTATGTCGAATAGCCTCTTCCAGGCGTTCAGACTGTGGGGGCGACCCTCCGAGTGATGCTAGTAAGAAAAGGGCGAGGGGGTGGGGTAGGGAGTAATGCGTATTTTTCCCGACCCACTCAACTAATAAGAATGCCAACTACTAGGAGTCGAACAAAGGACACAAAGGACGGGCCAGCCGAGACTATTAATACGAAGGTCAGTGGAAAAGTAAACTTAATCTTCTATAAGCTTAACCTATTTCCGATTTTTCTTGTTGATCGAGTAAAAAAAAAATAAAACAGAAAAATTGTCATTTGTAGGATCTTGAAGAATTTTTTTACTATCACAGCGGCCAGTGTCACGCAATGCGAATTCAGCATCAACATGCAAATTTAAGTCGAATCCTTCAATTCTGAATCGCTTTGTGCCACAAGTTTTATTTCATAACTTGACAAAATAGTTCTTAATCTTTAACTAAAACATGTTTTTAGGTCTAGTTTAGGTGCCACTTTTGAGAATTTTGTGATGTTTTTGAGGCATTTATTCATGCATCTGGCTTTCTTAATTGGGTTAGTGAAATAAAGACGACCAGTTTTTGCTAAATAGAGAAAGATAATGCCTAAATGGTACTGGAACAGTAAGAAGAAGTAATATGCTTCCAAATGAGTGCGAACAGTCTAGGATTTGATGACCCAAAGTACTTTTAAACGATCGTTAAAAAACCTGTAAAACGGCATCTAAAATTTGCATATTTTAGCCGCTAACGGTCGTCCAGCAATGAAATGCTGGGAATGGCAGTAAAATAAACAATTTCTTCATTCTAACTGCAGTTTCGTTATTAGGATGGATAGTAGTGTTGATGATAAAAATATAAGGCAAAAGTTTTTTCGAGTCCAAAATCGAGTGGAACGCTTTTAGGGAGACTGCCTCTTAAGTCTTGTAATTTCCACCGTCAAGTGTAATGATTCTGTTTAACTTTTTTTTCTTGTTTTTTTTTTCTTCTTCGTTAAGCACCAAATAGCTTCTTTTTTTAAAGCAAATCGTTGTGTTTTTGAAGTGTTCCGTGTGTGAGCGCGATCGAGTTTGAGTATTGAATTAAACGTACAACAGACTTCGTTCAGAGTACTGCATGCAGTTGACAGTTTAAACGTTAAATATGAATTGCATTCAAAGAGAGTAAAGCACTTCTGTATCATGTAGACATTTCCAGAGGATATTTCTTTGTTTGCCGGTTGAAAATCGTGTTTTACTTTTTGCATGACTTAGGAAAATGAGTAGTGATGTCACTGGACGGTATTAGCGGCCAGTCGATTCAGACCCTACTGAGGAAGTAAAAACAACTCCAAGTGATCGTCAGAAATTCAGTTCATATCCAGATAAGATGATTCAATTGCTGGAACTGAATTGCTTACATTGAATGATGTTAATGATTTGAGCAGCTCTCGGTGTTTTCGGATTTTTGGCAAAGTACAGAAAGACTCCATTGTACAGGTGCGACACTTCTCCTACTACTTCGTGCTACTTGCCCTTTTAATGAATTGGAGGCCGCCTCGTTGTCAAAAGAAATACTTTTCTTCTGCGTTAGGGGGGTATTATTAGGGACCTTAAGACCCTAGGACGGCGACGGCAGGTAAAACGTCGCTGAAAAAAGTGAATTCGCGTTCTTTCAATCTTCATCGAGATTACTCCAAGTCACTAACTTTGTCAAATGTAGGTGAACCCTCCTAAAGTTGAATTCCTAAGAACCATATCCAAGTTCAGAAAGAGAGAGGAAATTTCGACGTCGCTTGTGTACTTCCTCTGTACATCGTGAAATGAAACATTTTCACGTCGTAGTCGTGCAGTGACGGCAAAGAAATGTACAAAAAAGCGCGATTCACGTGCAAAATTGTTGTTTTGCTAATTAAACCTATTGCTTTTGTGGCGTTCCCGTTGCCGTCACCGTCGTCGGATCGCAAGGTGCTTATTTAACATATAGCTTTTCCTTCCGAAGCTCAATTTTCACTTTGTGTATGAAGTCACGATAACAAATTTCTGTGCCATTGTGAGACGAAGTGAGTCATGAGTGGTTAGGCTTTCCACAAGCTGTTCGAGATTTTTCAAAAAGTTTCCCGTATTTCTCAAAAAAGTTGCTCAAAAAACAAACAAAAGTTCCTCAAAAGTTGCTCGAAAAAAACCTAAAAACGTTTTTTGGTCTGATGCTAAAATATGCAACTTGTACAACAAAAGTAAGATTTCTAAGCATTTTGTGCAATTTTGCGGCGTAACCAGCGTTGCTAAATAACTTTGTCCTAAATAAAAACCAGAAAGTCTAATGAGCCAATAAAAATGTTGAATGACCTTGTTCACCCGAGACACAAGTCAGTCGAGTGTGAATCTTCGTCCACCATTTTGAATTTTCTCTAAAAACAGCTGACCTAGCAGCCCGGCTACTTTTATCTTGCGCCCATGATCTGCCCCAGGAGGGAGGATTTGGCTCCATTTTTTTTACAGGAAATTCAGAAATTGTTTATTTAAACCTTTTCAAATATGGAAGAAAGGCCAATTTGAAGCACTAAAAGCTGCTCCAATACCTCAGAATTAGAAGATAACTCGCGAAGTTGCTCGAAGTACGAAAAGTTTCCAAAAAGTTGTCGAGTAACTGGTGAAAAGCCCTAGGAGTGGTTACATCTCTAACGCTGTTTCTTTTTATTGCCTCTTCATTTTGTTCATCACGAACACTTTTCCGTGCCTTTGCGCTTCTAGCAGCTTTGCACATCTCTCGTCGGTCCTTTTGGAAAGCCACTCCTCAGCATCTGTACTGAGAGAATCGCTGCTGCTCCTTTTCTTTTTAGATGTCTCCATGCACCTACATTTTATTAAGCAGTCTGGCTATCCTAAACTATTTGAACTTACTTGAATTTCGAAGTTGCCTTGGTCTTATAACTTATTTAGTGAGAGGAAAATTACAGGAATGTGAAGGTTTTGCAATAATTGCCAAGAGCTCGAGCAATCAAAGAATGGCTTATTTTAATATACTTTTTAATTATCTTTAAAAAAGTTGTTACGATAAATACCACATCTTTAGCCATAATTATGTGAATTTTATATTAAAGGCTGTGTCATGTGACGCCTCGAAATTCGCAGAAACAGCGTTTTATAAATTCTCTAATTGGTCTTTAAAATATTCGTAGAACTCTTTCAAACCATTTCTGGATCTATTAAGTTTAATTATCTTAATGAAATTATTACGATAAATATCACATCTTTAGCCATAATTGTGTGGATTTTATATCAAAGGGTGTGGTCAATTGTCATGTGACGCCTCAAAATTCGCAGGAACAGCGTTTTATAAATTCTCTAAATGGTCTTTAAAATGTACGTAGAGCCCTTTGAAACCATTTCTGGATCTATTAAGTTAAAAATTGGGAAAGGAAAGAAAACTCCTTATTTGCACTAGTGAAGTCATAAGGAAATGCCCTAAAACTCCACCTTAACACAAGCTTGAGCTTGGCAACAGTAATTTTCGAAATCAGCATACTCGAGTTAGTAAGAATAGCTATGTTGCCAAAAATCAGACAAAAATGCCCGTGGGTGTCACAGTTTGGTGGCCTGTGTAGAAGACATAGTATTGAGTTAATACTATGGTTCATGTATTTTCTCGCCAGGAACAGGTAGGCTACATATTCAACATATACGCAATTTTACAGAATCGTTAATACGTAACAACCAGCCTCCCTACTTCTTACAGCAGTAAAAAATAGTTAAGAAGTCTGGTCTGGCTCAACTTTACGTTTTATTGCTATTTGGTTTTAAACTGAGCAAGCAATATTCTTACCCCAAGGAATGTCCGTGTAACCTCCAAAAACGTATTTACCCTTTTTTATTATGGTAACTGTGTCTCTTTTTCCATCGCAGCGTCTGTGAAACTGTGTACTGACATCCCAGCCTTGCAATGTAGCCCGCCAGCACAGTAGCCATTGGGAATTGTACCCAACCGCAGGCTCCAGAAATTTTCCCAGATGGGACAAATAAGAATAATTTGTTTTCAATATATTGGAGTCCATGAACGCTAAAAATAACAGAAAATAGGACAAATACATCAACGATTGCAAAAAGAAATTTTTTGTGTGTGTTGTACTAGTTCCTTTGCTGCTGTAGCTACAGATGTCTTTAAAGATTGTACGCGAAGGTGTGACTAAAAACCCTTCATCGGTCCCAATGTCAGCTTTTTCCCTTAACCCAGAGACGCAAAGCTTCATTGAGGGGTGGGGGGGGGGGGAGTACATGTGGAGCTTTTTTTACTTACACAATTCTCGTGAATCGATTGTACTGGCAACCTTTAAGTTTCAAGTCATATCATGTCGGTGTTCAGACACCGAAATGAGAGCAGCATTAAAAGCTACTGAAATAATACTAATTTAAACACAAAATCAAACGTACAAACAGCCACATGCATGGCCCAGAATACCAGGCAGTTTAATTTTAAAGGCTGCACCGTTAATTTGCACTCTTAAACTCGACGGCCGGCAACAACGCTTGTCAACTTGGAATGTATTAATGTTGCGCAACAAGTTAAGCGAAAATGTTGCCTGTATTACTTGACCGTAAAGATCATGCCAAAACTTCATGTGCTTTTATCAAATTGAAACCTAAGGAATTCCACAAAACTTTCTCGTTTCTCTTTTTGAGCTATTTTGAAAAAAAAGCTCATGTCAGTGGTGTGAGCGTATGCATCTTTGTGGCTTTGTATCTTTGTAACTTTGTATGTTCGGATGTTTGTTGCAAGAGCCAATAAGGTTGAAGGTACTATGAGTTGATGCTTAGGAACCAATGAGATCTTGGCATCTACTTAAACATGACATTGCTAAAGAGCTCTAAAGGTCGAACAAGGGTACTTTGAGACCGCCATCTTGATTCTTGACAATTTTTTCGTCGTATATTACGGCTACAGGTGTTTGGAAACATTATATTAAATATCTTCATGATTCAAACGCTGTGTACAGTGATGCAGCTGTTTAAGGGTTCATATTTTAGTGTGGATGCTATTTCAAGACATTTCTGACCGAATTCAGCTATCGCGAACGGTACTGACGCACGTATTTATGAGTTGTGTCTCACCTGCTTCAAGGTAGAGTATAAAAGATCATATATTTTCAAAGCTCTTCCAGTGAAGCAATAATTGATATTTAGATATGGACTTTAATTTGAAAGTATGCGACATATAAAATGTGGTTTTACAAGTTTGAAAGGCAGCTTATTTTTTTTAAAGATGCACCGAGTATTGTTAATCCTGTAAACAAGCTTTAAAAATATTATTCTCTCGCTTACAAAGTTAATAAATGTTAGGCTATCAACCTTGACGTTGCATGAAACATAATTTAATTGCAGATGTTGTAATGAAGCCGAGGTGATTTCTTAAAATCGTTGAGAAAATTTTGTAGTAAACAATTTGCGTTTTTTTTACGTACGAATTGTAAAAGGGCCAAAGGCCAACATCTTCACGTGCAAATTGTGTGCATGAGTTATTTTTTTTAATTCTGTTTACTAGATTAACGTCTGATAACTCGAATTCCCTCACGTACGAACCACGAAAGGGGGCAAAGTCCAACACTTTCACGTGCCAGTTGTGTGACTGTACGTCTCATGCAGATTGGCTTTTTACAATAATAATAATAGTAACTTGAACGTACGAAGACCTGTTTCGTTTTGTAACCAATGCCTTAAAAAAGGCTCTTTTCTTTTAAGAAGCAATAGCTTTTAAAACATGAAGAAATAAGTTGTTGGAGTTAAGGACTGTTTCACTGAGTAGAATCGCACGTGAAAACCTCGTGAATTGTGATGATGCAACCATCTACCACAATGATAAGAATCCTGGTATTTCTTAACTACTCGAATTCGATGAGTCACATTTTGGCTTAAGAAACTCCGAGGAAACCTTAGAGTTTTCCTTCTAATCAACGTTTGGTGAGTAGATATTTATTTTACTTTAATAATTTGTTGAACTTGCACCAAATGTAACAGGTAAAGACAGAGGAAAGTGAATATATAGCATGAGGATCGACGCAGCTGAGCGTTTCGCGTTTTCATTTATGTACGGCAATACCCAATTTTGCACAAAAACCCAGTCTATATTTAGGACGAAAAAGGTAGATTCATCATTCTTGGTAAGGTTACACTGAAGCATTCAAAATAGCTCATGCACGTTTAACGTGCCTATGTTCTTTAAAATAGCTATCAACAAAAAAGGGGAAACAACCGCGATATCAATGATGAGGATAATGACAATGATTTCACCATTTGATAGACCCCGATTACACAGAGGCCTAGCTAGCCTTTTCATCAGAGGAACCTACGATCTCAATGTACAGTATATTTACCTGTGCAATTAACGCCGAAATACTTTGGCGGGCAGATACATCGGAAGGATCCTTTGGTGTTGTGGCATACGAAGCTGCCGTTACAGTTGTGTTTTCCTGTTACACACTCGTTTACGTCTGCAAAACAGAGGTGCATGCTACTATTCAGTTTGCGTTTAATTCTGAATAGTCATTTTCCTTCACAAAAGGAATACTGAGAAACTATGAAGCAGTTTTCATATCAAAAATACTATTCACTGTGCAGATTCAATTATGTCTGCTTGTCATTCAGTTATGTCCGTTTGTTATTCAATTGTCTTCTTGTCATTCAATTATGTCCGTTTGTCTTTCAATTATGTCTTCTTGTCGGTCAATTACTATATCTCATTATGCCTGCTTCACATTCAATTACGTTCGATATTATCTTCCAATTACTGCTTCTTCGCGCCTTTCTTGCACGAGGTTTGAAAATGGCGTCAAAGGAAATTCAAGATGTGAGCGATTCCGAGGGAAAAGGAGAAAATTATCAACGAGCATTAACATTGTTGAATGAAGCGGTGGATATCCTGAGATCACCATGCACGTCGAGAGATCATCCGCAACAGCTTCCAGCGCATCGATATGTAGGTTCAGTTCAAGTTCCGGCCACTTCTGAAAGGGGAGAATTACAAGAAATGGCGCGTCTTTTTCCGTTTTACAGTCAGGGCGCATCTGCCGGTAAAGTTAGTTCCCGTCAACCCTTTAAGCGATTTCGACCAAGTGCTTCCTCAAATGGGCCCAAAAAAAGTTTTAAACCAAAGGAAACATGGACTCACACGTTCATCTGCCTGACGGTGAATCAGACCAGTTGTAGTGCCTTCAAGATAGGAGAAAGTAAAAGAAGCAGGTCTCGGCGAAAAAAGAATTACTTTCGATAAGTACGGAGGCTACCAACAGTTGCAGTCTTAATTGAATGACAAGAAGACATGCATGGTGACCTCAGGATATCCACCGCTTTGTTCAATAATGTTAATGTTCGTTGATAATTTTCTCCTTTTCCGTCGGAATCGCTCACATCTTGAATTTCCATCGACGCCATTTTCAAACCTCGTGCAAGAAAGGCGCAAAGGAGCCTGCGCGAAGACGTCAGTCAGTAATCAGAGGGTGCTTTTGCGGGCTCAGGTACAAGCGATCAATCGATATTGAGTCGATATTGAATAATTGAATCGCAACAAGCCATAATTCAATGAAGTTCATAAGGTAAGAAATTGCATGATAAACAGTTATAATTAAATGACTAAATGACCAGGGATAATTTAAAGACAAAAAGTAGTAATTGAAAGATAATATCGAACCTAATTGAACGTCAAGCAGGCATGATGAGACATAACTGAATGACAAGCAGACATAACTGAATCTGCACAGTGAATGAGTATTTTTGATATGAAAACTGCTTCATAAGAAACAGTTTTCTCTAATCACTCCGATGATTACAGACGGAATTGATTCCAGTGCGAGTCCTATTACCACTATTAACTGCTGTTCTAAATATGATTATAACAGTGACAGTGCCCGTCATATAAAGCTGAGTAATGGTACAATAATCACGCCATGCCGCGCGCGCTCTTCGATGTTGTTGTTACACAGGTAGCCCAAGCTCGAAATATGAGCATCGGCGAGCATCGGCATTGTTGCGTAACATTCAAAATATAAGGATATGTATGGGAAAAAACCTATCGTTTCTGTAACCTACGAAAATGAAAGGATTTCAATAAAAAACAGCTTACCTTACTTAAAATGTGTGTTACGTCTCTCTTGTGTGGTCCACGGGCCGATTTATGGCCGTTTTATGGGTTTTTATGTAAACGGTTTTCTCTTTATCTGTCTTTATATAAAGGTTTACCAAGGTTGGGCACTCCAGCGAAGCGGCTCGACTGATCCACCGAAGGAAAACGGCCATAAATTCGCTCCAACTGCTCCAATCGCCTCCAAATTCCGGCTAGGTAACACACGATAGTTCTTCTTTCCATTCGTTATCTTGCTTCAAGACTCCTTTGCACCGTGAGCGAATCAAAGGTGGCAAATCTCTGCAACCTTTCCCGTCTGAAGCCATCGACAGAGGCTCGGCCTGAACTCCGCATTTACCGTTGACAGATAGCGACACGGCCTGAGACTCAAATTACTCACACTCTGGGTGGGAGACAGTCTCTTGCTCTCGTTGTTTTCCTATTGTCAACGGGAGCAAGAGACTGTCTCCCACCCCGAGTGTGAGTAATTTGAGTCTCAGGCCGTGTCGCTATCTGTCAACGGTAACGCGGAGTTCAGGCCGAGCCTCTGTCGATGGCTTCAGACGGGAAAGGTTGCAGCGATTTGCGACCTTTGATTCGCTCTCGGTGCAAAGGAGTCTTAAAGCAAGATAACGAATGGAAAGAAGAACTATCGTGTGTTACCTAGCCGTAATTTGGAGGCGATTAGAGCAGTTGGAGCGAATTTATGGCCGTTTTCCTTCGGTGGATCAGTCGAGCCGCTTCGCTGGAGTGCCCAACCTTGGTAAACCTTTATATAAAGAGAAAACCGTTTACATAAAAACCCATAAAACGGCCATAAATCAGCCCGTGGACCACACGGGAGAGACGTAACACACATTTTAAGTAAGGTAAGCTGTTTTTATTGAAATCCTTTCATTTTCCTAGGTTACGGAAACGATAGGTTTTTTTCCCATACAAATCCTTATATTTTGAATGTTACGCAACAATGCCGATGCTCGCCGATGCTCATATTTCGAGCTTGGGCTACCTGTGGTTGTTACCGTTGTTTTGTTTTGTTTTGCTTTTTTTGGGGGGGGGGGGGGGGGGGTAGTTGTTTTATTTTTTCTTCTATCCGTAAAAAACTCTGGCTAGAGCTTGTGTTTTAAAACTAATAAAATATGATATTATCACAAATTTTGTTTAGTTATGATTAATTGTTACTCATGATTAAACAAATCGGACTCCAGCTATGTGGTCTCCTGACTCCACTCAGTCCTATTTCTCTTATTAACTATACAAGTTTTAAAATTATCATTCAAATTACTATTATTATTATTATTATTATTATTATTATCAGCATCATCATCATTATTATTATCATTTCTTGCCTTGTGCACTGGCTGATCTCATACCGTTGTACTTGCTAAGGGAGCGAGTCATGACCCATGAAAAAGGACCCTTAGATGTCGACTTCTTACTCTAGAACTGACTAACACTTTTCTTAAAATCCTTTCTGTTCCTAGAAGCGTAGTTTTTTGGGGGCAATGAAATACAAATTCTTGTGTCCAACTTTCCAGCCACTTCTCCAAGTTCTTCATCACACTTGCGAATGATCCTACAACAATCTGTATCGGTCTGTATGATCTGCACAGTTCTCGTGTTCCACATCCTTGTAATGTCCCTTTAAGCTCCT
Organism: Porites cylindrica; assembly: GCA_964035525.1. NCBI lineage: Eukaryota > Metazoa > Cnidaria > Anthozoa > Scleractinia > Poritidae > Porites > Porites cylindrica. The sequence continues at coordinate 8,519,920 of OZ037781.1, read as the reverse complement.
GATATTGTTTAACTTTTTCAACAATTCCTTTATCCCCTTCTACAGCAATATCGACAATGGCGCACTCTCTCTCCTGTTTGTTTACAACCACATGTCTCATGTCTATTGTAGCATCGATGACATAATCACATTGAATGTTCATTATCGCAAAGTAGTTTAACTTCATCATTTTTTCTCACACTGTCAGGCACGTGTTCGTACCACTTGTCCTTCTTTCCCAAATGATATTTCTCACATACCTTCCAACGAACTACTTTTGCAATATTGTCATGTCTCTGTTTATATTCCCTTTGGGCTAACTTTTCTGTTACACCTAAAGACAATATGGTTTACACTCTCGCCACATTACCTACATAAGGGGGATTCGCACGGTCTTGCAGTTAACATGGTATCAGTTACATGGTTGGTCCTCTGAGCCTGTTCCTGGCCTGCACAAATAAGTCCTTCTGTTTGGATCTTCGAGTCTGCTTTTCGTAACCAGCTCCAAGTTTTCTTACATGTGTTGTTCCGGGTATTTCTCATGAAATTGACCATAAAGCTTTCTTTCCTTCCAACTGTCGAGTTTCAGCTCATTGTTCCGAGATGTCTTCAATCAACTTAACTGACAATTTCCTTACTTTCAATACACCTTACCCCTTACCCCTTGAGGTAAAACGTCCCAAGAATTCTTCAAACACCACCCAAAATAAACTGTTTTACTCACCTCTCACACACCCCTCACAGCTTATTTGTCGGCCCGACCTCCATCCTCCCTTGATCCAAACAACATATCAACATCTCTTTTTGAATGGAAAGCACCATTCATTGCCAACACCTTCCTAGTCATTTTATCCAATGTTTTCAGTTCTTCGTTTTCCCATCTTACCTGCTCCATACTTGATCAGCACTGACAGCTGCGCACGACCAATTTCAATTCAATCTTGATTTCAACATTAGTTTCAGCCTTCTTTTTTACTCTCTTGAATTTTCTTTTCATCTCCTTTTCGTTTATTAAATCTGCCTCAATAATCCCTAACTATTTATACCTTCTTTCACCGGTTTCTCCCATTATCATTTTTGTGTGTGTTTTTTATAAAAGTATGTCAAGGTTCTCTCTTTCGGTTTTTACTGTATAGCTGAGCCGATTTGTATGCAAATGTCGGCTTGTTAATTCGCATAATTAACTGACTAACGGCGCGTGAAAATAACAAGACCATATTAAGCTCACCAAGCGCTGAGAGTTAGTCGTCTCCTCGATATAGAATACCTGAATTTTGCGCTTGAGATTTGTTTATATCCTATGTTTGGTTATGATGATTTAGAGAAATAAGTAAAGATTTTTCAGTTACACTCTGAGACAAGCGGTTTTGAAATAGCCAGTCAAAATTGAAATAAAGAGTTCTCAGCTCCAGATTCTGTGTGTGTGTGTGTGTTTTGTTCATATATTTGACTTTTAACGCTTAAATTATTAGGGATAGCTTCTCTTGTTCCTATTCTTTTAATAGGCCGTTCCGGCAAACCGGGTTCAAGTTACTTACCGGGTATAATTCTAGACAAGCCTGCTCCTACTGTATAAGAGGAGCGCTCATTAGATATGGAGGAAGACACTTATTAGTATGGAGGAGCCCACTTTTTCCCTAGGTTAAAACAATGGGTAACGTCATGGACTCGAACCTTATGCATATCAATGATTTACCTCAACCTTACTCGACACTTACTCGACCCCAACGGGGCTTAATTTCATCCCTCTATCACTACTCATCACTACTCAACACACTACACTTTTTCAATACAAATTCCATTCTAATGTCCTCACTAAGCAACTGTACAGTTTGCACCAACGAATCTATTTGGTCTTCACTTTTCCCAAACAATTTTAATTCGTCCATAAGAAAGATGTTTAACCTTAAATCCTTCTCAAGATCATAACCTGTTGTTGATTTTCTCAACACCAATGTTAATGGAATCATGCACAAAACAAGTAGCCCTGGAAAATGCCTCTTCTTCTAATTAATGACTTCCAACCTCTCGCCTGATGATGATAACTCTACTTCTATGTCTGCATGCCATTAATAAAAAAAAACCTTTTCACAGTTCTCAGCTACTACAAACACCTCCAAACACTTGACAATCCAGCTATGTGGTATCATGTCATATGCTTTCCGGTAATCACTCAAAGCCAACGCCAAAATGTTGATTGCTTCTCTCAAAGGGCCGTTTCTTGAAACTCCCAATACTTACCAAGTATGGTCTGAATAAATTCGGCGCCTAAAACTACTGTTTACTTTTAGTCCTTTTAGAAGTGATATAGTATGTAAAAAGTATAAAAAGCCTGGTTAGTACACGGTAAGGAGGTTTGCTGGCAGGATTTTTCAAAGTAAACTGATAGCGAACGCAAAAAATCCGGCCGCATTTTTCATTTTGGCCCTATTCCTTTAGACAGAGGGATAGTTCTCCGTAGCAACTACTACGCTTCAAAAGTGAACCACCTAAAGCAAACCAAGCCTAGCTAGTGGTGGAGTGCGGTCAAGTGGATCGCTGACATGGCTCTCGCTCCTGGCTCAGACCCTCTGTTTGCCAAACTATAGATCGAAGTTCCGCTCTTCTGTCTGACCAAGAGATTAATTGTCAGCCAAATCAATTCAGGTTTCCTACAACCTATGGATTCCTTCCAAAGGCTTGAATTCCTCCTGTCACACAGTGAGGATTGGTCACCGCTGACCCTATCCGAACCCGCCGTTTTATCTGCTTTAAAAAGGCTTAACCCTATGAAGGCGGCAGGACTAGATGGGGTAGTATGGTGAAGGCGTACGCAGGCATCCTTGCTTGCCCAGTTAGCTGGGCAAAAAAGTAGTTTCGCGGAGCAGAGACGGCCATCATCCTGGAAGATGGTGCCTGTCCCCAAGCAAAAAAACCTGTTATCGACATCAACAAATATCTTCGTCCGATCTCTCTAACCTCCGTTATATCTAAATTTGCGCAGGACTTTGTCGTCGCTCTTCATTTCAGCCCTGCGGCTCTGGAGGTGATTGATCCAAATCAGTACGGTCGCATCACAGCGTCCTCTACCCCACACGCCCTTACCTACATGGTACATGTACCTGGTTGCAAGCCACCGACGGGTCTGGGGCTGCTGTGAGAGTCGTCCCGTTTGATTGCAGGAAGGCCTTCGATCTCAGTGACCACGCCCTACGTGTGCGCAAAGTTTTCGGCCTATCTTTTCCTCGCGCTGTTACCCTCTGGGTGGCCGACTTCTTAACGCGTAGACAACAACGCGTAAAGTTGTCTATAGAGACTGTTTTTATGAATGGGGCCCTGTGCCCGCTGGTGTGCCTCAGGGAACCAAACTAGGCCCATCGTCATTCCTCAGCGGTTTTCAGTTTGGACACATAGAAGCACATTTTGTACGTTGATGATACTTACCAGAGAGATTAAGCATCGCGTTTACGGCAAACGGCAAACGTAAGCAAGTTTCCCCTTCACTAGTCGTTTCGTTCATTATAAATACACGAAAATCGGTAGATTCAGGTCAATTTTATCCATAAGAATTGTTTTAAGCTGCTTTTATCTGCTCATTTTAAAAATTTCTCAACTTGAATCTCAAGTTTGCCGTTTGCCGTAAACGCGATGCTTAATCTCTCTACTATTGATGAGTTAGTCCCGCGAGGTGCACAGGGTGACATTCAAAGCGCAGTTAGTGCCGTCGAGGACTGGTCACGTGAGCAATGCATGCAACTAAACGCTGACAAATGCAAGGAGATGATCATCGACTTTAAAAATAACAGACATGTCTTCAGCCCTGTTGTGGTCGACGAGAAGGAACTAGCTGTTATAATAGTGCCATACTTTTAGGTATAACACTGTCGTGTAGACTATTGTAACAGCCTGCTGTTTTTGATATATATCAATGACATGCCCAATTGTTTAGAAAAGGCAAATATTAGAACATTTGCTGATGACACCACTCTCTTCTACTCTTCCAATTCTCTACAGGACCTTGAAAAAACTATAAATGAGGAATTCAACCATCTTCTTAGC